>OU898276.1:54483749-54813548 GCA_918026665.1 Diabrotica balteata | reverse complement strand
TTAATGCGATAGAAAGAGCGGCACAAAACAGTGGCCTAAACATTAACGAAATAAAAACCAAATATATAAAGACCAGTAAATCGAACAGGCCAAAGAAACCTACAGAATCTGACAATAGAAGACAACATCGAAAGTGTGAAAAATTTTACATATCTAGGTTCACTAGTTATCGCAGATAACAATTTCAGGGAGAAAGTTAAGAGAAGAATACATATCGATAATAAAACATATAACCGACTAATTAAAGATCTAAGATCTAACAACATCACAAGAGAAACCAAATGCAAAAAGACGCTGATAAAAACCGGTCCTTGTATATGGATCAGAGACATGGACCACGTTCGAAAAGCGATGAGAACCTATTAGGTACGTTTGAACGAAAAAATCCTTGGACACATATATAAGGGGGTGAAGGAAAATTACATATGGCGCAGAAGATATAACTTTGATTTATACACAGCATACAATGAACAAGAGGTCATAACATCCATAAAGATCGGACGTCTGCGCTGGATGGGCCATTTTGAACGGACGTTGGAGACTGAAACACCAAAACATATAAGGAGCCAAACACCAGTAGGGAGAAGGTCAAAGGGAGGACCCAAACTTAGATACATGGAACAAGTGAAACAAGATCTGAAAAGCAAGGAACAGAACAGAATGGCGGAAAATGCTAGAACAAGCCAGGACCCAGAAAAGGTTGTCGAGGTACTGATGATGATGATTAGTTTGTTAAGTTGAAATTTAAAATTTTATTTTTCGCTAAATACACAGCACCTTATAATAGAACCGACAAATCTATCAAATCAACAAAACAAGGCTTTACTATGACTAAAATAAAGGCAAACAATAGAGAATACCACCATAAAACAATTCTTTTACTCATCAGGTTGTCCATAATTTATGAAAAAATTGGTATAATATCATTAAAAGCATATATCGAATTATTAGACTCAAGCATCCGCTTTAATGAAAAAATTTTATTCTAATACCAAGTTCAATAACTATTTTTATATTGTATTTAAAAATTTTTAAAAATCGTACACTATTAAAGATAAAGTTTTATAAAATTATATTTAGGCTTATACCATTATCTTTTCTAAAGTAAAATCTATTTATACTTAGGTGGCAACTGTTGCCGCCAAAACTCCTGTCTTTCCTTTAAATAATCCACGGTTTCCTTAATGCACTTCTCAATAGAGTCATTGTTTTCCTTAAACTTGCATTTAATGTCTGGATTATTCATCAAATTATCCAGATAAGCTTTATCGACTTCCAGTTCTCGAAGAAGTCTACTCTTTTTGGAGGTTTTCGATGAATGGGTAGCGACAGCTGTACTCTTAGCACTCGTCTTTGATTCAGGACCTACAAATAATAAGCATTCGTATTAAAATACACAAATAACTATAACGATATAGTAAAAGAGATCTATATGGCCATATTAATTGATAAAAAATTATAGATGGTTCTTCTGAACAATCTGAAAATGTGGATTACTTCTAGATTTGTTGCAGTATATTTGCTTAATTTATATAAAATATTTAAAAATTATGTAAAATAATTTAGTACTCTAAAAATATATTAGTCTGATGAATGCTACTCTCAAAATTAAATGGATCTAGTCAAGATCTCTCCAGAGCTATTTTAGACATATTCTTAACATATTAAAAGCTTTTTCTTCTTCTTTTATGTAGGCATTGTTTTTCTTCTTCTGTTTTTTATGGCTTTGCTGCAAGGCGATTCGCCAGCACTATTTGATGGCGACCGTGATGTAATCTGGTTCTAAGCCATATCAGGGCTCATCGAGCAAAAAGACAATAGAGGGAATGTAAAGGTAGTGGGGGCAAACATATTGTTAGACAGGAAGTGCGATCTTTAGAGGCCACATTAAACAAGGAAAGAGAGTCTCTCTCCTTGTTTGACATCAAATTTAGTTGGGTTATGTTATTGTTTGTCCCAAATGTCTCATGAAATCTTATTTATATTGATGTTTTTTAACAATTGTGTCGCATTTTAGACTCTTATCATTAATAATTAATTAAAACTTTCTCGTCTAAGACACATTCTGAAAAATATTATATAGCTACTGTTGATAAGTGTCGGAAAATTTAAATTTCGCGCATTCGCATTTCCGGATATGTCCGCCATCAGAGGCCACTTTTTTGGTCTCCTTTTCATAAGGATTAGATTCCCTCTTTTGTCTTATTGCTCGATGTCAGGGCTGCGGTCAGGGCCACTGACATTTACGTAAGGTGGTAGTAGTTTTCTCTGAATTTTTAAATTTGAGGTTAGGTAGTTATAAACACATATTGTAAACAAATGGTTTGGCCACGTACCTAAGAGGTGGAGGCCATAAAACGAAAGAAGTAAACAAATGGTAATGGAAGGGTTACATATTACACAAAAAACAGGACGCCACAAAGGAGAAACTGAAAGGCAAAAACATTGATTTAAAGTTGAGCATCGTAAATTACAAATTAATTTTATTATAGTCAAGAAACTGTAAGATTGCACTGGCTGACTTTTCATTAGGAGATATTAGGATTGTGTCTATTGAGATTGGTGTTTTGAATTTCATTGAAATAAAAATTGAATATAAATCCATGTTAGGAATAACATTAATGGGGCATTCAAAGAAAATGTGGTTTAAATCTTCCACTGCTCCGCATTCAAATGCCGGACTGTCTATTATTTTAATTTTAAAAAGATGTTGTATAGTTAAGTAACGACCTGTTCTCATTCTTATTATTGTGGTGATATGTTTTCTGTTTTTAAATGTTAGGGTTGAGAACCATGCCTTAAAGAAGAAATAGGTTTGGATTTTCGTATATTGGTAGTTTTTCTTCCGCAGTATTGCTCCCCAATTGATTTTACATTTATCGATAATTTTTTCCTTTATGGTGTTTAGAATATCTTGGGAATCTAATAACATAGCTAAGGGGAATATTTAAGTTTGTTCCTATTTTGGCTAGTAAGTCAGCTTCTACATTACCAGGAATATCAAAAGGACCTGGAATCCATTAGATTAAAATGTCAAAACAATTCTTAATTGTTGATGAGATGAGATTTTTAGTTTTGAGGGAGATTGAGTCATTAGAAGCATTGTTGCATTATTGAGAAAATGTAGACAAGAATTTCTGGTGTTATATAAAGGATCTGAATCAGAATTTTGGATATGTTGCAATGCACTGGTATTCAAGGCTAAGTTTTGTTGAGAGTTAAAAGAAGATTTTTCTGGTATATTTGTGTTATGGGATGTTAAGAATTGTTGTTGAGAGAGAGAGAGAGTATGACAATTTTTCATGTCGTAAATTAGGGAAAAGAAGGTTTTCTCCATGCGCTTTTTTGTCCTATCATTTTTGAATGACTCTTCTTTTGCTATTTGTATTAGAGACCACCTGTTGGAATGAACGCTTCGTAGTGGAGGATTTAAAGTTATAAGTTCTTCTTTGGGAGGGCATGACAGAGTCGTTAAAGCTAGCATTAGTGTTTTGGTTATTCCTAAGAGCTGGGAAGTCACCTGCATGCATGACAAATTTATTTTCTTCTACGTATGTTTTTGGAATAGCTTCATTTGCATCAAAAAATGTCATGTTTTCGAAAGCCATTAGCTCTTCGATATTTTTTGCCTAAGGAATTCTGGGCAATTCTTGTCTGTGGCTTTATGTGTTTCCTTACAGAAGAAGCATTTGAATTCACATACTTCGGAATGTGCAAGTTTACCGCAGTTAATGGAGCGATCTTTACTTTTACCATTTGTTTTCGTATGAACGAACCTCAGACAGTTAAAACACTGTATAACTGGTGCAATATAAACATTAACTAAAAGTTTAAAGTAACTGTGGCATTTTTATAAACTTTTCTATTAAGTCTTCTAACATTTAATATTTTACTATGAGTACCAGTACTACAACATTCTAATAATTCCTTATCACCAATCTCTATGTCTATTTGTCGAAATATGCCCTTGCAAGTTACAAAATTAAAAGGAATATAAATCTTATATCCCTTGTCTAGTAGAATTTTATTATTTAAAAATTCGTTTGCTGATGTGAAATTAATAAATTCAATCGCAATCCTATTTAAGCCTTTACTACATACATCTGTCACTTCAGGGGTGCCTCAAGGATCGGTTCTTGGTCCTCTTCTTTTTTCAATATATATTTCCGACCTGTATAACTCTTTAAATAATTTGAAATTGCACTCTTTTGCAGACGACACACAACTGTATTTCTCTTTTGAACCTAAGTCTGTAAATCAAGCGTCACAAAAAATAAATCAGATTTGGAATCTATTTGTACTTATTCCACTAGACAAAATCTTAAACTAAATGCTAAAAAATGTAATTATTTGTTATATTGTTTCAAAAAATTATAAAGCCACTGTTCAGGATAACTTAAAAACTAATTATAAAAAATGAACCTCTAAAAATGTTAATAGTTGCAGGAACTTAGGAGTCATATATGACTGTACGCTACGATTTCAAGAGCATGTCACCCTTTTAGTAAAAAAGTGCTATTTAGTTATGCGTCAACTGTATAGAAGTAAAGGCATTTTAAACTTTAAATTGCGTAAGTTACTTTGTGAAACTATGGTAATGTCAATTCTTAATTATGGGCTCTTGGTATTTTATCCTTGCTTAGATCAAGTTACAAAATTTAGGTTTCAAAAAATTCAAAATAATTGTTGCAGATTTGTCTTTGGCATAAGAAAATATGATCGTGTATCATGCAAAATAAAAGAACTTCAATGGTTAACCATAGATAATTTATACAAATATCACCTCGCCTCATTGATATATCGAATTATTTCGTCGTCAAATCCTATTTATTTAAGGAACAAATTAGTATTTCGTGGAGATGCTCATAATCTGGATTTGAGATATCCTCATAGTCTTATGCTGCCTAGGTATAGACTAGCTATTTTCCAGCGATCGTTTACTTATAATGCTGTTTTAGTTTTTAATAGTTTATCAATAAATTTAAGAGGTAAATCTCTTGATTTCGTAAAGCGGCATTATAAGAAATTTTTACTACAATCGCAGTAACGTTATTATTATTGTTATATAGTATATTGTTTGTCGTTATTGTTACTATTAGACATTTTTGTTTTTGTTTATCTTTTATATCATATCATATATCACACAACATCACAAATTATTTTTATTTAATTATTTTTTAAATTATTTTTTTAAAAAATATAAAATAAAATAAAATAAAAAATAGCCACATGACTATTTTTTCACTTTCAACTTTTTTCATTTTCAAATTATTTTAAACTAATTTTGTAAACTTGAGGTTAAGTGGAGTAGCTCAAGCTAGACTTCGCCTCATGTACCTAGTGTTTGTAAAATTTTACAGACTAAATAACGGCAATTTAT
The DNA here is from genome assembly GCA_918026665.1 of Diabrotica balteata. Lineage (NCBI taxonomy): Eukaryota > Metazoa > Arthropoda > Insecta > Coleoptera > Chrysomelidae > Diabrotica > Diabrotica balteata. Next base: position 54,808,168 of record OU898276.1, on the reverse strand, counting down.
TATTATTATTATTATATTTTTTTAATGTCTTTTAAATGTAAGTTAAAGATATCACGAGCAATTTTAATTCCATTAAAAGAAATACTTTGGTATCAGGTATGTTTGTCGATTCTAGGTATACAAAAAAAGGGCCATTGTTTTTTCAGAGTAAACATTGATAATTTTTTGTTCCTGTGTTTTATCATTCTGAGAAAGACATTGGACATTAGATATATTATTATTTATATTTATTACGGAATTTAAAACTATGTTATCAGGTGGCTTATGGTGCGGCCCTGTTCGTTATTCATAATCCGAAAAGCCACTCAGAGCCAATTTTATTATAAATAATATGTAAAAAAGAGAAATAACAAATTATCAAAATATACCTATATATAAAAAAATTAAAAGAAAATGTATTCAATAAATTAGGCTAATGCTCAACTTACCCAGACAAGACAATTTGGGTATGTAAGTAGAAAACACCTCGTATAACATAGTCGTTGTATGCGGAGCGATGTTCACACCACCGAGCACGATTCAAAATTGTTATGTAGACATGACTGTCTGTTCTTTCAATGTGCCTCCAGTAAGTTGTCATTCCATCGTTTTGATGGTCTTCCTATTGGTCGTATTCATATTGAGGAATAGTTTGTCGCTCTTTTTACTGCTTCATTTGTTGTCATTCTGCTTATATGATCGTTTCATTCTACTCTTCTTTTTCTTAGCAAGTCCTTGATGTTCTTCACTTAATCTCTGTACTTCTAGCTCTGTATATATGTACTTCTAGCTCTGTCCCATAGTCTCTTGACATCAATGTTTCTAAGGGTTTTTATCTTTGCTGTTTCTATCTAGTATTATTTTTGTTCTCTCTATGCCGGGTTGTGTTTCTGCAGCGTATGTCATTATTGGACTGATGACTATTTTGTAAATTCTGACATTAATTTCTTTCTAGATATTTTTAATCCTCCATATTGTTTTGGTCAGTCATTCTACGGCTCTGTTTGCACTATTCACTTAATCTTTGACTGATAAGACTCTTTGTGTGATAAGACTCTCTTTTTTTTTTCTTACTTTACTAATCCCCAGAATAACCTAATTCACTTTTGGGAGTTTTTTCCCCAATTTCTTCGAATCTTTCCTCGGTAGAGAGTTAATTTTTTTGACACACTTTGAGTAAGGTTGGTTTACAGTGGTCGGGTTTTTAGCATTTAAACACTGTGCTCCCTTGAATGTTGATGAGTATTCATATTTATTCCCACGAGTAGTTGAGTACCTTTGGTCGATTTCTGTAGAACCCCGCGTACATTAACAAGGCTGATATTAAATGGCATTTCGCTTAGTGTCTTAAGAGCATCATTAGCAGCCGCATGACGTACGACCATTTAGTTTTTAGCATGATAGCTTCCACCTTTACTTACGGCTTTTTTTACATCTGGTTTTCTCCATATTCTTGTTGGGTAAGATGGAGAAGGAAGGAAGGTGTAGATAGGAGTTTTATAGGTACTCGGGGGAGAAAGGTATTTAGGGAAAAAACCATGAGCTTATGAGTGCAGGTTTGCGATTCCTAAAGTAGATCTGTCCTCTGTTGGGATCGCAAACGAGTATTTATCCGGTACCCTGTAGTATATATTTCCATTTGGAGAAATTGGCCAAGAACCTGCGACAATGGCCTATGATAATTGCTAAATCACAGTGTCCAGGGGTAGAATTGGGGATTGGGATAGGATAATACTGGAATTTGGACTGGGTTTTTTTGGGTTATTGGTTATAGCAATTAATTAGGAGCTTACGTGAGCAGAGTCATTAGTTCCAGAAATACGTACATCCTCTATCAGGTTCGCAGAAGAGTACTAAACGAACAGTAGACTAAACGTATAAGGGAGTGGTATCCTAGATATCAAGCATGTAGAAGTACGAGTAGACCTGCAACATGGTGAATATAGAGTGGGTTACAACAGACTGGATTTATACGCCACACGATCGGGACAAATGGAAACAATTCATTATGTTCAACAGTACTCTCTACAGATGCTGTCTGATAGTGTGATGATGATAATAATATATGATAGCTCTAAATGTACATAGGAAAATTATGCAAAACAAGTGCAAGACAACTTTTTCAAATGTTCCAAGAAACAATTTCAAGATTTACCTTGTTAGATACAATAGTGTTTTCCAATACCATGCAAGGGTCTGCAAAACTTAATGAACAAAATAACGGAAACAAGTAGAAAATATGGAATGGCTATAAACACCAGCAAAACCAAGCTAATGATCATCAACAAGGAAAACATAACTGGAGCCAATATATATGTGAACCAAATGAGAATTGAACGTGTCTTGCAATACAACTACTTGAAAACTATAATCAATGAGTTGTGGGACAATACCCAAGAGATTAAATGTCACATCGGAAAGGAAAAAGTGCCTTCTTGACTATGAGCTTTGTGTTCAAGAGCCATGACCTCGCCCTAGAAACAAAATTAAGGCTTTTTAAATGTTATGTGTACTCAGTGCTTCTGTACGGAGTAGAAACGTGGACATTGAAAGCGGAAACTCTATCAAAACTTCAGGATTTTGAGTTGTGGCTATACAGAAGGGTTCTGAAGATACCATGGACAGACAAAGTCACCAATAAATAAGTACTGCGGAGAATGAACACAACTGCGGATTTGCTCAACATCGTGAAGGGCCGTAAGTTGCAGTACTTTGGACATATAATGAGAAATCAAGGCAGATACGAGCCACTTCAATACATTTTGCAAGGTAAAATTGAAAGAAAAAGGGCGCCAGGACGAAAGAGAAAATCCTTGGCTTGCTAACCTGAGAGCATGGTATAGCAAGACCTCAACACAGCTATTTCGTATAGCAACCAACAAAGTCATCATAGCCGGAATGATCGCCAAAGTTCAGAACGGACAGGCACCCTAAGAAAGAAGACAGCAAATATTAGTGCATTATTTTACTGATAATGATCACCTAGATGGTACGCGTGTGTTCAATTCAGTCCCGTTCCAAAGTCTTCCACAATTAAACTTAAAAGTTAAAACACGTGTAGAGGAATGGTAAGAGACTCGAATTTACTCTAAATACAACCATCTGTATTAATTTAGTTTTAATCATGTTTCATCATTATTTTTGGCTTAACAATCCTCTGTGGAACATTGCCTGCCCTAAGACTCGTCGCCATTCTATTCGGTTTCTGGCAACGTGTTGCCATCTACTGATTTTTAGTGTCTCTACGCCTTATTATATCAATGTCATCAGCATATGCTAATATTTGTATCGATCTATTGTAAATAATACCGTCATCTCCAATACGTGCATCTCTAACTAACTTTTCCAAGGCAATGTTAAATACGAGGCAAGCCAGGGCATCCCCTTGTCTGTGTCCGTCATTTATCTTAAAAGATCTAGATTTCTCTTCTTATATCCTAACACTGGCTTTTAAGTTAGACATTGTCATTCTCGAAAATAGGATAAGGTAAATACATACAAAAAACATACGCATTGATTGGTATAGTACTGTTCTCTTGACACTATCGTATGCGGCCTTGAATTCGACGAATAAGTGATGGGTTTCAATTTTAAATTCTAATGGTTTCTCGAGGATCTCTCTTATTGAATTAATCTGGTCAATTGTTGATTTTTCTGGAGTGAATCCGGCCTGGTATATTCCGAATATACCCACTGTGTAAACCTTTAGCTTTTCGTATAGAATATTTGCTAGTATTTTGTAAGTAGTTGTTAACAGGGTTGTACCTCTGTAGGACTCACACTGAAACTAATCCTCTTTTTTATGTAACGGATATATCAAGCCTTAAGACTATTCACAGAGCATGATCTCATTTTGCAAGACAAGAAGTACAAGTTTATGCAGTGTCTGTAGCAGGGCGTCGCCACCATTCTTATAGAGCTTACTGCAGATTTGACCAGTTCCTAGTGATTTATTATTTTTAAGCTTTTTAGTACCTTAAGCAAACTTTTTTAAGGTAGGCGGTCTTTCATGTAGGCTAAATAGATTCCAATCATTTCGATCTGCGAGAATGTTATCTGCTTCTTTGATATGATACCCATTCAATTTTGCGTTTAAAAATTCAACCCATCTGTTCAAGATTGAGGCTGTATCACTTAGGATATTGCCTTCTCCATCCTTACAGCTCCCTATTCGTGTCTATACTCTTTGCTCATTTTTTTAGATTTCTGTAGAACTTTCTAGTTTCGTTTTTTGGTTTCTTAGCCATTATATGTTTTCTAGCTACTTTTCTTCAAATTGCCTTTTTTTTCTTCCATATATTCTTTCTTCTTCTCTTCTTGGGGTCCGGTATTCCTCCTTTGCTTTTCTTGTTCATCTAGCTTGATTTGTCTTTAAGTATACTTTATTTTTGTTATCTGTTGCTTCTTGGCAATCTTTGGCAAACCATTTGTTTTGTTTAACTGGTTTGGTTTTCCCCAATATTTCCGTTACCTTCTCAGTTATTTGATCATGTTTAGGGTTTTTAAAAAAATTGAACTTTTTAGATCTATTAAGACCTTTTTATAGGGTTTTTATTAATCACAGATATATGTTATTACTATGTGCATAAATAAGGTTCTGATTATACGTCAAAAACATAGCTATGAACTTGATCGATAAAGAACTAAAACAGTTTTCATCGGAATACAAGTTTTTGAAAAGTGTTATTATTATGTGCGATTATAAATGTTCTGAACTACAAACTTTTAAAAAGTTATAGATCTGTTTTAAACTGATATCACAATGAGCTAATATTACTTCTAAGAAATAAGGAAACACCTATTCTTGGATATCCCAATGGGTTATATTTTAGTTATACCAGACCATTTGGAACATTCAAAATGATGTGGAATCTCTAAAATGCATGTATGTATGTGTGTACTTACTTTCATTCCTGCTTTCTTCTAGCTGTGTAGTAGGGGTACTTTTGATAGACTTTCCAATACTCTTAAATGTAGCAAAACTTCCGATGGCATTTTCTATAGCATTTTGTGCCTTCTGAACCCCAAGTTTAAATCCTTCATGATCGGGTCTAACATGCAGTCCTCTGTGGTAGAACATCAAACTTAGTTCAAAATCCCCAAGGTAGTAAAGAGCTTCAGCTTTCTGGTAGATGGCCTTGATAAAGTTTTTGTCGATTTTTAATGCTGATTCAGCGTCTTCCAAGGCATTTTTCGGTTGACCTAAAAGAATGTAACACTTGCTTCTCGCTACAAGTGCGTTCTTTTCGCTGGGGTTAAGTTCTAGTGCCTAAATAAAAAAAATCCACAATATAATTTTAATATATCTCAACATTACTAGAAAAAAAAATTAAGTATTTCACATAAAATATTGAAAAACAAAAATATTGATAACAACATGTAAAGAAATGTCACTCGATTTAATAATATCGACGAACTGAAGGAAAGAATCCGTACTGAAATTCATGCAATTCGACTTGAAATTCTTGACAACGTGCTGCGTGAATATAAACAAAGCTTGGCATGGTGTTAGTTAGTGAGGAGATCTCAACTTAAGCATCTTATTTAAACTGTTTTTTATTTAAATAAGTAATGCTTTGTTTCTCCTCTTAGAAATTAAACATAGTTTCTTGAAGCTGTTTACCAAATTTTTTAATTTTAACACCTTATATATTAAAAACTAGTAACTTTAGAGCGATATTGATGTAAGTTTAATTTTAAAAAATAAATAGATGACGTCATCACCTTTCTGAGTTACAGGTGCGTTGGTTTCTTGATTTAAGTTTATAGTATAACAAGAATAACTGAAGGATCACTACTAACTGATTTACGTGACTACTAATCTACTACTCAGTCACTACTAACTGATATGTTTGGTTCGCAAGATATCTAAATTTTAATAACAATGCACATATAACTCATAAGAGAAGTGTTGTCTTTAGTATTAATGACAGAGCAGTTAAGCTATAGCCCACAATACCATTCCAAAAATAAGAAAAAAGTTTCTACCAAAATTTTACAACCGTCTAATTAAAAAAGAAGTTGCATTATCAAAAATCAATCTAATTCCGATACCAATCCAAAACAAACCCAAATTAATGCCTAGCAATAATAATAGTAATATAACCGACTCAAACAAATACTATATATCTTTACCATACATTAATGGTTTCTCTCACCAAATATCGACAACGTTGGAAAAATATGACATCAATATTAAACATAAATTGTCAAGAATATCCGGAAATTTCTTCAAAATTTAAACCCAATGTTAAAAAAGATCATCAGTCGGATATTTTTTTATAAAGTAAATTGTAGACACTGTAATTCTACATATATTGGGCAAACACGCCAATATCTACATAGAAGGGTTGTTGCACACAAATATAGTGTAGAAACCAACAAAATCACTACAGCCTTGGCTAAGCATTTTCTAGAAAATAGCCATTCTTTTTACTTTGAAAATGTACAGATTTTAGAAAAAGAACAGAACTACAATAAAAGATGTAGTTCTGTATTGGAAATGATTTACATACAAAAAGACAAAAATTGTTTGAATTATACGACCGATATAAAAGATCTCCCCAATATGTTTCAAAAATTAATAAATTGGTCAGTATTTGGGAAATGAGTCAATACTCACAATCTTAAGTTGTTTTTATTATTTAGTGATGGTAAATTTTTGCCAAAATTTACCACTTCTGCAACTACTTAAGATTGTGAATATTCTTGTGAGACTCCTTTTCCATATACTGGTCTTATGGACTTACATTGACAACCTGTTCATCATCATTTTAATAAATTGAGTTGTTCGTACATGCCCTATTGGCAGTTTAAATGTGACCATAAAATTGTATTTCAAGTTTCAGCCATGTATTTTTATGATAAAATATAAGTTTTGCATTATATCACAAAGTGATCCCACGGCAGGGATGCTTTGGTTTCTTTTCAAATCCAACTGAATGGTATACATCCTAGTAGCCAGTTCACGATGGGGGTGGAAACTGATTAACCCCTACGTTTTTCCTTATCATAAATAAAATCCAATCCTAAGGTTTTTATCACTCTATCGAAAACATGCCCATACCAATAGTAACTCGCATGCCAACTCTCATCATCCACATTCACAAATTAATTCAGTCATTAATACCCTTGTCTCCAGATCAATACGCCTATGCAGTGATGCAGGTAGACCTGCTAAGCTGTCTAATTTAAAACAAGTTCTCATCCAAACTCAATATCAACCCAAAGACTCAGCCCCGCATCACTCAAATCGACAAAATTATTAAATCAACAGGAATAAAGACAATATTTACCCCTCGACAAAATTTTCATCTGTTGTCCAAACAATTAAAGATAACATTCCAAATGAGCAACACGGAGTTTATACAGTTCCTTGTGCAGACTCTCCTCGATTCTATATATGCCAAACAAATCGTAGAATCCAAAATAGGATTTATGATCATTCCATTTCTGTTGGTGAGTCCGATTCATTTTTAGCTCTAGGTCAACACCCTCTTTAAAAAGGTCACAAAATTGATTTTGAAAACTCCAGTCATAAACCAAGAATTATCCAAGAAGCCATAGAAATTTAAAACAAAGGCCAAATTGTCTCAATAAAAGAGATGACAACATACTGTTACCTTCGACATGGAAACGTCTTATAAGATCCGATAAGAAAATATCTCTTAAAGAAAATATCCCAATGCCAATCAAAATCTTACTGTCCACGCCAACCTCCACCCAAACCATGTCACCATCGACGGTATAAATGAACCGTCCGGTGTTACGAATAGGAGTAATGTATTGGTTAGTGATCAATGTAGTAGTATCTGGGGGCTCAAGAGACTGAGACCTCGGAAGCCCTGAATATCAGGAAGTAAGTCAAAAGCTGGGCGCAATAATAATCGACGCGGTTCAACCCGGAAGAGTTTTTTTGAGTTTAATATTAATTGTTGTAATAGTATTAACCTTAGCTTCAGGTTTAATATATATATATATACAAAATCAATCCGAGAAAACTACATAAAGAAAGAATTGCCTGCCAATTAGATAATAAATACTCCGCTCTGTTGTATCTGCAATAAATTTGCAGTATACCCATACAAAATAACTATAATAAAATAAATTGGTTTGATACAACTTTGGTCTCGCATGTCTAGACTTCCGTAATATAAATTTAAAAGCATGCAAGTTCTTAAAGACTGTTTGACAATGTTAAAAAATGAGTTTGATCGATAAATCACGAAAATGCATTTTTATTGTGGCTGGATACGGACATTTGCCATTTTATGATTGCTGCTACTAAAAATACATCAAGTTTGTCAATAAAACATGACATCATTGGGGATATACATTATGAAACTATGAAAATTCCAAGTAAACCAAATAAGTAAGATAATTGAATACAAAGGGTTTTATTGATAAAATTTATTTTTTTTATTAGGAATACATTTAGGAGAATCTTTTGATAACTACAATGTTCCTACAGAGACGCCGCGAATTCGGAGAAATCTTAACCATTCTGAATGATCTTCTATCTTTATTTTTCTTGTACTCTTATCTCTTCTTGTACTCTTTCTTGTACTCTTTCTATATTTCTTGTACTCTTAAGAGATTTTACTACCTGCTGTAGGAACCTGCATGTTTTTCTCCACTGCTTCATTCTGTTTATGTTTCTGATACAATGATACTTTACTTCACTTTATCCTATCCTGACATGTCATTCATAAAATGTCGGCCCAGTATCGAGCTACGTCGGTTCCATCTTTGTTGGCGAGCCACAAATCTTCAAGGGTACATCGATGAGGACAGTTTCTGCGTGTAAGAAGATGTTCCATATTCTGTAGTTCTCTACAGTCACAGTTCACATCATCTTGGTCTATTTTTCCCCATTTTGCCATGTTTGATTTTACTGTAGCGACCCTCGTTCTTATCCTATTCAAAGTTTTGCACGTTTTAAAGTCTAGGGTCAGGCCGGTCCAATGAAGCTGGGGAAGTGGAAAAAACTCAGGCGGTTCATCCTGCACTGTTCCAAGGAAGCTTTTCCTAGATTTTAGTCGCTTTCGTGGTGTTCTAGCTTTGTATAGGGCATGCCGCTCGTCCGCGATTTGTTTAATTTTCTCTATGTGTTCTGCAGCGCCTCTGCGTGTTGAGGGTTCTGCAAAACCCGCTGCTCTATACAGATTTGAAAGTGGCGTTGGTTTCATGCACCCCGTTACTATCCTGCATGTCTCATTAAGCGCAGTAATAACTTGTTTGGTGTGGGCAGATCTGCTCCAAACGGGGCACGCATATTCAGCAGTTGAGAAACACAGTGTCTGTGCCGTTGTTCTTAAAACGCCAGGACATGCGCCCCTTTTACTTCCCGTTAGCTTTGTGAGTATGCTGCTCTTAGTTGTTACTTTCCCTCTCGTTTTATGCAATGTTGTCTGTAGGTGAGGGACCGGTCCAGAGTTACTCCAAGATATATAGGTTGGTTTGTGTGTTCTAATGTATTACCATTCCACACAACTTGGAGTTTTCGCTTGGCTTCCTTTGTACGAAGGTGGAAAGCACAGACTTGGGTTTTAGACGGATTGGGTCTCAGAGAATTCTGCAGGTAGTACGGTGTCATTGTTTTTAAGGCAGTTTTGAGTTTCTCCTCCACTTCTTCAAAACTATTTCCTTGAGCACATATGGCAAGATCGTCAGCATAGAGGAAGTGCTTGGTTTCGGTCGGAGTAGGTTGGTCGTTCGTGTATATATTAAAGAGCATTGGTGCTAAAACACTTCCCTGCGGGAGGCCATTTTTGAGCTCTCCACCTACTTACTTTACCCTCCAGCATAAGGAAAAAAACGTCTATTTTGCAGCAAGGAATATACGACCTTTCCCAGATGGTGGTCATTGATATTGTCGTATAGTTTGCGGAGCAATGTTTTGTGCCTTACTGTGTCATAGGCTGCTGTCAGATCTACAAAAGCAGCACCTGTTATAAGTTTTTCTTCAAAGCCGTCTTCAATGTGTTTTGTTAATGAATCCTCCTTGTTGTGGGATGAGGTGCTTGTCGACATTTTTTTCTATTCTGGCGAGTATCAGTCTCTCGTATAGTTTAAAAAAGTGACACAATAACGAAATATGACATGATTTTGGAATTTTGCAGGTTTTGCAGCACGTGACACAATGATGACATTGTGATGGGCATTGTCTACAACCACTACACTAAAATCTGATCTAAACTTCTACGATCTGGTATGTTAGAAATAAGTTTTTCATGTATCTATTTTTTATAATTATTATAGTTTACCTTCGGTAAACCTTCGGTTTACCTAGCAAACCTTCGGTATAATTGTCTCCCCAATATTTAACATGGGTATGAGAGGAATGGATATAAGTTTTATCCATGTAAATTATGGGCCGATTTTCTTCCCTATAATGTTTAGTGTTCCTATGAAACTTTCTCCGAAGTAATTGTATATCGGGGTTTTCCATAAGAATTTACCTGTTATTCTTCACTTTCTTTCATCAAAATCATATTTTCCAATCGAAACTTTAGTGATAAGGAACACTTTGATATTAGTTTAACCAGCTTGTCAAGAGTGCTACAAATTTTGATTTTCGAGTAACGACTGTAAAATGATTTAGAATTAAATTAACATGATACATTGGAGACCATCGCCATCCTAATATTTGTGATCAAAAACCGCAAAATTCCAGAGTAATGACTTTTGACTGATTTCGAATGAAAATAACATAAAACTTCAGAGCACGACGTCCACCCTGCACCAGGTAAAAACTATCGCCGTCATATTATTCGTATTCAAAAACCTCGAAATACTCCCCAGTAATAACTTCTGGCTAATTTAGAATGAAAATAACATAAAACTCCAGGAAATGAGGTTTTTCCTGGGCACCAGGTAGCACGAAGACCATCGTTGTTATTATATTCGTGTTCAGTGACCTCCAAAACCGCCTGAGAAATGACTGTCGACTGATTTAGAGTATAATTAACATATCCAGGAGACGAGGTTCATCCTGGGCACTAGGTAGCTCAAGGACCATCTTCGTTATTATATTTGTATTCAGCGTCCTCGAAAACCCCCCTAGTGACAAAATTGAACTCATTACTGTCAATATTTTCCTTGTGTACACAATGCAATTGTCATTTTACCACCATTACTCCAGTCGTCCTGGATTACAATAAACCCTAATAGAGAAAGCAGTGGAATACAATAAACCTCTAGTTCTAATATTTATCGATTTTCACAAAGCCTTTGACACAGTTGAGCTAAACAAAATACTACAGGCGCTTAAAGAATGCATGCTAGATTATAGATATACTAAATTATTATACAAAATATACCTGCAGCCAACAACCACTGTCAGATTACATACTAACAGTAATCGCATAAAAATAGAACGGGGGATTAGACAAGGAGACCCAATGTCACCTAAACTTTTTAATACGGTGCTAGAACATGCTTATAAGAATTTGGATTGGATTACAAAGGGAATAAAAATAGATGGAGAATATCTAAACAACTTACGTTTCGCCGATGATATACTTATAATAGCTGAAGATCTAGGTATGGCAAGAGAGATGGTACAGGTACTCGTTGTGGCTACAGAAAATGTAGGTTTAAATATAAATATCTCGAAAACAAAAATCATGACCAATTTGGTACCCAACCAGAACATCAGTATTTGTGGGAAAGAAATAGAACTCGTAGATAGATATAAATACCTGGGACATGAAATTATGATTGGCAGGGATAACCAGACTCATGAACTGAAGAGAAGAATCGGCCTTGGGTGGCCAGCATTTGGAAAACTGAGAGAAACTTTTAAAAGTGAGCTGCCCACATGCCTAAAGAGAAGGGAATTTGATCAGTGCGTCCTCCCAGTCTCAACTACCAAACTGAGAGTCACGCAGAGAAGAATGAAGCGGTCCATGTTAGGAATAACTCTGCGAGACAGAATAACCAACGAAGACATCAGGAGAAGAACCGGAGTGACTGACATCATCGAGAAGATAGCCTAGATAGACTAAAATGGAGATGGTCAGGACACATAGCCAGAATGACAGATGGGCGATGGACAAAGAGGTTATTGGAATGGAGGCCAAGAGAAGACAAGAGAAGCGTCGGTCGACCACCTACAAGATGGACTGACGATTTAAGAAGACTCAATAAAAACTGGATAAGAGCGGCGCACGATAGACGGGGTTGGAAACATGAGGAATAGGCCTATGTTCAGCAGTGGACTCTTGAGGCTGGATGATGATGATGACTCCAGTCGTCAGAGATGAAAATGCCACTGAACCTCTAAAAATCAACAAGCTAAACTTTGTCGAAAATATTAACTTTTTGGTACCCCAAAAAGATGCAAAAAAGTTTACCACTTTTACCCCCACGTTTCCCCCTAAAACCCACCCTGTAGTGGGGTAAATACGCAAAAAAATCGATTTACCAATAATATGTATGCTGTAGAAAAAAATGTTTTAAATAAAAAATGTAGCTGAAATAATTTTAAACAAACATGTTTATTAGCACTTTTATATAGAATGAACCGTTCTTTCACAAACAACGCTTGGAGCGACCGTCCGTTTTTAAAGGTCAGTTACGCGCACGAAATCAATGTTCAATAAAATTTGTATCAGCTCGACAAAAAAAAATCGATATCTTTTAGAGTAAAAGTAAGTAAGTACTAGTAAAGAATTCAGCTTTTGTATGCAATTCTTGTATTTTGCCGCTAATAAACTCAGATTTTATAAAGGTGTTAAATAAATAAAGGTGGAGCGATTTTTGCCATTTTTTATTATTCTCATGAGATCAATCCAATCTATACGTTTCATTGACTAGTCACTATAAAGTTTCGATTACTAGAACCTAACCTTCAAAACTAAAGTATGAAATTTTAGATTTGAATTTTGGTAACAAATGAAAGGCGTTAAAAATATGCTTAAAAACGCTGGATTTAAACTTGCACGTAACAAACAATGAAAGTGACCATTTTTGTTGATCTCACGAGAAAAGTAAAAAATGACAAAAGGTGCGCCACCTTTATTTATTTAACACCTTTATAAAAACAGAGTTTATTTTCGGCAAAATATGGAAACTGTATACGAAATCTGCACTCTTTACCTTTAAAATGCATGTTGATTTTTGTCGATAGGACACTTGGATCAAAAGCTATCGAATTTTCAACGTTGAATTGATACAAATTTTATTGAACATTGATTTCGCGCGCGTAACTGAATTTTGTTCATAAACTTTCCTGGCACACTCTCCGAATCGAATGCAATAAGTTGCACAGCGATTCATCTTGCTGCGGAAAATTGATAGGTTTAGTGCTTTTAAGTGCTTTATTTCCTTGACCATTATTGAAAATGTGTAAAGCCTACAAAATTAAAAAGAAATTTGTCATCTACCAAATAATCTCATTCTGGTGATTGTTTACCTTAATTGTTTCGGACTAAATTCGTATTTGTTTGAATGGCCGATATATCGTTGGAAAGTAGAGGCATGTATATGTTACGGTTAAAACGAGAATATCGGATAATACTATATAGAACTATTAAAATAGATTTAGAATTATCCAAACATAGTGGATAAAGCAAGTTATTTCTAAATATTTCGTCGTATTCTGGATTTATCAGGTTGATACTATATTTTCCTGTTCAAATAAATAGCCGTTTCTAATTTGGAGTAAAAATGAATTATGATTTTTATTGCCGTTTCAGTTATATATCAAGTTCTCAGTGCATAGGTACATCTTTTGGACAATAATTCTGTAGTAGATTCTTGAAAGAAAAAAAAAGCGAATAAAATGTATACGTAAGTTGTGTTATTTTTACCCAAGGTAAAAATGTATTGCTGAATGAAACAGATAAATCAACAAGTTACCAATATCCCTTACCTTTTATCCATCCAATTTGGATAATATGCAAATATAATTGATTTAAAAGATCTAATAGTTGTGTCGTTATTTATGGTAATAACATGGAAATATTATTTATTTATTTTACTTGTTACTGTTAAAATTGTCCACATATTATTAAAACCATAGCATATACCTCTTCTCACATTAAGATCAAATACGTGATGTAGAAAACTCTACATATAAAAAGTATAATATTTAGATGTAGCAAACCAGAAAAGATATTTTATTTTAAATGTATCTGTGTAAAAACAGTTCTTTCAGTGGTAGGTTATGATAACAAAAATCATGACGTAAACCTGATAAGATGAAGGTCAGGAATCACCAGTTTATTATCATCTAATGCACATTAGAAGATCGCCAATGTATTTAAAGAAGTTAAATTAAAGATAAAATATGGTCAAAATGTATCAGAAAATAAAAACTAAATAAATAATAAAAACATAATAAATAAAACAACAAAAAATGGAAATAATAAAAAAGAAAAAAATAATAAATAAGAAACCATCAGATCATATAAAATTTCTTTTTTGTAACCAACATACAGTTTACTTAGTACAATCACAAATATAAGGCAATAAAGGACTACAACTAACACTTTGTTTTTTTGCCTTGAGCCAACCAAATGACGCTGTGGCTTTTAAAATCTACTTTGTATTTGAAGTACTTCGAGAAAATTACCCGACGACGCCTGATTTTGTTGAACGCTGTACCGTAAAACAAGGTTACTTTGCACTGAGCAGGTTAAATTTGTATCCAACGTATAAAAGTATATTTCCTGTACGCATAAGCTCAATTTTTTTTAGATGTTTGTACAATCTCTAGAACACATAGGTAACCACAGTATAGTGCTTAGCACTGTACTGTGTAGGTAAAGCCAGGTTTATAAACGGACATAGTACATAATCATAAGTCATAAACATAACTTTAGCCACAACCATAATTCACAAGATTTAAGATTGGTTTATAACTAGACATAATACCTAACCATAATATTTAAAAACTACTTCAGAAAATACAAATCTAGCCAAATTTTTATAGATCTTGAAGAATTTTTTCTGGTCTTTAGATTCATAGAAAAGTGAAATCATTTTAAATAAATATGAAGATTAATAGAAAAGTTGCTTTGGCCATGGCAGCAGTCCCACTTTATTTAACAATTGTAGCGACTATATCTGCCAGAGTTCTTAACAAGCAAAGAAGAGTAAGAAGGTATAGTGTAAGACCCATAAATAGAAAGCGTGATAAGGAATGGGATGAGGAACAGTTCTTTAATTTTTTACGTTGGATTACGCATGCGCATATTCCAACAATTCCATAATGTTTAATACTTAATTCATAAATGTTGAAAGTTACCAACTTTGAAGGTCACGTTTTAAGGACTAAATTTATGTTTTATGTATTATGAATGCTTTTAAATGGGTACATTTATTTATTAACTTTTAACATTATGCTTATATAATGAGATTATGGTTTAAAATTATGTTTATGTCCATTTATAAATCCGGCTTTACACTGTAAGTCAGTAAGACGTGTGCGACGGTGCCCCCGGTCGCCAGTTATTAATCAGCAACGGCTCAAATATTAACCTCAAAATTCTATTATTTTCTGGCTTTGCAAAATCATACTGTGCAGACAGTGCCAACGGACAAAAATTGGTAAGTGCACGTCTAATGGCATATACCATAACCGATTGCAATTTTTAGTTATTGACATAACGGTTTTAAACCAAAATAGCAATAACAAAAAAAAATTGTTTACATGTGCACTTAACACGTGGAATTGGGTACTTTGCACCGCCAACTTGCAAGTGGTGCAAAGTATCCTCAAGAATAATAGTTAATGAGAAAAATTGTTTTTAGAAAATGCCCAGACGTTATAAAAGGAAACTCGGATCTCGCAAATATAGAGACTACTCAGAAGAAGATTTAAAAACATTTTGTCAGCAATAAAAGATGGCACGAGTACAGGAACTGCTTCCTACTCCCTTAACATTTCAAAGGGAACTATGTTTTACAAATTAAAAGGAGTACACGCTAGAAAACCTGAATACCGATCAATATTCACTTATTAAGAAAAAATATGCTTCGTACAATGCATTCATAGCCTTAGTGATGCTGGTTTTCCTGCTACTGGAATGAAATTGCGACAAATACACAAGACTTATTGAAATCGTCAAGGAACAAAATAACCCACATTAAGAATAATACTCCAACTATGAATTGGGTTAAGTTATTTTTAAATCGTCATAAGGAGCTTGCTGCAAGGATAGTCTCAAATATAGAAAGAAGTAGAGCAGCACTTAATGCAGACCAAATGACTGTATACATAGAAAATTTAAAACAAACATTAAGTGATGTGGGATGGTGGTGTCCAAGCATTTGTGGGAAACCTGGACTGAAAATGGCCCCATTGGTACGCGTTATGCAAAAACTGCACCTGGTTGGTTCGAATTACTATTCGAATTACACAGACATTTACTAATTGGTGTTACACTATTTTATTGCCCAGGCATAAAAAACTTCAGGGAAAGAAGGTCGTTTTGGGAGACCCTTTGTCATCTCACATTGGCGCCATAAACCTTCCCAAGAAAATTTCCAGACGAGGATTGTACAGTGTTCCAGAATACGACAAATTGTTTGTTCATTTAAAATGTAGCAATGTTCTTTATTTTTATACTTTTTTCATAAATATAGGTAGGTTTAAATTCAAAAAACTGGGCCGATGAACATTTTTTTGGATTTAATTGTCATGGTGAGGTCCGAAAATGTTTTTCGTTCAAAGCGTCTTAGCTTTTCTTTGTTTTCTTTGGTCATGGTCCACGTTTTGCATCCGTATATTATTACAGGTCTGACAATGGATTTATAGATTTTGATCTTTGAACTTCTTATAAGATTTTTTGATTTTTTGAAATTGATTTTTGATTTGGTCATCCGAATGAATTTCTTTGGTATTGAGAACTCCGCCATGGCATTCCATACTTTGCTTCTTTCTACGCTGTATATATATATATATATATATATATATATATATATATATATATATATATATTTATGTTTATGTTTATGTTTATATATATTTTTTGTTTTATATATATATATATATATATATATATATATATATATATATATATATATATAACAAGTCATGGGAAAGTATGGAGTCGGTGAGAGAAATGAAAGGGGAGAAAGACTGGTTCAGTTTGCTCACTACCAAAATATGCCTATTGCAAATACATTCTTTAAGAAAAAGTCGAACAGAAAATGGACTTGGGTAGCACCAAATGGAATCACTAAGAACGAAATTGACTTCATTCTAACCAACAAGATTGCTACAATAAAAGACGTCAGTGTAATAAATAAATTTCAAACAGGCAGTGACCATAGACTACTCAGAGCAAAAATTGTTCTAGACCTAAAACTAGAAAGAATAAAATTAATCGCAAAACCAACAATAACCGGTATAAATATTAGTAATCTAAAAGAAAACTTAGGTCAGTATCAAAGGACAATTGATGAAAGATTACATGATCAAATCGACAGCTCTCAATTAATGCAAATCATCTTTGATAGTGCCAAAGAAATCGGAGGCCCGCAAGAACAAAACGAACATAGGAAACTATCTAATAAAACAAAAACAATGCTAAAACAAAGAAGGGAAATGAAAGTAACTAGCAACGTACAGAGAATACAATACACAGAACTTTGTAAGACAATAAGAAAAGGTATTAAGGAAGACATAAAAAAATACAATGAAAAGCTGGTAGAAAATGCAATCGAAAACAGAAAGAACTATAAGAAAACAAGAAAATCATTAATTATTGGGAAGAAGCAAATCGTGGCTCTAACAAACGAAAACACCAGAATTACAGACAGAAATGAAATAATACAACTCGTGACTAAATTCTATAGCGAACTATACAAAGCTCCTGAAACGCTTGAAGAAGCAATCAGTAACCACGAAGATGTACCAGAAGTCCTTCCGGAAGAGGTAGAATCGACAATTTCAAAATGAAAAGCGGTAAAGCAGCTGGAATTGATGGCCTAACAGTGGAACTGCTTAAATACGCTGGCAAAAAGACGTGGAACATCTTAGCAGGTGTATTTTGATCCATAAGAAAGGTAATAAAAAGGAAATTAAAAACTACAGACCTATAAGTCTACTACCAATCATATACAAGATATTCACAAAAATCATCAACAACAGATTAACAAATGCATTAGATGCTGCACAGCCAAGAGAGCAAGCTGGCTTCAGAAGTGGATTCAGTACCATGGATCATATCCATACGCTTCGAGAACTAATGAGTAGAGCTAAAGAATATGAAATACCGCTAGCATTAACCTTCATAGATTTCGAGAAGGCTTTCGATTCTATATATCCCAAGGCAGTAATAGAAGCTTTGACCAACCAAGGCATTGACAAACCTTACATAGAAACTTTAGCAAATATATACAGACAAGCAAAAGCTAAGGTAAAAATTTATGAAAACACTCCAGAATTTCCCACTACTAGAGGCGTCCGACAAGGAGACTCTATATCATCAAAGCTCTTCACTGCAACTCTAGAAAATATATTCAGCAAAATGAACTGGCAAAACAAAGGCCTATGCATTGATGGAGAATACCTCAACCATCTAAGATTTGCAGACGACATCGTTCTAATTGCTAAAAATCCTGCAGAACTACAAGAACTTATAAGCGACCTAAATGCAGCTAGCAATGAAGTTGGCCTAAAAATGAACTTGACAAAAACAAAAACCATGTACAACGAGCTAGTGGATGTCCAAGATGTAATAATAAATAATACTGCACTGGAGACAGTAGACGAGTATATATACCTGGGACAATTAATACATAAATCTGGCTCATTACTCCCAGAAATCAACAGAAGAATGAAACTGGCTTGGGCAGCTTTTGGTAAAAATTCAGTTATATTCAAATCTAGGATGCCACTCCACCTGAAGAAAAAGGCATTCGATCAATGTATACTACCAGTCATGACATACGGCTGCGAAACTTGGACACTAAAGAAAGATATAATAGCTAAACTCAAAGTCACTCAAAGGTCAATGGAGCGATGCATGTTAGGTATAACCAAGAGAGATCGAAAAAGAATAGAATGGATCAGACAGAAAACGAAGGTCACTGATGTAATCCACCGAATAAAATCTTTAAAATGGCAGTGGGCGGGACATTTAGCAAGAAGAACTGACAATAGATGGTCCACTAGAATTACTCTGTGGTATCCAAGAGGCGTCAAGAGACCAAGAAGACGTCCAAATTTAAGATGGGACTATGACATAAGGAAACAAGCCGGTACAACATGGCACAGAAAAGCGAATATTAGACAGTCGTGGGCAGACATGAAGAACGACTATGTAAGGGAGGCTGCACCATAATTGGTAGAATACGCTGATAATGATGATGATGATATATATATATCATATGCCTGTCGAAAGTCTATGAAAAGATAGTGTATGGGTCTGTTATACTCCCATCCCTTTTCTAGAAGTTGTTTCAGCGTGAATAGTTGATCTATTGTTGATCTGTTTGCCCTAAAACCGTCTTGATATTCGCCTAGGACATTTTCAGCATAAGGAATTAGTCTACTAAGAATGAGAGGGTTTTATATGCCGTGTTTAGGAGTTAAGTTCCTCTATAATTCGCTCATTTTGTTTTGTCCCTTTTTGTGGATGGGCAATATTATGTTTTCCTTCCATCGTGCTGTTATCCTTTCTTCTAACCATATGTGCGTTATTAGCTGGTGAATTTGGCGATGTAGTGCGTATCCCCCCATATTTCAGAAGTTCTGCTGGTATCTCGTCCATAGTCGGCGCTTTGTGATTTTTCAGCTTATTTAAGGCCTTTTGAGTTTCTTCAAATGAGGGATTTTTGACAGGCATGTCCGCTGTGATATAGATCTCTTCTTTGTGCTGTTCTTCCTGTATGATGTTAAGGTCCCTAAAATACTCTTTCCATTCTTCAGTTACTTCTTGATCGTCAATTATCATACGGCCTTGATTGTCACTCAGAGTATGAATGAAATTGGTTCTATGTCCTCCTTTCTCAGCCCAATCTCAACTTCCAATCATCAAGGCTATTCTGACCTTGTTTACGGCTGACCTAAAGAGTTCATTAGTGGTGCAGCCAAACCACTCTCTCAAATTCCGCAACCATGACATTCTTCTACGGCCTGGATTCCGTTTTCCTTCTATTTTTCCCTGCATTATATTTTGAAGTAATGCGTATTTATGTCCTCTCATCAGGTGACCAAAATATTCGAGTTTTCTTCGCTTTAGCGTTAACAAAATCTCTGGGTCTATCTACCAAAATCTCAGGACCTAGCCTGTTCTATATCATTGTATTCTCTTTCAGAGTTCAAGGTTTGTTCAAGTTGTTCTCAATTTGTTGTTTCTCTGTATTGTGCATTTCGTCTATGTTCCATTATAAGTTTATTGAATTCGTGGCTAGATATTGCGGATTTGACTTTTGCTCTGAATAAGTAATGATCTGTGTCTCCGTCTATTCCTCTCAGGCTTCTTATGTCTATAATATTATTCCCATGACAGGTATCTACAATGATGTGGTCAATTTGGTTGCACGTAATATGGTCGTTTGAGACCCAGGTTTGCTAATGAATGTCTTTATGCGGAAACATTGTTGACTTTATTAGCTGCTGCAGTTTCTGTGAGTCTTAAGCCATTGTCGTTGGATATATTGTAGAGAATTGGATATATTGCTATTCATAATAGCAGCAAGCAAAGTTAAGATGTTGATCGCCAACATCCCGAACGGAGACCGTAAGAAGAAGAAGAATATTGTAGAGGCTATGTTTACCTATTGTGGGGTATAGGCTTGTCTCTTTGCCTATTTTAGCAATAAAGTCCCGCATATGTGAGCATTTCTTGTTTGGGCATCATACCTATCTCTCTTTTTAGGGCATCGTAGAAGTCATTCTTGATATCTTCATCCTTCTCTTCCATTGGTGCATGCGCTGAGATAATCGAAATGTTGTATCGTTCTCCCTTCATTCATATGTAGCATATCCTTTCGTTTATGGGTTTGAAATTTGGTATATTCTGTACTAGGCTGTCTCTAATCACAAAGCATGTTCCAAATCCATGTCTTCCGTTTTTGTTACCGCTGAAGAAGATGGTGGATTTACTTATTTTTATATTTCCATCGTCTGGCCATTTTATTTCTTGGACTGCTGTTATATGCATTCCTATATTTTCCTGTTGTTAGACGGCATTTATAGCAGCTCCAAGTCTGTACTAACTCTGAACATTCCAAGTTCCGATACTCATAGTCCTTTTACATTGCAATTGTCGTTTTTTATGTTTATCTGTCTGGTTCCGAGGCAAAGTTGCAGTTTTCATAACTAGTTTCTTTTTCCGATGGTGCGTAGTTAACCCACCGCTCAACCCTCCTCTTTTATCCGGGCTTGGGACCGGCTGCACTAAGGTGATTTCCGAGCTACTCAATCCATCCGTTCCTCATCCTACCACAGGGAGAGTTGGTGTTATATTATATATTAACTCTAAGAAAATAAAACTAAAAAAAATGGTGCAAAGTAACCCCATTTTACGATATGTAGATTAATTTGTGTGGTACATTGTTGGATCCAAGATAGATAAAAAAAAATTGGAGTACGCCAACCATTTTTCAGACGGAAATATATCCCGTAGATATCAGGGTGCCGAGACTGATAAGACAGCCAAACGCCTTTAAAAGCTCTATAAGGATCTTGGATATTATTCTTTTTAAAGTGCCCTCTTCTCAATGGAGGTTAGCTACTACAATTTTAAACTCTTCTCTATCTTCAGCTGTTCTTATTAGCTGTTCAAAATTTAGCCCTGTCCATTGTCGGATGTTTCTGAGCCACGATAGTCTTTTCCTTCCTAGGCCTCTCTTTCGCTCGATTTTTCCTTTCACTATAAGTTGGGCATATTGGTACTTATTATTTCTCAGTATGTGGCCTAGGTATGATGTTTTTCTAACTTTTACTGTGTTAAAAAGTTCTCTTTCCTTGCCTATTCTATGCAGCACTTCTTCGTTTGAGGTATGCGATGTCCATGAAATTTTGAGTATTCTCCGGTAGATCCACATTTCAAAGGCCTCCAATTTATTTACGGTTGATGTTTTAAGGGTCCACGTTTCAACTGCATATAGAACAGTCAACCAGACGTAGCATTTTGGTAAACGTAGTCGAATTTCGAATTTTAGTCGAGAATCACAAAGCAGTTTTTTTTAATTTTTCGAATGATTTTCTGCCCTGTTCTATTCTCGATCTCATTTCTAGATCAGGATTTAGGCTGATATCGATCCAACATCCCAGGTACTTAAATCTATTGACCTGTTCTAAAATGTGCCCATTTATTGTGCAAGGTTGAGGTACGTTTTGGTTTTTTCGGATTGACATCACTTTGGTTTTTTTAATGTTTATTTTCATACCAAATTGCTCACAGGTCAAGTTGGTCTTGTCGATGAGTCGTTGTAGACCTAAGTCGGAATCCGCAATTAACACTGTATCATCGGCGTCTCTGATACTGTTGATATTTACGCCATTCACATTGACTCCACCCTTGGAATCCTCCAATGCTTCTTTAAATAGAAACTCGGAGTAAAGAGTAAACAGCAGAGGCGACAGAACACATCCTTGTCTAACTCCCCTCCTAATTTCTACTTCTGCGGATGTGGAACCTTCGATCCTAACTCTGGCGTTTTGATTCCAGTACAAGTTTTTTGAGAATTTGATGTCTTTTCCATCTAAACCGACTTCTTGCAAACGTTCTAATAGTGGGTCGTGTCTTACTCTATCAAATGCTTTTTCGAAGTCTATAAAGCATATAAATATATCTTTCTGTTGGTCGTAGCATGTTTGGGCGAGAACTAGTAAACTGAACAGGTCTGAACTGATCGTCTCCGATGATTGTTTCGCACTTTCTATAGATACGATTATGTACGATTTTTAGTAGGACTTTTACTGCATGACTCATAAGGCTTATCAGACGGAACTCATTGCAGTGTTGTGGGTTTAACTTTTTTAGTAGTGGGATGAATATTGTATTTACCTGTATCATAAATGCGATTGAATAAAAAAACAAATATTTCGATATTTTCTTCGCTGATTAATTTTAACGTTTCTGGGTATATTCCGTCTGGACCTGGGCTTTTATATGCGAAGGACATGCAAAGATATGCAAAGATTTATATGCACACGTATACGTGTAGATGGCAGTGGAAATATTCATCATTAGTTTTTAGGAGAAATCATATTTAAACTGCGGATAGTAAAATTAAGATAATTGTGGAAGCCTCTTAGCTTATAAAAGAAAGCAAACTTTGTAGCAAATTCTTTTAGTAATAACATTAAACACAACAAACTACCCAACAGTATTTATAAACGAATAAGAATTTGATGAACATTTTTATGGATACAATACCACCTTTCAAATGCAAGGACATAAAACATAATATTTATCGGTTATTGATATTTTTCGAAACATCAAAAATTATATATTTCATGAAAACACGAAATTTTTCTAACTTATATTTATGCTTTTATTAAAAATATTCTTGCGTATTTTTAGAAACACGCCATATATATTTATACCTCTCAATAACATTTTCAATGACCTGTATTTAAAAAATATTTAAGGGATTAAACATCTCCAATATTTCACCAACTGATACGAATTAGCAGATTGTCGGTTCCCAGAGAGACGAAAAAAGTAATTGGACAAAATGCAAAGATGGCAGTTATTGATAAGAATGATTGAGCATACAACTCCCGAATAAAGAATATAAATCGTTGCTTCGTTACACTTATCGCTATATTAAATTGACACGAAATCTGCTAGAAAACGTCTTTATTCTCCGTTTACGTAGGTTTTTCTTTACATCGAAACTTTATTCAAGCTATGACGATTTTAGAACCTCTTTAATAGGTATATCTATTTAAAAATTGTAGTCAATATGTGTTTCATAATCAAAATGTAAATTAATATAGCAATAACATTTCGTAATTAAATTCGCAAGAGTTTTGTTTTTAATAGCTGTAGGTTTATTTGCTTTAATGCGTAACTTTTAATTACATAAGTATGCTGCTAAATCAGTTCTTAACATAGAGAGTTGGTTCTTTACACCAGTTAAGAATCTCCAATGCCTCACAGGAGAGGCATTGGAGATTCTTAACTGGTGTAAATCTCGTAGATCTCTTAATCTACGAAGAAATTATTTATGCCTTTCGTATGCAGCATCAGTCGCCAGCAACGAATTCCACCCAGTATGTCAAAATGCATTTACGGACCGTTACCTAGAAGCTTATAACAAAAGTAGGTTCGATCCACCATTCTACGAAAGAGTTCGAAGAAATTTAAAAGATCTACAACTCCAAATTTCTGACCTCTTTCCTTCAAATGTAAAAACTCCACCTCCCTGGTTAATCATGATTCCCGAAATTAATACGACGCTACTCCAATATAACAAATCAGATACATCACCCACTGTAATCCGACAGTCATGTTTAAAGGAACTCGAGACTTACGGGAAAAGCTTTTGCATTTATACAGATGCCTCCAAATCTGCAAATGACGTAGGAGCAGCATTTGTCACTCCATATTCCTCTTCCAATTTAAATTAATGCCAGCCACTTTTACATACACAACAGAATTATATGCAATATTACAAGCCCTCATTCATATCAAAAGTACAAACCATTCTTCTTCCGTCATTATCACAGATTGTCTAAACTCCTTAACAACAATCGGTCAACTATATACTAGGAACCCTATAGCCTTACTTGTCAGGAAAGAACTTGCTGCCTTACAAGAATCTGGTTCAGAAGTCAAGCAAGAGAAGCTACCAAAAATGATCAAGCTATAATAGTGTCAAAGACTATTTGCAGTGATATAAAACAGTTCGTTAAAGAAAAAGTGATTAGTGCTTGGCAAAATAAGTGGAACTTATCGGAATCGGAATTAAAAGAAATTAAATCGACAGTGAAACCGTGGCGCCTAGTAAACTTAAAAAGAGCTGACCAAGTCAAAATTTCTCGACTTCGATTAGGTCATACCAATATTACTCATAAGCACCTAATAAGTAAAGAAGACATTCCAGTGTGTGATTACTGTCAAGTCAATATTACTGTTAAACATCTCCTAACAGAATGTGGAAAATATATAGTTAACAGACAAAATAACAATATTTCCAGTGACTTAAAAAACAGTATTAGGTGAACATTTAAATACTAAAAACTTAATTAGATTTCTAAAAGAAACTTCTTTATATAATTTAAACATAATGTAGTAACTAATGTAAACTAATGTCGCTAATGACCCAGGTGGTTGAAGCGACTATTATTAGTAAATAAAAAAAGAGTTGGTTCTTTTAACTTTTATTAGTATTTATGTCTAGAGTACCAAAATGTTTATATTTATAGATAATACAAGTCCAGAAAAATATATAGAAAGACCAGCTGAGCCGACAAACTTTGTACCGCCTTATGTATGAAAAAAGTTAAATCAATGTAATACTTTCTTTTCTTTTAAACTTCCAACGGTTGGCTTCGTGATTTGTTTATTGTCATTGAAAACGCCAAATGTACGGAAAATTGTAAACGTTTAAAACCAATACATCTGTATTTTATGCCGCCAATTTTGCTCGTCAAAGTATGGATTTTTAACTGGTGAGCTATGTCCGGAAAAATATGCTGAATACGCTCGCTCCAGCAGATTAATAATACTGAGAATTACACGGAGAAGATAAATAATAATATTGATAATGGTAATAATAATTGTAAACGTAACTATTACGCTTGATGCATGGACAATAATAATGACTAAAAACTGTGTAGAGGTTTCGGAATAAAAGAGATCACTTTTCGGAAAGAGTTGGACCAGTTTGGAAAGGAAAAAGAGAAAAAAGAGTTAAAATTTTATGAGTAATATCGGAGTAATAGTCAGAGTAGGGAAGAAGCTACATGGAGCTTTTTCCTATTAGCTACATGGAGCTAGAAGAAGAAGCTATGTGGAGCTGAGACTTGGACATGAAAAAAATGTAATTTAAAAAGAATCGAGGCTTTCGAACTCTGGTTATACCGCAGAGTATTGAAAATATCATGGACTGATAGAATTACAAATAAATAAGTACTGGAGAGGGTTGGTAAAGAAACATAACTAATCACCACTATACAAACCAGAAAACTGGAATACCTAGGTTACGTGATGAAGGGATCAAAATATAAAATTTTGAGACTCATAATACAGGGAAAGATTCAAAGAAGAAGATCTGTTGGCCGAAGGCAGAACTCATGGTTCAGTAATCTACGTGATTGGTATCAATGCAGATCGTTTGATTTGTTTAGAGCAACAAGTTCTAAAATAAAAATAGCCATTACGATTGCCAACCTCCGTAGGGCACTCTAAGAAGAAGAAGAGGGTAGAAGGAGGCTCCTTCAGACAGGGGGTAGCTTTAAACGTTGATATTGTGGGTAAATTTAAGGACTTTAAGGCTGTAGAAGATGAAACACCGATTGCTCTGCTTATTGTTGACAGTGACTGTGATTGTTACGAGTCTTAGTTAACTTGCCCTAAAACAGCTACTTGGATTGCTTGTTTATTTACAAGTTTCTGTCGGTTATGTTTTTTATTGCAAACTGACCCTCTTGATCTAATTTTTTCTGCATCAGTTCAATCACACACTTATGAGTTGCACGTCTATTGTGGTGTGTTTCATTAAAAATTCTAGCAGCAGCTCTTGCACAATTATTATTTTTGTAGTATAAACCTACAATTTCGATTCTTTCTTGCAAAGTGTACACTATTTCAGCGATCAAATTGCACACGTATCAAAATAAGCTGTTTACCAGTTATAATAAATTGTCGCTATTAACCGATTAAAACAAATGTAAAAGTGATATCGAAAACCTTTGATAAAACTTGAATAAAAAGTGAATTTTTTTGTTTCTTGGTTTTTTAAGGTACTACAAATAGTACGGTTAAATATTTAAAGAGTTTAAATTATGCTACAACCTATTTTGTTAGAGTCAATTAAGGTGAGGGAGATACTGTCTTGTTAACA
Source organism: Diabrotica balteata (assembly GCA_918026665.1). Taxonomy (NCBI): domain Eukaryota; kingdom Metazoa; phylum Arthropoda; class Insecta; order Coleoptera; family Chrysomelidae; genus Diabrotica; species Diabrotica balteata. Next base: position 54,781,207 of record OU898276.1, on the reverse strand, counting down.
GGAAAATTGTATATCTGATAAACTAATCACTTCAAGCCAAAGGTATTATACATTTTTGAAATCAGAACAAAAAGGAAAATCCAAATATAAAACAAAAAAAGTGGGAAGTAATTAAAAAAAATAAAGGGTTGATACAGGGGGTGAAAGGGGGCATTTTCCAGTAACCTTTAATATGATATTATGTCTCCCCCTTCAGATATTAATTGACGTGTTTTTGCGTTTTTCCAAAAAATTAGAGGTTCAAAAGTTATTTAAGGTGGATAGTTTCATCTGAAAAGCACTGTATATATATATATATATATATATATATATATATATATATATATATTATTAATAATAAAACATAGATTATACTAACTATATACCTATATATTTAATTTCTATGAAAAATCTACAAACCTTAGAAATAAAATTAACAGCAATCTTGATATCTCCTCTACACATTTCATAGTTTCCCAATGCCAAAAACGTACTAGGTTCAGCTTCTTCCGGTATTTGCAATGCTTTAGACCTGTCCTGCTTCCTCTTCAATTTTAACGACTGTTTTATATCCTTTGATCCCATATTTACAGCCGCGGCCCTATCTTTGTCGCAGTATATTTCTTCATACCTGATACCAGTTTTTCGTCTCTTTCTTCTGCCTCGTTTCTTTGATTCTTCTACGAATTGTTTCGATAGTCGTTTGGTGGTTTCTACTGGAATCGTCTGTTTGCTTTTCATCTCTGTTTCTGAAGGTAGGTGTTGTACTTTTTTTGTAAATATTTATAATATAGGTCGAAAAGTTGTGATGAAATTTAGATAGTTAAATTAATATAAACATACGATTTATACTTCATTGGTTTGTACCTAATGTGTAACAAAATGAAAAATAAGTTCCCTAACAAGATATCGTTAATACATAAAAGCTTAAATATGGAGAAAAGATCATTGTCAATGCCCCAGTAACCAAATACCCAACAACTAAAATAAATTCATAATTATAATTCTACACAAAAAATTTGATAAATCAGACTTGAAAAAATTTCACCCAATAACGCTTCGTGTGGTTTCGTTTGTAAGACGTGTACATTGTTACTTACTCAAATGTTAATCACCAATCTAACGGTATAATTTTTTTGGTATTAATTAAAAGGATAAGTTGGTGTCAAAACGAGATTTTGCACTAATCAGCATTTGCTAAAGTGAAAACATTAATGCAACAAATAAATAAAATACTACATATCTGCACCAGCTTTAGAAAACCACGTAGCAATAGATAGACGACCGGTTCAATGTAATATTTGTTGTAAGGTACAGTCGCCAATTAAGGCCACCTTAAGGTTTATATATCTGTAATATTTTATTCAGGAACAATATGGGGGAAAACTCTTGTATACGTATTGCCTAACATTTTAGCTATCAAATTTCAGGATAAAATAGTTACTAAATAAATAAAGAAATATAAAATTTTAACATTGAATAAATCTGGAATATTTGGCCTTATTAGGAATTGGTAGCTTAATAAGGCCAGTTTCATGTTTTACACAAATTGAGGTGGATAATAAATTTTAAACCTAAGAATTAAAGAACAAATACAAAATTTAGTGAAAGAAACTTTTATTCATATTAAAAAAAAATTGTCAATATATTAAGCACACATATCGCACATTTATTCACATCTAGGACATACAAACATGTCCTTATCCTTTTTTGTTAACCCTATACATTCCTCGTGGATGTACTTATTACACCGAACACACTTGCGCATGTCAGCCACTCTATCCTCATCACACAAGAAGCAGTACCATGAGTCTTTTTTTAAATTTGGTTTTGCATCTTTTTTTAAATTAGGTTTAGGTTTGGCTGAGCTATGAGATTGTCCTTTAAATAGATCCCTGGTAACTTCTTGTGCTTTCGCATTAATGACTTGTCGACGCTTTTTTGTTGATACTTTAAACTCCGGTGTAGTCAGCAAACCACTGAAACTAAAACTTGCATTCAGCTCTTCACATGGCCCTGTTTCACTTAGTTTTGCACCATATTATTGTCATGATTATCTGTGTAAACTACATCACTCTTCTCATAATCCTCGCTGGAAGCTGTATCGCTTGTATAAGACCCAGATGAGTCGCTGTCTTCATCTGAGATGTTCATCTGAGTTTGAAAAACTTTATACAGTCCTTTTTTTTTAATTTTTCTTTTTTCACTATTCGACAATGCTTTGCTTTTACATTTTTGGTTTACACCACTGCCATTGCTGCAGGATGGCTGTTCTTCGAAATGTGTATTGGTTTGGGCAGTCTGTACAATTTCTGGTCCGGTTATAGGACTTTCTTGAGCATCTTCGGCCATTGGTTCAATCTCTCGATGTGTTAGACAGCTAGGTGCAAAGGCAGCATCCGGAATAGCATTTAGATTGAATGGCCATATCCCAGTTGCTTCAAATCCAGAACAAATATTTTTTTGTGTCACTGACTTTCTCCAAGCCGGCGTAAAGATTTGCCCAAATCTTGCTTGGTTGATGGTTCTTTCATTTTTATGGTTCACCCAAAAATTTAACACCTCTTCATCCCAGTACGACTCAAAACTTCTGAAAACTGCTTTATCGAGTGGTTGAAGCTCGTGGGTGGTGTTGGACGGTAGACAAAACAGAGGGAGAGGTAAAGAAAGCATTAAGGTAATTATAAAATAGAAAATCACCAGGAGAGGACAAAATACCGAACGAACTTCTGAAATACGGAGGAGATCGGACCAATATTAAACCTGATCCAAAAAATTAAACAGCAAAGCAGAATACTACAAGAAAGGACCTCAAGCATGGTAATGCCTCTCTTTAAAAAAGGGAGACAAATCGAATTTGGAGAACTACAGAGGAATCAGCCTATTAAAAACAATCCTAACAATAACAACCAAAGTAATAATAAATAAACTGGAAGTTCATCTAAGAAGGCATTTCGCAGGCTCAAATTACCGGAACAAAGCGATCGAGAATATTTACCAGAACAACACAACAAAAGTGTTAAGTATTGTAAGTTTTAAACATTGAGACGGCCCTGTGTCTGAAGCTTGTGCGCATATAGCCACAGCGCAAAATGTACTTGGCTTCTCTTCAAGTCCTCAACGGGCACGGTGTATTAAAAAGGTGATATAAAGACGATTAAGTAAAATCCGTTTGTTCAACATTCCTCAAACCAAATTAGTAACTAAAATGTCTTTCGAAGCATTCCCTGTGTAATAGGTCCAAAAAACAAATGTAGAAGAAGAATTAACTAACCCAATTCAAGCAGATAATGGTACAAGACAGAGGGATTCCCTTGGCATTCTTGTTTAACCTGATCATGGATGAAAAATAAAAAAAGTAATAAAGAAAAAAGATATTAAATGCGAGAAAAATAATTTAAAATAATCTGTTATTCAGACGACGCAATAGTAATATCTCAAAGTGATGGTTCGGGAAACTTAACTACTACACAACACTACATTATAGAACAGTATTAAGATTTAAAAAATCTGACAGGTAGATTACATGGAAGATGTCTTCTTAACCTTAGCTGGACGGAACATTTCGGATAGATTTCATTTTAAAATCACGAGCAATAAAACTGTTAGTTACCTACCATGGGGCGTTTACAATAATCCTAAGTACTATGGACTGAAATCTTTGAAGGATTTCGATATTTGAGTAGGATTCTGTCCACCACAAGTGAATTTCGTAGCTCCATATCGATTTTAGGATGGCTTAATAAATTAACAATTAGTTGGTGACTGTTAATTGTGATTTACGACCTAACATTCAGTACAAGTTGTTAAGTTTTAAGCTCAGTTGCTTTATCTTAATAGGACAACCTCGTCTCATGTCTATCGTAGGACATAACGAATGAGGAGGCTTTGTACTGAAAGTTACTTTTAATATCCTGAATAATGGGATATCCTCTGTTTTACTTTATGTGGTTAAGCTACCTGACTTTAGGGGTAGCTAAAATAGACGTTCTCCCCATGAATGACATAAAAAAGAATTAACCGACGAGAATAATAAAGACTCAACATGCATTCAACGTTTAAATAAAATCTGGAAAACAAACGAAATATCAGAAATGACAAAAATTAAAATCTTTAATAGTTGCAACAAAAGTATACTACTTTACGGAGCAGAAACATGAAAACAGAACGAAACCACAATTAAAAAACTGCAAACTTTTGTAAACGAATCTTTAAGAAAAATCATAAAAATATACTGACCCAACAGATTAACTAATGCTAAAGAATGGGAAAGAAAAATGAAACTAACATATCCACATAAATACCAATCAGAGGGAAGAAGAAAGCACAAAGACAATAGCTGGAAAAGAACTACAACGAGAGAACACGAAAAAATTGGACTAAGATGGGGTGAAACTAAAAACAGAGTAACAAAAAGAAGAAAATGGAAGGAACTACCACACAGTTTATTCAGAGAATACATAAGAAAGAAGATGGGCTGACCCGGCCAGTCAGCAATCTTACACTTTTGGCCAAGAAACCAATACCCAACAAGTAGGGATGGGAATAAAGAGAGAGAGAGAGAGAGAGAGAGAGAGAGAGAGAGAGATTTTTTCTTATTCAACTCACCAACACTTTTTTTAGTAGGCTACATTTCTGTATTTTTAATATATTCGCCCTACATTTTATTATATCACCAGGAATATCATTATCAGACGCCCTTTTGTTATTCTTTATATTTTATTTGTTCGTTAGTTGGAACTTCCACTGTGTCGTTTTCTAGTTACTTTTCTGTACTCTTTTTATACTCTTTTTATTTTGTATAAATAACCTGCGATATGCTGATGACACTGTCATACTGGCAGATAATGCTGAAAGCCCTGCAACGCTTAATGGACCGAGTAACGACAGCCTGTAGAGAATTTGGAATGAAATTGAATACAAAGAAGACAAAAACGATGGTCATCAGCAAGCACCAAAACAGAAGGGTGAAGGTCAATGTCGACGGAACAGATCTGGAAAGAGTAACAAGAACAACGTACCTTGGAAGTAATCTTGATGAAACTTGGGACCATTCACTAGAGATAAGAATACGCATGGAAAAGGCACGTACAATGTTTTAAAAATGCAAAAAGTTCTATGCAACCGCCAGCTGGGCATCTCATTGAGAACTAGAATACTTAAGTGCTATGTTTTCTCCACCTTGCTCTATGGTGAAGCCTGGACAATGACAGAAGCAACACAAAAAGAATCCAAGCATTCGAACTCTGGCGTTACCGTAAAATGCTCAGAATATCCTACATGAGCCATACGACAAATGCGGAAGTCTTGCGGAGGATGAATAAGGAAAGAGAGCTTATGCTTATAATACAAGAACGGAAAACACAATATTTTGGTCACATCATAAGAAATCAAAAGTATGAACTGCTCCAACTTATAATTAAAGGCAAAGTCAATAGCAAAAGAGGACCAGGAAGAAGACGCAACTCTTGGCTTTAAAACCTACGGCAATGGACGAACATGACCTCCATAGAACTATTCAGGGCTGCTACAAATAAGATTAAATGAGCAAATGTAATGGCCAACGTCCTTAAGGATAAGGCACCGTAAGAAGAACTCTTTTAATTTGTTACTCATTGTTTCTTTATGTTACTTTTTGGAGCAACTTTTTTAAATACTCTTGCGATTTATAAAATTTGTCTTTATTATTTACGTGTGACATCAAAGTAAATAACGTGTCCTATTAAGTCACGTTAAAAACTTAAGAAAATTATGGTCATAGAATGGTTTTTCTCAGTTCCAACTTTAAATGGCTACCTTACGATAATATTTTTGCGTTATTTTAGATAAAATTTAGTACTGATTGTGAATACAAGAAATACAAGACAAATAACTGAATCTAAATGCTACCATTAATTCTTGTTTCAAACATTCCTCGGTCGCTTTTGAGAGCTTATATAGCGTGCGGTTACCACTTATTTCCCTTCGAATGTAAATCATTTCGTAAGGATTGGCATATGTGGAATTAACCTCTTCAATCTACATGCGAGAATTAAAGGATCAAGGCTATAGAGGTGCATTACATAAATCGTCACTTATCAGGAATGTATAAACTAATTGCTTGCAATTCCGCTGAAATCCTTCGATTGAGGTTTGTTTAGAAATAGATTGATGAGAGTCAAAACGGTTTATGCTTTTAACAGAAGCTTAATAGGATATAAAAATATGTATGTTTATCTCTACAGCCTTATTTGAAGTTTAAAAAAATATACAGTGCTAGTCAAAAGTCCGTTCCCCCCTCGTATTTTTTGAACGGTTATTTTTATAATAGTGAAATCTTCAGGGAGGTAATAAACAGACGTAGGCTTCTTAACTAGTCATAACAGGTGACGTAATAGTGACAGATGACGTTACAGCGCCACTGTGACAGATAATTTTAAATGGAACCTTATGGCAAGTGATACCTCGTTTGAAAGGTATTGAAAATATCTATTCAGTCATAATAATTTTGTTTGAGTTTAAGCTCATTTTGATGAATAAATTAAATAAATTCTAAAATTGTAACTTCTCATTTAATTGATAAATATTTAACAACCAGTTCTTATAGTAAGTGTTCAAAATGTGCTCCATCTACTTCCTGACAGTAATGCATCCTATTTCTAAACTCTTGCCGTACTCGTTCAAATGTGTCGGTGGAAATTGCCCTACATTCTTTAACAATTCGTTGTTTTAAAATGTCAATATTGTCGGTTGCTGTAACGTAAATTTTAGATTTCAAGTATCCCCACAGAAAAAAATCTAATGGTGTGAGGTCCGGTGACCGAGCTGGCCATTCTATCGTACCTCGTCGTCCAAACCATCTAGCACGATATTCCTCATCTAGGTAACGTCTTACTGCAACACAATGGTGTGCAGGAGCACCATCTCGTTGAAACGTTATTTCCAAGTTGCCGAATTCATCTGGGTTATCCTCCAGAATTTAAAGTATTAATGGTTCAATTGCATTTTGTAACATCTCCAGATACACTTCACCGGTTAAGTTAGTATTGAGAATAACAGGCCCAACTATGTGGTTTCCCAAAATACCTGCCCAAACATTTATTTTTTTTTTTTTTGAAATTGAGTATGTGTTTCACGAAAGACGTGAGGATTTGTGTCACTCCAATACCTCACATTGTGTGTGTTAACATTTCCATTAAGAGAAAAAGTACTTTTGTCACTAAAACAAATTGTTTTTATGTAATTGGACTGTTGGTTAATTTTATTGGACATATTTTCACAGAATTCTAGTCTTCGGTCGGGGTCATCATCTGAAAGTTAGTGCACAAGTTTTAATTTGTACCTATGGATGAAATTTGTTTTCATCCAACACTCGGTGTACTGTCTTTTGACTAATTCCATAGATAGATGCAACTTGGGCTGTACAAGAAGAAGTAGGCTCACTACCATTTCTGATATTATGTCAATTTTTTTGTCATTACTAATTGTTGGTCGACCAGATTGACCTAGACATCTTGAACACTACCTGTTTATTTAAACTTCCGAAGAAGCTTTCTCAAATAAGATCTCGATATAGAGCGATCGGGGCACCTCTCATTAAAAAGACATTTTGGCTGCATGGAAATTATTTCCACATTCACCAATTAGTAATACAGCTGCTACTTTATCGGATACAGTACGTACCATTCTGCCTTTGTAAAGAATAATAAACTAAACTAACTAACTAAACTAAATATTAACTAAGAACAACTAACTAAAAACAACTTGAACTAAACATGAATTGACTAAACTAAGTAGAAATAGAAACTAAATATTGGGCTATAAACGCTTTTGCAAACTAAAAACAACTAGAGAATTGACAAACGTCAACTTTTTTTGACAAATAACCAAACGCTGACGTTAGAATTTTTATTAACTAAATGCCGAATTAGAATTTTAGTATTTATTTCACTTATTCGTCAGAAGCATCTTAAATCCAAACAAAATTAGTATGATTGAATAGGTATATTAAAATAATTGTAGTTTCACATTTAATCAATAAATATTCTAACGTTCGCCACTGGTTAATTGTCAAAAAAGTTGACGTTGACGTAAAAACAATTAGAGAATTGAAAAACGTCAACTTTTTGACAAGTAACCAGAGACGGATGTTTTAATATTTATTAATTAAATGCCAAACCACAATTTTAGTATTTATTTAATTTATTTATTAAAATGAGCCTAAACTCAAATAAAATTATTATGACTGAATAGGTATTGTCAATACCTTTCAAACAAAGTATCACTTGCCATAAGGTCCCATTTAAAATTATCTGTCACAGTGGCGTTGTAACGTCATCTGTCACTATTACGTCACCTGTTATGACTAGATGAGAAGCCTACGTCTGTTTGTTACTTCCCACCAAATGGCACTATTAAAACAATAACCATTCAAAAGATACGATGGGGGGAACGGACTTTTGACTAGCACTGTATATTCAAAAAGAGACTTAAAAAACTTTGTTAGGTGTATAAAATAAATGCAGGAATAAAGATCATGGCAATATATCAACATAATCATATCACACTATAAACAAATCAATTTAATTTTTTATACTCAGGCCATGGAGTTGGGATGTAAGGTTTTGTACATTGTGAAATGACGTGTACTATTGCTACGGCATGCTTAACCAGCTATACACCCTATTATCAAGAATCCTAGGTGTGAGCGGGGACCCAAAGTTTATTAATACGCATATAAAACATATCTGACAAATCATAAGAGCGAGATTTTAATCGTTTTCATCTTGTCTTTAATCTCTCATATGAGCCTCCGTTGGCTAACTCTTGTTTTCTTCGAATCCAAATGACTATTACGTTTCCAAGAGTAGACGGGCCACTGGTTTCTTCCTAGTACATAATATAGGAAGGCCACCGGAAATCACCAAGGTCTTAACTTCCCCAAGAAAAAATTACGATTATGGCTGGTAAATACAATAGCATGCGTTTAGAAGCTCTTTAAATGGGGCAGCGATGCTAAGAATCTCCCGATCAGCTAGAATTATAAATAAATTTTCTGACGAGACGAAAACAGGAATATGGAATATAAGAAGCATGTACGAGCCAGAAAAACTTCATAAAGAAATAAAACTGTTAGATATCATTATCCTTGGAATAAGTAAATTGAGATAACCAAGCTCTGGTAACTACAGACGATGATATTGTATGCTACGATATTCTGAATTATTTGAAGATAAAGGAAGATAATACCATACAATCGGCATAACAGATCATCAATAACCGAAAAACATTATTGATATCGGTCATGACACTAGAAGAAGAATATAGTAAACTTTTTGGTATTGAGTCAAAATAATGAAAAACTGCCAATTGGTCATTCCTAAAGCGTAACTGTTGATAAAAATACAATTTATTACATTAATTTTAACGAGTAGTATGACCTATAACTGCAGGACTAAATAATAACTTAAGCATGTCACGATAAACGATCAGAATTTCAGAGAAATAACCTGCAAATACTGTATACAAATAATTGAAGATTGAAAAATAGTGCAACTGGCACTTACCCTCATTTGATATGCATATCTGAGGATTAGAAGATTATGACCCTGAAATTCGACACTATTTTTCGTTATTTGAAATATTTCTTAAGAAATAATACCCAATAATTAACTAAGGTCAATATTAACTGACATTAAAGTTTAATGGAGAAAAAAATGATTAGATATAACGGTAAGGAAAGACATATACAGATTGAACGAATTTAAAACGGATCATACAATTTAATATACAGTGTAGGTAAAATTTTAAGGTCGGTATGGTAAAATTTAACAGGATATCTAACGCAGATATAAAATCATATTTTCAACGAATTAGACAAAGATAACAATCATATTTCCCCTTCGTCTCCCCTCCTAAAATCCTTTTAACACTCATTGGCCATTGCCCATTAGTGAGACGATTAGTTCCGATCAGATATTCTCTGGTTCCGATCCTAATATACCTAAAAAACTAGAGGTGGGTCTTCTCGTTTTTTTAATTTTTATCGGAACCGTTTTTCGTAAACTGTAACTAGTTGATTGTTTACCAGTATTCAAATTAGCGAGTACACAAACATATTAGCTATTATCGTTTATGTGTATAAGTATTGAAATAAAAGAACCTAACGAAGGATATATTTATTGTAACTTGAAAAATAAATTAAATAATACAAATGGTACTTAAATAGTTACATTTACATTACACATTATTAAATCGCGAATCGTCTAAATTGACATTTAAAAACATAAGTTTTTCCACTTTTCTTGTTAATCGCGTTCTTCTTTTATTTAAAATTATACCAGATGTTAAACATGTGTTCACAAGGAAAAGATTTTGTTACAATACTAAAACATTTTATGAATATAGTGGTTAAGTTACGATATACATGGCGATGGTTTTTTCACCACGGTAATGGACAGTTCCAATCTCCGTTCGAAATTGTTTGTGGGTAATATATCATCAGACAATTACATGTCGACTTCTTTTATACCTCTCGATACAGGTGTATGTTTAGATGAGTCATGTCCAATTAATTCATCAAAAATACACCATGGACTTAAGTCATCTTTATCAGTTTCTTTTTCTTGGACTGATTGATTTTCAAGATTTACTAAACTTTTTGTTTCATCCGTTTTCCATAGTTAAAGAACCAGCTTTTAAGAAGTTTGCAGGGTGGATTCCTGGATATAAACCGCCAACAAGAAAAACTTTGTCAGGTTCATTACTTCAGGAATGTTATGTCAAAAGTGAGCAAATTATTAGATCGCAAGTTGTTAAAGAAGTAGAAAATATCTGTATTACTACTGACCTCTGGACATCTGGAGTAACTGAGAGTTACTTCGCATTAACAGGACAATATTTAACCGAAAATTTAGTATTCAAAACTTTTTTATTAGGCTGCTGCCATTTTTCTGGAAACCATAATCCAGAAAACAGCGATTACTGAAATTATTAATCAGTCGGGTCTAAAACGAAAAGTATATTTTGCAGTAACTGATAATTCCTAAAATATGGTCAAAGCTATTAAATATGTTTTGTTTTATGATGATTGTGATTTATGATGATGATTAAATTTATTGGTGGGGGACGCACTTAAATGCTGTCGTGTACAAATAGATAAAATAAAAAGTCCTTTCTTCGACAATTCTGCAAAAAAACACATTTCAAAAAAGTACCTTATCTTCAGAAAGGCTTTTAAAGTATTAATTACAACAGAACACAGTTCCCAAACGGCCAATCCAAGACGTGGAAACTAGGTAGAACTTCACCTATTACATGTTAAAAAGAATGACCGAGTTAGAAGAGGCAACCCGTTCCACATTGGTATTAAATAATACAGACTTAGACTTAAATCTAATCTAAATAAAGAACACTGGATTATTTGTTCTCAACTTTCCCAAATTTTACGGCCGTTTAAAGAAATAACAAGTACAATGAGTGACCAAAAATACTTGAATGCTAGTTCAGTGATTGTTATGGTACGCTGCCTGCAAGAATCTTGCAATAAAATTTTAGCAAACGGCATACTTACATCCATAGTATCCGACATAGTACAATTACTAATATCGGGTTTAGCAAAAAGATTTAGAGGGATAGAACAGAGTAGCACATTGTCATTATGTACATTTATGGATTCACGATTTAAAGTGCAGAACAAAACAAAAAGTTAAGAAGCTGGTTACTTCTATAATTAACGAACAAGAAGATTGTACTATTGAAAATCAACCAGTACAAGAAAAAGAAACCAATAAATATGACTTAAGTCCATGGTGTATTTTTGATCAATTAATTGGAGATGACTCATCTACACGTACACCTGCATCGAGAGTCCATTACAACGGTGGAAAAACCATCGCCATGTATATCCTAACTTAACTACCACTATATTCATAAAGTATTGTAAATGTGAACACATGTTCAAAATCTGGTTTAATTTTAAATAAAAAAGAATACGGTTAACAAGAAGTAAAGTAGAAAAACTTATGTTTTTATGTCAATTTAGACTATTCGCGATTTAATAATAACGTGTAATGTAAATGTAAGTCCGATTTACTATTTGTATTGTTTAGTTTAGAACAGAATATTTAAAACAGAATATTTAAAAATTGGAGGAAATACCACAGATCTGAGGCTTGAAAACGCAGTCATAAAAGGCTGCAACCAGTATAAATTTCTAGGAAGCATCATATCAGCAGATGGCAGAGTTAAGATAGATGTACAAAACCGAATAACCCAAGGGAAAAAATTCATCCGAATACTGAATTCATTACTGTGGTCTAATAAAATAAAGATGCATACCAAACTTCGCGTATACAGAGCAATTGTAGAACCAATTACCACATATGGTGCCGAATGTTGGACGATGACAAAGAATGAACGAGATAAAGTAGACGTTGTGGAAATGGATTATCTTAGAAGGTCATGTCGAGTATCGAGAATGGAAAGAATCAGAAATGAGGAAATACGAAACCGTACAGGAATTAGAGATACTCTTTCAGATAGAATACAAGGAAGGCAATTACAATGGTATGGTCACGTGATGAGAATGGAGGAGGAGCGGTGGCCAAAGAAAGCCTTAATGTATGTTCTGCCAGAAAGAAGGAAAAGGGGAAGACCACCAAATTCCTGGAGAAGAGAAATTACAAAAACAATGCAATCTAGAGGCTTAGAAGAGGGAGATTGGGGAGATAGGAAAAGATGGAGGCTGAAATGCGGGAAGCGGCAATCGCCATAGGACCCCCGTTATATGATGATGATGATTGTTTAGTTTATTTTTCAAGTTATAATAAATATATCATTAGGTAGTTTCTTTCATTTCACGATAACGCCGTTATCGTTATGTTTGTATTGTAACGATAATAGCCGTTATGTTTGTTTATGTAGGTACTATATTACTTGAAACTACTTTTAAACAATCATAGTTACTTGTTTATGAAAATTAAAATTTTTAAATGCTTTTTAGCATTCAAAAAAATTTAAATTTTTTTGGAATCCTGAGAAAACTAACAAATATTTTTGAAAAATTTAAATGCAGAATGAAAGATTACATTATTACCGAGGGCCGAAGGTCCCTTAGAATAAACAAAAAGTTTTTTTAATGAGATATTTGAAATTAAAAATCACACTAAATTTTGTTTTTTTTTTTCATCCCTATAACTTATTAAAATAAACATTATAGAAGTTTTCAGGGACTTTCAGCTCTCGGTAATAATGTATTGTTTCATTCTGCGTTTAATTTTTTCAAAAATATTTATTAGTTTTCTCAGGATTCGAAAAAAATGAATGCATTTAAAAAACATTGGCCCGAAATTTTGCTCCTACGCTCTTAACGATAAACTAGCACGACCCACCTCTACTTCTCGTTACTCGATCTTTTGACCAGACGACTATCTAGACTAGACGTTGCCAAATAAATTAGTGTATGAATATTTTTTAATTTGGCGTTATTGTATGCATGTTTAATTGTTTATAATTTCATATTAGGAAATTATTTTGATGTTTAGATTTTTAGTTCGGAAATCGTACTTAAAATACGAAACATTAATAAATTTTATTTATATAAAACGATTTCCGAAATGGAAATCAAAATGTTATATTACAATTATTGTAAAGAAAACTTGTGGCATATTCCCAATAAAAAAACAGTAACCTGCCATTTAAATCAATTTCGCCCAAATTTGATTATCTTGAGCATTTTATCTTATTGATAGAACATTGTTCAAATGCAAAAAAAGACAACAGGTCAAATAAAACCAATAAGTTTGGCAACGTTGAATTTCCTCTTTTTTAATATTTCCATTCGGCGATATAAAGGGCGTACCTAATATACCTCTCTCTTTTTAAACAGCTGTTTCTCACTCCATCTCACGTAAGGTCCATACCGACCATAAAATTTTTCCTACACTGTATGTCTGTTTGAACTGCATTTGAAATAGTGGACCAATATAAAACTTGGACAAAAATAAATCCATACCCGGTATTAGACATTGTATAAAATATCGTTCAACTATTCGTCTCTTTTTAGAACGCACCATAGTCTAGAGCGCAGCTCAAAGTCAATGTTGCCAATCGCCGTGTAATAATCCGATTTGCGGATCTTTTTGAGAGTTATATCTTCGTCGTATCTTTAAATAAATCGGATATTTGCCTATATTTTTCATTGTATTTACCAATCTACTACAACAGACTAATAACAAAAATAAACTTAATGGTTTGTAGTTATTTCAGAAGTTTGTAGTTATTTTAGAAACATCTAGTGGAATAATATTGGCAACACCGCTCAAAATCTCCATCTCCGATAAACGAAAGCTTGCCTAAAGGCGGCCACTCACGATACAGCGGCGTTGTTCAACTTCGTTTTTAACTAAACACTTGCTTTAATCATATTAGAGAAAACCGAAATGGCTTGATTTAGCGAGAATTTTTTAAGAGAGTTTTTTAAATTATATAGAAAAACAAGAATGCTATAGTGAATAAAAGGTAAAACATATCACGATAGAAACACCCGAAAACAGGCAATGGACATTCTAGTTTTAAAGTTCCAAGAAGTAAACAAAGATGCGAATGAAGAGTATGTAAGTAAAAAAATTAACAATTTTAGAACATCCTATAAAAGAGAATTAAAATTAGCAGTGCAGTCCAGTAAATCGGGTGCAGGGGCAGACGAGATTTATTTTGCACCAAAATCTTGGATTCTTTCTACACAAAGAATTTATACACAAAGTAAGAGACGCTAAAATGATTGTTTGATTTGACATGGTCGAGAACCGAACAAATACTGCGGCGCAGTATGGTGTGTGGGCGCACCAGATATACCAACAAATTGAACAACGCCTCTGTCCGATTATGTCGAACGACACCGCTGTACCGTGAGTAGCCGGCTTTAGGAAGCGATAGGTGGTTTGACCACCTATGAATGAGTTCTTGAATTAGTTCAGAATCCAGCAGCCCGCTGAAGTATTGGATTTTTATAATATTATTATTTGACAACCTTTTGTTGGCCAACCACCTACAGCAGAATTGAGCCGAAATACATAATATTTCGTATGTTCCGAATTTATTTCGTTCAATCTGTATGTGCAAAGATGGAAGAATCAGCTGTGAAGAGAAAAAAATGTGGTGATCTTGAAGCTGGAATGTTGGAATGAAAAAATAAACTTATATCGTATAGTTCGACCATCTTTAGGAGACTCATTAATTTTCAGCTCAGCAGGGTGCTGTTGTTCGAGACATGAAATTCCATAAACAATGAACCTACCTGTTTTATGGAATAATACCTTGGTTATGAAATTTCACACTTGGAACAGCAACACCCAGCTGAAAATTGATGAGTCTCAACGGTTGGCACCCCACGTCGATGTGAAATTAGCTAATATTTGCTTTTTGATAAATACACTCGACCTATCCCAAAATATATTCGGACCATTCCGATGGTGAGTATCGAGGGTTAAGTCTGTTGTACGCTATCAGTGTTGGCAGTAAAATTTTAAGAATTTGGGTAGTTTATACAATGATAAAAATTCCAACACAACTTAATTAGACCATCCCTAAAATTATCACGACACTGACCGTACCTCCTTAGCCGCGTCCGTAGGATTGGACATGCCGTACATCTGCTTCCAATTTTTCCCCATCCAATTTTTGCTCTATGCCAGGTTTAATATAATATTGAGATGAAAAACGGTATTTCACATTGTTTTGGTTCCCTTCTTTATATTTTGCTTTTTCTATTACGTATTTTATATTTCTCTTCGCCAATGAAGAACGTCACTCCACGTTCTGTGAGATCGTTCCTTTAAACTGATAGTAGTACTAGACAAATAAATCATGTTGAGTACAGTTCATCCTCTTGTTTTTTGCACAGGTGTGATTAAATTCGCGACGAATTATTTTGTATGTTAGGTTTTTTTTACTCACAAAAACTAAAAGCCGAAGTCTTCTGGTTTGTTTTATGTTTAATGTATTTTATTATGGACGAAAAACTTCCGATTTTTTACCGATTAGCTACCGATATGATCAGGGTCGATGGTTGATACAGGGAATTTTGAGTTTTGGCAATGTCGAAATAATGACAGTATTCTTATATTACTAGTTTTCGTAATATTTAAATTTTAAATTCATGTTTGTTTTTTAAAACAATATTACTTTAGAAAAAGAATTTTTATACAGATTAAAAATTACCTTAATGTTCTATTTCGTGAGGTAAGTACATATTTATAAGCTAATAAAGAGAATAATATCCTAAGCTTTAATTCCCATTCTAACCTCTGATTAATTAGATACGTCCTACTTCCTACATCGACGACACACATTTCATTTAAACGTGTTCAATAATTTTTTTTGTTACATCTACTATTTTACTTGCAATGCCTAAATTCCTTACAGGATAATATCTATATTGTAAATAATAAAAATGTCATCACAACTTTTGACCGATTGATGTATGGATCGTTATATATCATAACCTTTTCTTAAACGAAGAATAATATTGTCTGTGGTTTACTCTCTGTAAGTCGTAGAGCACCCGTAGAGTTTTATCCTGAGATATTCCTAGTGTAACTATTATGCCAATAAATACTTAATACAAAAGAGTTACTGATCATCGGAATCAGAGCCCAAGATCCGGCAGGAAAAGAGAGGACAATGACTTTCAGGCCGATAACAGCCGAAATCATTGTCAGACAAACAAAATACAATTGTCCAGCATAAAAATTGGTACGTGGAACATGAAAAGCAGGTATCAACATAATAAAATTCATAATGTTCTTAAAAAAATGAGCAGATTAAAAGTAAATATATCAGGAGTAAACATGGGTAAATGAAAATGGGCTATGGCGTCGAAGATACAACTTTGAACTATATCAGTTATACACCTATCCAGATATTGTGAAATTCGTTAAAGTGGGCTGAACACATTGCTAGGATGTCAGATCACGATTACACGAAGAGATTAACATTTTCAAAACCAGAAGGCACAAAAAGTAGAGGACGACCATGAAGGAGATGAATTGATGATTTGGATGAAGACCCACAGATTCTAAGGGTCAGAAGATGGAGGGAAGTTGCCAGGAATCGACAGGAGTAGCGACTTCTTTGTGAGGAGACCAAGATCCATAACGGGTTGTCGAGCCACTTATGATGATGAAACGAAACATGAAAACCTAACTCACCACGCTTTGCGATAAATAACCTATTCAACATTCGTCAATAAGGCAGTACAAACAAAATCTGATTCAGGTTTATTTACCAACAACAGATTAAACGAAGGATAAAATAGAAACGTTCTATCAACATATTGATGATGCCTTGAAAATATTTAAGAATAGAGAAATAACTACACTTATGGGCGAAGATTTGGAATAAGAGTGGAGGACCATGGATTGGGGGAGGCGTAATGAAAGGGATGTCGGTAAAAGCCAAGATTTTGCAAAGATCTTGACAATTTTGCCAAGAGCATGACCTAATAATCACGAACAGATTCTTTAAATTATCAATAAAATGATACATATATGGAAATAGCCAGAGAAGGCACTCAGAAATCAAATAGACTTTATCACGATTAACCTGAGATATCGTAATATTATCAAAGCAGTAAAAACATATCCAAGAGCAGATGTCTCATCCAATCACAATCCACTAATTTTTTTTTTGCTTAAACTTAAACGAATACCACAAGAATGGAGATCAAGCATCCTCTGTATAATAGAGAAGCCCCTCTGAATATTATAAAAACTATTTAAAACATCTATCAAAACAACAAAATGGAAGTTAGAGTAGATGGACAACTTACAGAACCTATAGAATTCAACAGCGGAATAAGATAGGCGGACTCATTAAGTTCTACGCTCTTCAATTTAATCATGGATAAAATCAATAAAAGCGTTAACAGAGGAAGAGTATATAGAATGTTAAACAAAGAAGTAAAAATACTCTGTTAGACTACGCAATAATGATAGTCCAAGATGAAGATAATCTGCAAAGACTGGTTCACAGATTTAACAATAAAGCAGAACAATTTAATATCTCAATCTTATGAGAAATATGAAACAGGAGTAATCAGCACAGAGCCAACCAGATGTAAAATAGAAATTTATGTTATTAGTATTGAGCAAGTAATGGAAATAAAATATCTAGGAATTACACTGTCCAGCTATGGAGACCTGAACAAATAAGTAAATACAAAAAGCAAATAGGCTGGCAGGATGCCTTAATAATACTACATGGTGAAACACACACATTAACACGGAGATGAAATCAATAATTTATAAAGCCAGTGTAAAACCAATAATGACATATGCCTCAGAAACAAGACCCGACACAGCCACAACCCAAAGACTACTGTACTACTTCTACTAAATAGAAAGCCGTGTCGTGAAAATAGCAAGAGATAAGTTACTAATCGGCAGAAGTATCGGACGACCGCGCAAAAGATGAAGTGACAACCTTTCATAGAGGTATTATTCCGCCAATAAACAAGTAGAATTGCTTATAAAGAGGAAGAAGAAGAAGAAGAACACTAAAATTAACAACCAAAGTAATAACAAATAAACTGAATGAAATTATAATACTAGCAGAAGAAAAACAAGGTTTTAGGTCGGGAAGATCATGCACCAACGCCATATTTATAATAAATCAGGTGTAAGAGATTTCATTAGAGTAAAATAAACCGGCATATCTATGTTTCTTTTACCTTAGAAATGCATTTGATATAGGAATAATCAAAACGATTTAAAATTTCTACCAAAACAACACAATTAAAGTAAAAGTAGAAGAAGAACTGAAGCTGGCAATGGGATAAGACATAGAGATTCCCTGTCCCCTAAGATGATTTACAACGTACGCTGCACCAATTTAATATAACCGCCAGAAAATTGAACATGACAATTTTTCCAAAAAAGACAAAATGCATGTATAGCAAATTTACTATGCTGGGATGTAAATTGGAGCTGGAAAGTCAGATGATAAAACATGTAATGGATGTCAAATATCTAGACATCACATTATCTAGCTACGAAAAGCTCAAAACAGAAGTGAACGATTAAGTGAATAGAGCATACAGAGTCGCAGGTTGCCTAACTGAAACAATATAGAGAAATAAAAATATCGGGAAAGAGATGAAAAGCAAAATTAACATCAGACTAATAACGACATCAGACTAATAATGACATACTCGGTAGAACACAACCTGGACAGAGAGAAGAAGAATAATTTTAGAAACAGCAGAGATGAAAACCCTTAGAAAAATTTATGGTCAGACACTATGAGACAGAGCTAGAAGGTATATGACGTAGATACAAGGTGGAGAACATCAAGGACCTAAAAAGAAATAGAAGAGTAGAATCATATAAGCCGAATGACAACAAATAGAATAATACAGACGGTGACAGACGGTTTCCTAGTAGGAAGACAATTAGTTGGAAGACCACGAAAACGAAGGAACGACAACTTACTTACATTGAAAAAGAGACCAATTCATGTCTATATAAAAAAAGGAGAAGAACTTAAATGCATCAACAAGCATCATAAAATACCTAGATTATAAATAAGAAAATTGTAAGACCCTGGTCTTCTTCTTCAAGTTCCACTCCTATCGGAGATTGGAAATCATTCTGGCAATTGTAATTTTATTGGTTACTCGCCTGAATAGTTCAATTGAACTGCATCCTAACCACTCACGGAGATTGCGTAGCCACGAGATTTTACGTCTTCCTACGCTTCTTCTACATTTGATTTTACCCTGCATTATATTCCTTAGTAGTTCGTACTTTTCACCTCTCATGATGTGCCCCAAGTATTCCAATTTCCTGATCTTTATGGAATTTAAAACTTCGCATTGTTTTCCTAGTTGTTCGAGAACTTGTTCATTTGTTTTGCGATCCATCCATGATATTTTCAAAATGCGTCGGTAACATCACATTTCGAATGCTTCTAGGTTTTTAATGTTGGATTTTTTAAGTGTCCAAGCTTCAACTCCATACAAAAGGGTAGAGAAAATATAACATCGAAGCATTCTTATCCGGAGCGATATATTGATATCGCGATAACAAAAAAGTTTTCTTATTCCATTAAAAGTTGACCGCGCAATTTCAATGCGGCCTGGTGTAATAAAGCATTTCAAGACCCTGGTATAATAAAGAATTTCCAACAAAAAATATTTGAGAGCTTTGATAAATGGGAAACTAAATCGAGAGCATCAACAATGGCAGCCAATAAAAGCTTATTTCCTCGATTCATGCAAATAGGTATTGAAAGAGTCTATAAGAACCAAAGAAAGCTGGATGATCGACGAAATATTGAATGTGATGGAACAGCGTAGACAAGCCAAAAACAATAACAATAAGATCAGAAACAAAATCAGAGAAATAAAAAAAGTCTACTTTGGCGGAAGATATAAAGAAATAGAACAACTTCAAAATAATTATGACTGGTACACCCTACATAAAGGTTAAAAAAATTAAAGGGTTACAGCGAAAAAAACATATTTTACCACTTTTAAACAATCAAAAATGGGAATACCTTAATTGGTGGTAAATGCACCCTGGTACATCTCAAACCTAACGAAGACTTAAAGATACTTTATGTTAAGGACGTGATAACCTAGAGAAGCATAAGACATCACAAACAAAAACACAGTTATAATCTACTCCATCCACTTTTAAAACCATACATCAATAGAAGGCTCACCAGACGTTTACCAGCAGATCTATAAAGGTAAAAATTATATGTCTCTATATACGCTTCGTCACGCCATTGCATTAAAACAATGTATCAAAAAATCGCAAAATTATTCAAAACGCACAGCTAGGACATAGGTCATACAAAGATGGAAGGAGACCTGCAGATTGCATTTACATTAGAATTTATTAAACAAGTAAAATTATGTTGTTCTAATCTCTTACAAAGAATAAAAACTAGAAGACAAATAAAAGACATATGACAAAAAAAAGTGGTAAGATGAAGGTAGTCATCAAAATATGTAATAGAAGACGTCGGATAGGTGTGAGAAATATAAGAAAAAATGGTCAAAATTTGTATACTTGGTAAAATGTAATTTATATAGTGTTATTAAATTACATTACTCTTCACCAGTCCACCACAAAGAGAGTGATAATATGCAGAATTGCAGAAGCAATGATGGTCAAGCATAGAAGAGCAATAAATATAGTTAAAATAACGATAATGGCCAAATATGGCAAAAGGTAAACACATCCACTTTATTTTTAATCTAAAACAAATCATTTTTACAGCAGTGAACAAAATTTATAGGTTTTGACATATAACGGTTCACAAATTTGTTGATTACCTTCAACCTTTTTAGCCTCTGCCTCTTCTTCTGCCTCATTCTCGGAAATATCTTGATCAGTAACGTTGATTCGTACAAAACTTTGCAATAATTCAGCCTCACGTGTTATGCTTAGCCTTTTTTCGGCATAGGTTCTAGATTCACTCATTTTGCAGTAGACTTACCCAATTGTTGAGTAATTTACTAGGTAACAGACAGTCACGTAACACGTAGATTTATTACAATATTACATGTACAATTATGAACGGGAGTATTTTTCACACACCGTAATGGATATTTTACTGCGAAAATAACACCCTTGGGGTTTCCATGGAAACTCGGAGGTGTGATCAATTTGTGAAAATTGTAACGCGTTTCTAAGGAAAGATGGTCAGAAAATTGTCACTTCTGCGTATTTAAAAAAACATTTTCCGGTTCTAAATCTGTGTTTGAGAAAAAAAATAATCTCACGAACTGTCTTTTTAATAAAACGAAGAACCCTTTTTCAGATTTTGACATAATGAGCATGTTACAAAGTTGGTAAACATTGTTTATATATATATATATATATATATATATATATATATATATATTATATATATATATATATATATTATATATATATATATTTATATATATATATATATATATATATATATATATATATATATATATATTGTTATGATATGTAAAATCAAGAAAAATATTGGTTTGCTTAAAATATTTCAAAGTTCAAAAACATTAAAATAATTCAGATAAGTCAAACAATAAACTACAAACATTTCGAAGAATGAAAGTCTTTTAATTTTGGATTACCTGTATTTAACAAAACGTAAGATATGCATAAATTATTTTCTTTGTTAAAATATATTTGTATGACGTGAATAAGCTTAAGTGAAATAAAAGACAATTGAACCGGGTTTTCCAAATACATTAGTGCAGCGATTAGGACAATAGAATAGATTTTAGAAAGATAGGTTTTTGTTAGTTTTTAAGAATTGTAGAAAAATATTATTTGTAAATAAGTTTTAGGAAATTTTATAATTATAGATAAAAATTTGTTTGTTATCGAAATGAAAAAATGGGAGACGGATGACGCGTTTTGATTGGATGAAATTGAAAAAGGTAGGATGATTGGTTGGAGAATGAGACGTTAGTTAGTTTCGGAAGAAAAAAAAGATAATTAGTTGATTTCCAAGGGTAGAAGGCGAAGGGCCGTTGTTCTCGGGTAGTTTCCCAGAGGTAGGAAGCAGTAGCAGTAAAAGTTTGTGAGTTTTCGTGTAGTTAGTGTATCTGACAGAAGCTGATCCAGTAAAAGATTGTAAGTCATATTTTTCTACTTATATTCCAAGAGTCACTGTTCAGGCCAACGAGAGATTCAGTTTATCGTAAAGAGAAGATATTCCAAGAGTCATTTTTCACTCAGGCCAACGAGAGATTCAGTTTATCGAGAAGAGAATAGGCTAGCATAATTTGAACGGTTCGTGCATTTGAAGGAGATCATTAAGGACGATAAACTTGCAACAATTTGTTGTAAGATTGCTGATTACCTAGGGAGCGGCTGAGAGTAGATAATATAGTCTACAAGGAACAAGGATTTGGACCACTCATCATCAGAGAGAGATAGTTTTGTTTTCTGCAATTTTTATTTTATAGATAACACAATTTTTACATTTAATTTAGAAAGGATATAAATATTTTGATTAGAAGATTTAGAATAATATTTGGCATTTTGAGTTTTCAACTAATATTGTTTGTACCATTGATTTTAAAGGTTCACGTACGTAGAACAAAATTTTGAGAATCATTATATGAGTTTTTGTTTATTGAAAAATTTTTGAGTGTGAATTTTATTTCATTATTTTATTTCAATATATAATGTTAGATCCTATATGTTTCTTATTATTCCGGTATTCTTTGGACCTTACCTTTCACATGTGAAGCATAGATATTGAAGCACGAATTTAACCCTGAGATAAGAGAATTAAAAAGTGTGATAGAGTCATAATCATATCATTTAAATAATTTTAATTAATTAATTAATTGATTAGCTAAATAATTGCTTGGTGCACCAAGACTTTAAATATCACAATAATATGTATAATTTAAAAATGTTATAAAAATAAAAATTAATAAATTTTATAAATTTATCTCCCAAAGTTCATCGTTCTTCATATATTAGTTCTATATTGCATTTAGATTCATAAAAGCCAATAAGAAATAAAAAACTAAAATATCAAAAACAATTTATTTACATATGAAAAAAAACAATAATATGGAACACAGTCAAAACTGTTTGTAAATTCCATTGGTTTTTCTTTTAATAACAAAAATTATAAACAAATTTTTGGCACTCCTATGGGCACTAGTATGTCCCCAATTCTGGCTACGTATGTAATGGACGATCTGTTAAATATTGTTTTCCAAGTTGTTTCTTTTAACTTTTTCTTTATTAAAAAGTATGTTCATGACATTATTATGTCTTGTCCACTAGGTTTAGACACTGAGTTCTTCGATATTTTCAATAGATATGACCCCCACATTCAATTAAATCAATCAAAACCAATCTGTTTCTTTTCTTGACACAATGTTCACTAGAGAACTGGATAACATCATTATAATTGATTGGTATAGAAAAAAGTGTAACTCTGGGAGATACCTCAAAGAAGTCAAGTATGAACGTGTAGTGAAACAAATGACAACAAGAGTTTGTAAACAAGCTAACCCTGTTTTTAAAAAGAAGAATCTTAACATCCTTTAACAATTGTTCCTAGATAATTCTTATCCTGAATTCATACTCAGAAAAATCATCTTCAACACATCCTGTGTTATACTTAATACACAAGAGAACCCTCCCCAAAATACAGGTGCTATGAAAGTTAGTTTTGACTCCCATTCACCTACTAAAAATATTCCTAAAATATCTTTTGTATCACTTCTATGTATTAAGGATGTCACTCCCAAATTGACCAGAGTTTTTGCTCAATACCAAATGTAAAAATTGCTCATAAAAGGACTCTAGTTGTGGGATCTTTGTACAAGTCATTGAAAGATAAAAAACCAAACTCAGATAAAAGTGATGTTCTATCCAAACTTAGTTGTTTAGGCTGTGAAGGTTCTTATATAGGTCAAACCTTCCAAAATGCTTCCAGCCGTTTGACTCTTCACAAGAGTGAAATTAGGTTACACCTTGATAGATTGTTTCTCTAGATGGCATTCATTTTTTAAGGAAAGAAACTTTTAATAAAAAGACAGATACCAACTATTTGAGCAACTTATACTCATTATTGCTAACTTAAGATAACTACAAATATATTAATAAAGGTAATTCATTGTCAATAATATAAATTTCATTATATATGTAATACATAATATCTCTTCTACTTTATACAACACCAGGGCCACCTCTTCCGAAGTGCAAATTCGCGTTAACCTTGCGCAGCGACGTCACTCGCAGCTTAGTATTCACATTGCTCTTAATTGTATACATAAGCACTCGTAATTTAGTCATCCTAAATATGGATATATTGCATATTATTTTACTGTCTTCATACATTTTAAATAAAAACGAATGTTTATAATGTTTTCTTAGTCAAATATATTTAATTTTTATGCTAATTAGAACAAATAAGGTATTAGTATAAAAATATAGCTACTTATTTAGGTACCTATATACTTCCACTTTTTATAAACTTTTAAGAAGGAACAAAATTTTTATATTATACATTATTGGTAAATATATAGTTAAGTTTAAATACTTAAAACAACCGTCACTTACACAAGTCAGATGCCAATTTTGAAAATAAATATTACGATCGCGTTAATATTCTTGCTAAATAACTATATATAAAGCAGTTTTAAAACAATTTGCGTTTAAAAATATAATACTATATACATTATGCAATAGTTTTTTTTCTATTTTTCTTTTATTAGTACGTGCTAGAATAATTTTTATTAAAATCTTTTATACGGAAGTACATACGCGATCGAAAAAATATTTTCTTAGCATCTTGAGGACAATCAATATTAACACTTGCAGATAACAGACTTGAAACATATTGTTTGCCAGTAAATATGGTATCTCCATTGAAGTTTTGAAAAATTTGTTCCAGTTTTTCCAACTGAGCCATAAATTCATTAGAAGGTTTACATAGTCCACCTTCTCTCAAATGATTGGTCCAGGTGTAAGACGTCGAACTTGGGTTAGTTAAATTTGGTAACTTGCCTTTAAGCTTGCTACAAATAAATTCTCCTAAATGTTCTAGTCCATCATATCTTAAATCATCGAGTTCTTCACAGAGGACTAGGTCATCTCCATCCGTGGGATTGGCGTCAATGATTGTTTTTTTTTAAAGCAAGCTTTTCTACCATACTACCGCTCATAGTTAATGTAGGAGTACCATCGTCTTCTACATTACAGTAATCTGAAAAAGCACCTTCATTTTTTCCCATTAAATAAGAACGCAGTCGGTATTTAAAATCTAAAGAAGTTGGACGATTGTTCAAACCACCTTTTGCTCTTATGACTCCAAAAAAATTCTCCAAGGGATCTTGGTTTAAGCGTCTCGTCAAAAGGTAGTTCATATTATAGCGTTTGCCTACATCTTCAAGCAGCAACTGCAGAGCCTTATTTGATATAAGAATACCTACAATGTTTTGTAAAATGTTATAAATGTGTTTTTACTTTGATATACTGTGTTACCTTTTTGGAATGGAAGCAATGATTTCTTGCCTTCTTGACTAATGCTACCCAGCATTAGTCAATTGAATACTTAGCCAAGAACCGAAACCTCGAGTATAAAACCCTTTTAGAAGGAAATACTATACAACAAACAGACTACCGAGTTTTTAGAGTTTTTACGTGAAGTGCACTCGGAAGCTTAGATTAAAATTGCGTTGTTCCGGTTTTAAGTCTCCTAATACTTGACAAATTCCCAGAACCAAGCGGTCGGGATCACAATGGATTTTGATTCATTTATTATTGTATCATTAGCTTTTATTACATCATGTACTTTGTAAAGGACCGCCTAGGTATCATTTAAGAATAAATTTTTGAATGTTTTCACACGTTTTGTGAGTACACAAAAATGCTCAATGCAAATTACAGGTATCGCAAGAAAAATTGTATTGTCTCTTACATATTTCTTCTCAAATTTAAGAAAAAGTAAAAATTTCTATCTGAATATAAAATTCGGTAGCGGTACATCGGTAGAAAAGCGGCGAAATCAGTAGGTTTGGGAACACTGCTGCTACCTGCTACGCTGCAACTGACGTCACTCCCTGGCCGAAGATCGAGCGACCGTGCGCAATATGTTACCTCTGTAGTTTATTATACCATGGCAATAGAGTGATAATGTTAGTGAAACATTTCAAAGCTTCAAGAGATAGGTATATAACTAAGATACAGGGAAGATGTTTTTCAGATTTACAAGAGATGTTGTAACGATAAGAGCTCAGTATCTCAAGTGTGAGTTCGTCTTGTCTTAAACTAGGAATCAAACTATGAACCCTTAGCTGATAGCAAATAAAACAATTATTTAACTAATCATATTTATTAAAAAAAAACAATCAACCCTGCCAATGCTTTACAATAAATAACTTTGGCGATACTTATGGCATCGATGGGTCCCAATTAAGCGGTTAGGTCCTCCAATAAAGTCAATAAATTCTCCAATAATGCCAATAAAACTTCACAATACAGCCAATAAGTTTATGATACGGCCAATAAACTAAAAATAACAGCCTGTAGTAGAAAAACATCAAAGGAGGTTTAACTTCCTTGCCATTTAACAAAATTACAAGTAAACAAATAACAGATGGCTAACAAATAACAGGATAAAATGAAATTTTATTATTACTTATAGTTTTATTATTACTTACTAATAATAATTATTATAACTTAGTTAAATTCTGTTAAGATTCCTACATGCATATAAGGGTACACTTATACTGGAACCGTATTTCACCCGATCCGATAAGGTACAATGTAGGCTGATTTTTCGATCCGACGTCGTCCGACGTGAGTGCCTATGAACGTCGTTCAGTTCACGCCCGACCATCGACGATGAGTTCCGATGAACATTTAATGTGTTGGCTGTTGTTAGAAATCAACTTTCATAAAAGAAGTAGAGAAAAATGTACATGGATACATAAATTTAATGAACTCAGATCTTTAGGAGAAATTAATAAAACTTTTCCAAACTTTATGTAACTATCCTGATAAATTTAAAGAATACAACCCCATGAGTATAAAAATCTAACTATCCAATCTAAGCCAATCTAACTTCAGACTTAGGGTATACCTATATTGGAACCGTATATTTTAACCAGATCAATCAAAATTTCTCTGTCCATTTCTGCCATTTGGCTCTTGTCGGAACGAAAACAAACAAGTTTGATAGGAGAAGCTACTCAGTTCGACATCGGCCGATATAGGTCGTTATCTGATCGGGGTTCCCACTGCAGTATAGGTACTATGCTTTAATACCTTGAGCACAGTTTAACCACAAATTTCTTTTTTATACTATGCCTTGAGTTTGTTTTCAATCCGACGTTGGCCGACGTCGCCCGATGTCGGATCGGGAGAAATACGGTTCCAATGTAGGTGTACGCTAACTGAACACGTGCTTTCGAAAGAAGTAAGGTTATGAATGTTGAAAATGCTGTGAGAATATAGATTACAATGAAAATACCCACACCAAGAGAATTTTGCAGACCATAAAATAAAGCTTAATATAATTCTTACCTTCTTTGATAAATTTTAGCTATAGACAAAAAACATATTCCACTGTTACAAAAGCTGATTGATATAAAGTAAGTGGAGACTGAAATGAAGTTAGCACATATGTCATAGGATGTATAAATATGATGGAATTCGCTTTTCTGTCAACATAGAACAGAATATCTAGTCTACCGGAAAGAGAAAGAAAAGAAAGACAGAGAGCGCCAGCTACTTTTTGAAGAAAAAATAGTTAAAACGAAGCTGGAAGTAAAGAAATTAAATAAATTAATAAAGAAGTTAAAATAAAATAATTATTTAAATATAAATTAATAAAGATGTGACGTTTATAACGTTACAATGTGTATGATAATATAAAATAATTAAATCCTACAATCCAGAAGTCAGGAACACTGATTAATTATGGATTTATAACCTCATTGATGTTTGTTTGTCTTTAATAACAAATGGGGAATAATCGAAAACATCGATATAAATCGATATCTGTCATATTCTCCCAAACTTTGACGCATCGCTACTTATTAAAATTCGACCATTGTACAGCAATTCTTTTATAAAAAGTCCGACGATTATGTCTATTTGGGAGATTATACAGTAAAGGGGTATAATGCTAGAGGTGGACAATATTTTATGTGCAATGTTCGAATGTCTAATTTCGAGCATTGTTCGTAACATATATAAATATTTCCATGGATAAACGCATTAAAGGAATTGTAAAGACAAACGATACAAACCAAAAAATATTAAATAACAGACAATAATAGACAATTTACTAGATAAAAAATTAAAAAGAAAAAAATATCAAGTTTTCGCTTTTATATTTATGGCTTCCTCTTTCTTGGGGGAAGCTCTCTGAAATTAGGAAAAAGCGTTCCAATGTTCTATTAGATTTTTTATTAACTATTATTGCTACGTCGTATCTGTGTTGCTTGTCCTCACTACAGGAATAATATATTGCGACTTCATCTGTTGCAGTTTCATATCTGCAATACTAATTGAGTTGGACCATCTGGCTTAACGGACGCACCTCAGCACCTTCAGCTGCTTAATGATAATGCGCATCTTATCAGGCTGACACATACTTCGAACATTCCAAGCTCCAACTATAATGTTGGACAGTCTTGTGTTCTCTTTCTTGTTCTTCTATAGGTTCACATACAAATAAACTGCATACTCTACTTTAAAAGGGAAAGGCAACTGGAATGGCAGAAATAGGTACAGCCACATCTCATAAGTTATGTGCATTGATTTGGCAACATGATGACTAGTCAAAGCAATGGCGTGGGTCAATTTGCCATTGAAAAAGAGGGGCACTTACAGATTTTCGCAATTATAGGTTACAGGTTGCACATAATTATATCATATTATATTATGCGATCGCTGAAAAACTTTCTTGCTTGCACAGATTTAAGGCCTAAAAGCAGAGTTTAGGCCTAAAAAGGAAACAAGAGAGTAAATTTTAAATATACGACAAATAAAAAAGAAAAAGTAAATAAATTTAATATTAAAATCTATTTATGCTTCGACGATTATATTAACTGGTTCGATTGAAACGCTAAGGAAGGAGAATTTTGATTTAGGATGAGTTGCTAAAAGCGAAGAGAGTGGTTATCTGTTGCTAACTATGGGAAAAAGAACATCTAATCCGGACAAATGAAAGTTTTAGCCGTTGTAAAAGTAATTTGTAAATAAAAGTTTAAATAGTGGTAGCAGTTCATCATCATTTTGGCTTTACAACCCTGTGTGTGTCCTAGCCTCCCCAAGAATTTTTTTCAAGTCGTCCCTATCCATCATCTTCTTCCGCTAACCACGTATTTCCATATTTCTCATATCAGTGGTAGCAGTTACTGAACTAGAAATACTGATTGTTAAAATTTTGCAGTATTTGAGTTTTACAGTATTTGTAAGTAAAAATAATAGGGGTGATATGGATCCGATTGAAGAGGTCTAAGTGTCTGAAGGGCTCACGAATGGACCCTGCGCAGATCAACCATAAGTACAAATACATTTACCATTTATCGGAAGAACCATAGACAAGAATATGCTGGCAGCCAA
This sequence comes from Diabrotica balteata, assembly GCA_918026665.1. NCBI lineage: Eukaryota > Metazoa > Arthropoda > Insecta > Coleoptera > Chrysomelidae > Diabrotica > Diabrotica balteata. Next base: position 54,751,133 of record OU898276.1, on the reverse strand, counting down.
AAAGCGATAAGAAGGATCGTTGGTACATTTGATTCAGCATTTGATTTAATTAGGCAGTACACAGGAAGGAGTTTTACCTAAAGATTTTAACAAAAACAGCAGGGACATTTTAGAATTGAAATAATTGAATGTTAACGATTCATGGAGAAGAATATTTCAGAGGCATAAAGCTTTGAAACAGAACAATGAAATAAAAGTATTTTGTATTAAAACCAAGTAGAAATCCGAAGATTTCTTGTTTGTCGAAACCAAACTTCAGTATCTTACACTAAGTATGGTTAGTTGTCATGGTGTTGTATCATGCTCTATTGCAGAACAATTTCGTCTTATTATTTATATTTTAGATTGACGCAGCATTTTATCACATTGTCATTTCGAAAACGAAAAACTCCATAAATAGAAAATATAAAAATCTCAAATACAATGTTTAATTAAAAATTATTCGATTTTTAATTTGGGGGTACAATACTAGAAGTGTGCAATAATTTGCGTACAAGGCTAGGATTATCCAATTTCGGGATTTGATCTGAACATATACATAGAAATTTGTTTTACTGGTTATTTTTAAGTTAAGAGCAAAGTAGAGCTAGAAAAGTATAAGAAAGCTAAAAAAGGACAGTTACAATAAATGGGACAAAAAAAGTGACGCAGTGCTAAAGATAAATGTACAATATGCCCTTGACGCTATACCTCTATATCTAAAGAAATGACATCACTAAGTATTAACTCATTACATAAAATAATATCCTTATTTGTGCTGTAATTTATTTAATACAAAAATAGCTTACCTTATTGTACGAATTGATGGCTTTGTTGAGATTTCTGGCTTTAATATGACTATTAGCTTCTTCAAAGTACAATTTTGATTCTTTCATCTGATTTGACAGCTTGATCATGGACTCCGTCCTTTGCCTCTTCCTTTGGTCTCCCATTTTCGAACTACATCAATAGTAATTATATTATATTAGTATATTATTATTATATTAGTTATTATTGGTTGTAGTGTAAACTAAAGTTTTTAAAGAAATGTTTGAAAACTATTAAGGTCTATCAATATTTTCTATAAATTTTCCATTATATAATATTTCCATATAAAGGAGAAGTGTGACAATTTTTAGTTATGTATAGGGATGGGAACCGGAAAAGAAAACCGGTTTTTTTTACTTCGAAATAACTGGTTTTATCGGTTGTTTTTTGTCCCGGTTATAACCGGTTTTTTATTTTTTAAGTAAAAACAGGTTATTAAGTTTTTACAGTGATTGGGATTAGGTTAGGTATTATTTTGGATCCCACCCAATCATAATTATTATTCTCAAGTAATTATTCCAAACAAAACTAAAATTCAATTTTTATTTTATTTTATAAATACAGAAGCAAACTGAAAGTGCAAGCTCACATCAGCCAAAAACAATTAAATTTTATTATAGTATTTCGTTGAAAAAGTATTTGTAATCATAATATGTTTACATAAGACGTGATCTGGTATTAAATACATCATCTATTTTTCACACTTGACTCTTGACATTGAAAGTGGGTGAATAGCTTTTTCTGATTACCAAAAATAATGACTATGAATATCCAATTACCGATTACGAGTACGAATCTCCAAGGATTTCCCTACGTTTTCCCGATTTATACCCATACCGGAAGTCGTAAATGAGTTAAAAGTAATACATGATAAATTTTTTTTGGTGGTAGTAAAAATAAAAGATGAATTGCATTATCCAATTTATTTTTAAGTAAAATATTTATGTTGATATTATTTTCTTTAAATCCCATTTGAAAGAGTCTGGGAAATTTTTGTTGGGGAATTTTTTTCTCACAAAACACAAAAAATTGTGTTGTATTTACATTGATATTGATGTTCTTTTTATAGTACTAATTTTGATCATATTGATATCGAGTCGAATGTAGTATCGCAAACTAAAGTGCATTGTAAATGTAACTTTCTAATCTATTGGATTGACAAAACCGAAAACCGGTTTTTGGAAAAAACCGGTTTTTTGGCCGGTTATAACTGCCAGGTTAAACTGTAAGCAAAAAAAACGGTATAACCGAAAACCGGTGTTTTGTCAAAACCGCCATCCCTAGTTATGTATATTGATTAATTTCTATACCTTATCTCGTTGTTTTATAGCACTTTCTTATGACAAAATCAGCTTCGCTAATTTGATTTCTCCAAGTTTCTATATTGGGCTCGACTAGTATCAATCCTATTTACTGATGTTGTCGCCTAAGCGCCTTCTCTTAGGTCTTCTTTCGTCTTCCTCTCCTTCTCCTCACAGAAACTTTTAAATCAGCAATTCTTCGTATTGGGTGATTAACGTCTCGACGTTGAACATGCCAAAGCCATCATTTTGTACATCAATTGTTGCTACTCCTAAACATCTCCTAATTTACACATTCTTAATCTGATCCTTTTTTATGACTCCGCTTATCCATTTAAACATTTTTATTTACGCCACACGCATTGGTTGTTCCTCTTTTTTTCTAACTGCCTAACATTCAGTTTCGTACATCATATCTCGTCTTATTGGAGTTTTATGTAATCTTTCTTTCAGTTTAATAGGAATCTTTCTGAACGCACCACTCTACTCTCCACTCACGATTTTCATACATTAGCCGAAAACTGCTTTCTTATTGAGCGCTCACCACAGAATCTCTCAAGGAACCTAATAATAAGCTTTTTAAAGATCAATGAATACCATATAAGCGATTGTTTCTTTATTCCTGTATTTTTTCGTCAACTTAATGAAAATTGCATTTGTTGTTGAACTGCCTTGCATAAAATTAAGCTGATTATTGGATATTTCGGTTTCTTCACGTATCCGCCTACCAATTACTCTTTCCCATATTTTTATGGTATAAGTGAGTGGTTTTAGGGCATGTTTTTTTTATAAAAAAAAAAACAAAGCAATGTACACTACACCAACTGTCAACTGCATTGATTTAAAACTACCCGTTATACATCAAGTGCATGGTTCGATTGAAAATAAAAGTCTAATGTTACCAAAAACTTCTATTAAGTTTTAAAATAAAATCTTAAAGGTTAGTTACTCTTAAAGTATTGAAAAAATATTTCCTAAGAATCTCTTAAAATAACAACGTGATAAACGTCTGTAATTTTATCCGTTCATCGCGATATCGAGCCGATTTGTCTGAATAATCTTTTTGGGCTTCAAGCAAGCAATTGGATTAAACCCAGCAAATGAGACTTGTTCATCTCTTAGAATAACCTTTGGGTGTAACAATTCATTGGAACGAGGTGTATTAATTCGTGTTTAAAGCAGGAATCACTCAGCCAAACGTTCTTCATGTCGGAGTCCTGGGTAATAGAACTCCAACATGGTTCCCTAACCGATTCAAAATTCAGGATAGCATGAATCGCTTTATTCCATGAAATTGCTTGCTTGTGCTTCTCGGTTCGAGCTACTCCAGTTCGGATACTTGGTGCTCAAGGGTTTGGGCCCTACGAGACGGGTTTTTTGGTTTTCGTTAATTTTTTTGGTGGCTTGCGTTTTTTTTTTATTTCTTTGGTGGTCGTTTTTATTTATTTATTTATTTTTTTTTTGTAGGCTCTCCTCAAAAACAAATCTTGTTAGTGGGGCCTACACAGTGTTTTGTGGTTGTCTGCATTGATAGAGCTACGAATTATCCCCTAATTTTAATTTATGTTTTCTATCCGGGGTACTGTTATCGGACTTTTTCGAATAAATAATCTTTTATATTTTATTTTGAAATTGCTTTTTTAGTCAATATTAGTTTTTGCAAACATTGGACTTTTATTTTCAATCAAAACGTGCACTTGGTGTATATCTGGTAGTTTTACATTAATTCGCCCAAATTGCACCGTGAATCAAGAAGCGGATAACTGCAGCCATTAATTGAAGTCCGGGTATCGATAAAGTCTTTAAGGGTACTACTCAGGATTTAACTGCTAAAATATGCTGGTCATAGGTCAAGTGTCAAGTTTTCCTCGTCTCTCGACAAAGGACTAGATGGCGCCCTTTATTTTACGCCTTTCTTTTAGTACCAAAATCCCTTATTTTCATTAGTACATTTCAATTCCCTCATTTTTTTTTAAATATATCCCCATCCCAAATCTATTGACCTACGTCCTAAAGCTTAAACAAATCGTATTAGAGCGACGGTCTGCAAGGTGTTCTAACTTGCACTTGGATTTTCTTCTTCTCTTTCCATCCCCCACTTCCAATCCAGACAAGCTACGTTACAATATAATTAAAAATCACCCTGAGTTGGAAATGGTACTAAATGCAATGCAACCTAAATATTCGAAAAATTTCTAAAAGCCATTTACCGTCATTTTTTCAGAAAGGGGCGAATTGGAGCTGAAATATACGGATAGAAACCAAGACTAAGAGTGAAGCCTAGGTAATCACTCTACTATCTTTTAAGCGGAAATTAATGAGGGGAAACTACAGGAACAAATCTATAAAAATTATCTGATAGCAAGGCGGCATTAAAGGCACTGGAATCACATAGAATTGACCCTAAGTTAGTTTGGAACTGTCTTCAGAATCTGATTCGGATGGAAAAAAGTAACAAAATAAATTTACTCTGGGTGCCTATACATACTGGTATTGAAGAAAACAAAAAAAACGGACCTACTTGGCAAGCGAGGTGCAAAACTAACATTCATTGGATCAGAAACTATTGACATAGCAAGAAGCACTGTACAACGTAACCATTGGTACGAACAAATGGATCTCAAGATCGAAGGTTTATGTATAAAACCCTTCGAAGAATGGGTCCAAAAATCTACTAGATCTGAATAGGAGAATGATCTGCGAATTATTATCCTCCTATCAGGACACTGTCCAAGTGTGCAAATGTCCAGGGTTGGATAGGATAAAGCTCAGTTCGTTTGAACATTATCAACTGAAGCCATATGCCCATAATAGACTGTTAAATATGATAACTGATAATAGACAAACATGAAATTCGAACAACCTGGTGTAATTATATAAGTAAACTGTATAATGATGATAGACCTGAAGAACCGGAGACTTTGGCTGAAGGTGAAGAACCAGAAATACTAAAATCAGAAATACTGCATGCTATAAAGTTAGCAAAGAACAAGAAAGCCGTTGGCCCTGATAACATACCGACAGAGATGTTAAAGCTTATAAATGAAGAGAACATTGGAATACTGGTCAAACTTTTCAATGATGTTTATTAGACTGGTGATATCCCTGAAGATTGGATAAAGTCCGAATTCACAACACTACCAAAAAAACAACGTCCAAAAAACTGTAGAGATTATAGAATGATAAGCCTTATGAGCGACACTTTGAAAATATTTCTACGCATCATCCACAGTAGAATCAGAGATAAATGTGAAGATATCAGGATGAAACACAATTTGGCTTCAGAAATGGACTGGGAACTCGGGACGCCCTCTTTGCACTAAATGTATTACTGCAGAAATGTCGAGATCAAAGGAAAGACGTCTTTGCTGTATTTATTGACTATGAAAAGGCCTTTGATCAAGTACAGCATCACAAATTAATTACAATATTAAAAGATAAAGGAGTTGATAGTCAAGACATACGATCATAGAAAAGTTATACTAGCGTCAAACAGCGACAGCTTGCATAAACGGAAAATCAACAAAAATATGTAAAATACAAAGAGATGTCAGACAGGGTTGTATACTATCCCCACTGTTATTTAATTTATATTCAGATACAATATTTAAAGAAGCGCAGCATAATTTGGAATGGGGCGTGAAAGTTAATGGAATTAACTTAAGATGGTTAAGATGGTCGTATAATTCAAAGAGTGTCCAGTTTTAAATATCTTGGTTGCCATATTACTGAAGAACTAGATCCAGATCAAGAGATAAAATGTAGAATCGAGATAGCCCGCACGAAATTTTTAAAAATGAGGTCATTCTTCTGTAATGATAACTTGCAACTTCAACTTCGAAAGCGCATAGTTAAATGCTACATTTAGTGAGTTCTCTTATACGGTGTCTAGTCCTGGACATTAAAAATATCCTCCATTAATCGTCTGGAGGCCTTTGAAATGTGGCTGCACAGAAGTATACTAAAAATTCCATGGACGGCTATGCTGACAAATGTCAGCATGGCTATTTTGGACACGTAGTAAGGGGAGACAGATATAATATTCTTCAACTTATTATGATGGGTAAAATCGAAGGACGTTGAGGAATTGGTAGAAAGCAGGCCTCTTGGTTGAAGAATATCAGGGAGTGGACAGGAATAAAGAAAGCTGAAACTATTTAGAATAGCTCGAGACAGAGACAGTTTCGCCATGTTAATAAGGGGACTTGATAGGGCACGTTAAGAAGAAGTAGACTGTTAAAAAGGCTGGACTAAAGGGACAACTATAACCTAGGAATAAGCCATAATTTACCCCTTTTTTTGAGTGAAAGGGTAGTTAAGCGTCCACTCGTATTGAACATAACCTAACCTTTATTTTTTAAGTTCTTAAAATTCTTCTGTAGGTGCTGTCTTCGGTCCAAAGGTAGTCAATCATTAAAGTAGTGTTAAATCATTCACACATATTTTTTAAACATGGATCTCTCCTGATCAATTAATTACTTTATTCATAATATATTTCAAATATGTGTTGAAAAGGATTGGCAAAATCATACAACCCTGACGAACTCTTCCCTTTATTTATAGATGTGCAGTACTACTACTCTTTGACCATAGTAGAGATTTGAAATAATGTAAATTTGTTTAGTAGACTTTTTTCCTGTAAGAGTTTTATCAAACTGTCATGGCGACAACTTTATTACAGTTATTATATGAAATAAGGTAAGTAAGAGAAATATAAAAACCACATATATTAGCGAATTGAGAGAAACGCATTTATTTTTCTGCAAAGATATGTAAACAAAGCTAAGATAATTCTACTAAAAATAAATTTTTATTACATATTTTTTTTATAAAAGCCTTGAACACAAAATATGTAAATATATTTAAAAGCTTATATAGCATTACTACAATCATCATAAAATATATAAAAAATTTGACATTACTTAAGATGGTTTACAAGTGTGTGCGTCAACTAGGATACCTTATATATTTGTCTCTGATTTAAAAAATTATTTTATCTCAGAGGAGACCAATGGTGCCAATATTAATAACGTTATCGAATTAATAAAGTTGTTCTATAATGGTAGTAAAATTTTAATTGCACATTTTTCAATTGATCCAAGCATAAAACTGTCAATTTTCAACAACACTCGTGTAAAGAAAATTTTCTATAATTACTTAGCTAAAACGAAGGTCCTACAAACAATGGTGCTACTTTCTAGTAAGGTTGGCTTAAGTTGCTAAAAAAAAACTTCAATACTATAGTAGTAAGAGACATGATATTTTCAATAAGTATGAAGTATATTAAAGTTTAATTAAATACTTGGAAATATATAGATATGCAGAGTCAAATATGAGAATATTATTCAGCTGAGAACAGATTTAAGTTGGATTGACGTTGATCAAATCTACATAACACTTAAAAAAAGAAAGAAAATGAATACAAACGTAAAGAAAAGTTATAAGTACCTGTTGAAGCAAGGTCTTGGACATAAATGACTTTAAAGTATATACAAAACCAGCAAACACGGAAATAATTCTGGAAGAATGATACCTAAAACGCAAAGGTTTCAAGATAGCCCGGCATGAGAAAAACTGAAGTTTTAAAGTTGTAACTGAGAAAAAAGCTCCGAAGAAAATAAGACATCCTATGAGCAGCCTATGGGTCCTAAGAATGCGAATACTTCTCCAAAATGATCAAAAACATCTCTTTTAGTGTAAAAGTAAAGCAAAGACTAAATTCAGCTACCGAAAGTTTAGATAGGTTCAGGCCATGGAGTTGAGGTGTCCACATCGTAAAAATGACAGGCACTCTATGCTCCATGCTGTTTCAAGCTGGACGATCTATACAGTCTGCAGTCATCACCCTGAGGTATGAGCGGAAACACAAGTTATATTAACACTTATACTCTTATGAAACGCACCTGGCGGATCATAAGGGTCTTCACATTTTACTCTTTTTCGACTTGTCTTAAGTGAAATGTATTCTTTCCTTTCAGCATCTGTCTTGTTTTTTCCGACCCCGAATGTCTATTAGGTTTCCGATGGGTCCCATATTTCCTTCTACTATACACTCGGAAAGGCAACGGGAAACCACCTAGAGCGAAACTTTTTCAAGAAACAATCATGGAAATGGCTGATAAATACAACGGCCCCAAGTACGGGCGCTCCTTAAATGAAGCGCCTAAATATAAGTATACTTAAAATAAGTGAAATGAGATGGTCAGGGTCTGTATAGAGTATAATATTCGAGGAAAAATACAGTTCAAATCCTAAAAATGGTGTAGCCATATTTGTAACGAAGAAAACAGATAAAGCGTGGATAAACAAAATAAATGTGGATATATTGCAAACATATGCATCCACAGAAGACTATGAAGAAAAAGAAATTGAAAAATTCTATCATGATTTAGAAAAAGTATTAGTATTCACAAAGAAACATGACCTCAATATTGTGATGGGAGATTTTAATGCGAAGATTGGTGAAAAAGAACAGGAAGGTATAGGAAAATATGGTCTTTGAATACGAAATGAAATAGAAGAGATCTTTTTGTGTAGAGCAGTAACTAGTAATAACAAACACCACGACAAATCTAACGTTCAGGAAAATTGGTATTTAAAAATGTTCTCACTACCCTCGTATAATGTGGGGTGTACCCTCTTGCATAAACTACATATTTTGCCTTAGGTTTAATGGCAATTCTTCCAACAATTTAATAAACTCATTTTGTAAACATCAATGCGGTAACCCGCATGACCCTTAAAACTGATTACAAATGATTCCACCCCATACGTTTATTTTAAATGCATGGTGGAAATTTACTTCCCTCTTAACATGAGGATTTTAAGTGTCCCAGAAATGGTTGTTTCTTAAATTAAAAACACCACGGAGTGTAAGTGCAAGCTTTGTCCGTAAATAACATTCAATAAACGATGAAGTGGTCAAGATTTTGCCTGTTTTGATATAATTTGCAAATCTGTATTTTGAAAGTAAATCAGTTGCCAATAGGTTTTGTGCAGGTATAAAATGGTAAGGGTGAAAATGCTCATTATGTAGAATTTTTAAAACTGAAGTTTTGCTGATTCCTAACGCTGATGATAAACGTCGTGAACTAATCATCATCAATACAAACTATTACTTCATCTTCTTGATCAGGCGTAATGATTTTCAATCGGTCCAAGTTGTTACGTTTATAACAAAATTAAACACTTTCGCCTTAATTCCGAAATAGATGTTTAAAGGTTTGGTAATTAAGTTGCAGCCTATTTGGGTATCTTCTTATATCTCCGTTTCGCTGCACACTCGTAAAAAAATTGCTGTCAATAAATAGCAATCATATCTCTCATATTATTCGAAAAATTATTAGGCCTCGACATTTCTGCTTTTCTTTAATAAACGAAAATAAACTAGATAAGTATTACCAAAGTCACTGATTAATCGAAACAAGACTTATTATTGGTTGTCAAAAGCATTCGTAACATCAACCTACTTAAGATTTCCCGTAATGCATTAAATAAAATTATTGTTGTCTAATGATGATCAAAACTGGCTTCAAATAAAATATGAAGCAGCAGTAGCTAAGTATTTTGTGGTATTACATAACCTGACACACACGATGTTGGAGTGTGAGCGTTGGGCGGAATAAAAGGGAGGTTTGAAACAGAGTATAACTGCGGAATGTTTTATTTAGTGAGAGAAATGGTGGAGAAAATGATAAGGGATGAGTGTTGGTGGACACAGATTCACAAATTTATCAATGAGCTGCTCTCTTCAAAAGAACGAGAGGAGAGGGAACTCGAAACAGAATTTTGAAACCAGTGAGTAGCACCTTGTTGAGGTCCGGACTATCGCAGGCAGAAATAGGAGCAAATAGAGACAGACGACGCAAGAGAGATGGCAGCCTCGCTAAGGCAGGCGATTAAAAGTCTTTGGTGGTTCGTGTGGGTGTGGTTTTCCTGATGAATGTGTTTGAGAAAGAATGGGAATCGAGTAATAGCAGGGCATCATTAGAGATGTTTTGCCTTAACCAGTCTTTTCACCCTAATATCTGGAGTGACCGAGGAGAGGTTTTTAGTTGGACTTTGACCGTTGCGGGACCGAGGCGGGACGAAGTGTCGAAGGTCTAACTCCCTCGGGCAGCTCGTTCTGCCACAACTTCGTTAAAGTTAAAGTATTAGGAACCCAACACTACCTGGTGTTACATAACCATCTTCAAGCAGTTTTTATAAGAATAAACTATTAATCATGCTTATCCACAGATATTTAGTGCTTTAACTTACAAGTATCACAACTAAGACGTAATATACTATAAATATATTATGTTGATTTTATATGATATTAGGGAGTGTTTGTAACTACCTAGCGTAGTTACGTATCTCCCTATACGTAAAGAACTAACGTATCGAAGAAGATGAATGTTAAATTGAGAGTTAAAGTTCTGCACATAATGTAACGATGGTGTTGCCCTCATCGAATTAGTGATACACTAATGAGTTGTCAGTGCCAGTGTTGTCCATGTCACTTAACCCTATTTTTGATATTCAAAATAAATAATAAATATTTTTTCAACAATTTTTAATTTTGGAGATGGATGCAATAATAAATGTAAGTGCCTTTATTGATGATGAAGAAAACGAGGACATAGAAAATGCGCTTCTTCTCCACATCTTGCACGACTATACGGCCACTTTAATTTATACCAAGTCTGATATACAATGTAAAAATATTTTTCGCTTTTGGATTAAATTCCACCTTTCTGGATAATCATAAGGGTTCTGGCCTACGACTTCCTTAAAAAAAACAAATAATTTTCATTGCTGAAGTAAAGTCGTTTTCTACTGATTTGCATTATTTATAAAAATCAAAACAAATATACTTAACCACAAATGTGATGAAATGTTGATATTTTGGTAATCGGGTAAGATCCCCTTGAGCATTCGGTTACTTTCGGCTCGATAGGGATGCGTATGAACGTCACGTATCAGCCCGTTACGTTAGGTAATACGGTAATACGTATCTAGATACGTTAGTTCAACCATTAATGCGCATGCTTAAATGTCAAAAAGATACGTTACGTATACGTATTTGCTTGCACAAAAACTCTCTATTATAAAATATAAGCTTATTTGTAAAATGCAATTATCTCAAAAACTATTGAGTTTTGAAATTATTAACAGGTATATCTTTTTTTTTGTTAAAATTTTGGATTTTTTAATATTCTTTGACACAAGTAGCGCTAACTTGAAAAGCAAAGAAGTTAAGCGCAAATGTATGCCACATCTGTGGCATATGTAGCATTCTTTATCGGCTACATCAAAGAATGCATCAAATTAAAATTCTTCACACTCAAAAGCCCCCAGTTATAATTTTTTATACATAATTGTTTACAAACATAATTCCAAAGCTATAGCGAAAAATAAAATTTTAAATTTCAAGTTTAACACGCTGTATTTTTCTTAATATTAACATTTTATTAAAGCAAGTTGGCTAAAATCGTAATATAAAGTGTAGAGTCTACTGCTTCTTTTTGTACAATTACTTAAGGACCACCCTGTATGATTACCTGCCTCGAAGATACGTTGATTATTATAAGAGTAATAAAAGTTTTTTTTAATAAGGAATCTTATCACCACTTGGTGATCTAGGTAATGTTATGAATGATGGATGGTAATGATGGTGAACAAAGATCAAAAGAGAAGAATATTATGCTGTAGGCTATCTAGGCGATCTAGTTATAGTAGTTAGAGGTAAGCTAGATAGTATTATTGATGACCCCAAACATGGTGACTTAGATGGTGACATAGATTTTTAATTGTAGAACTGAAGTGTAATCAACCGCTCAAATAGCTCCACTAAAGCAACAAAGGCTCTAAGCACTTTGTGGGCTCTAAACCACATTATATACTGATGGGCCGGTCCAAAACACAGGAAGCAATAGATGTATGATGTACCAGTTATAATACTAGAATATCAATAGCGCTCGAAAATAGTCCTACAATATAATAAGGAGAATTGCTAGACATAGATTTTTGTGCACAAGACTGTCTGACAAAACGCCTCTGCAACCTGCATGTCTGTAAAAGATTGAAACAGCAAATAGTCGGTTAAGCAACTATCGAAGCTCAACAAAATAACTTTGTTATGAGTGCCAGCATTGTTAATAGCTTTGTAAAAAAAAAACTAATACTTGTGATGCATCCTACTGGAAAAATTCTCAACCAAAGGCAAGCAAAAAGGTGATTACAATTACCTTTTATTATTATATTATATTACGATTACTTCTGTTCACTACAGAATTTTTTCTTAGAGCTTTAAAAGGAAATTGAACTCAAAATTATCATAAACTTCAAAGTAACATTTGAAGTCTAAAATCTACAACCAATATTGCAATTTTTTAAACTTGCTCTAGAAAACTAAAAAAATTGCTCCCTTGTGAGAATTTTTCTCTAAGCAGTAACAATTTTATTAATAATTAGTTTGAGCAGTGGAGTGTGTTTATTATATGAACGATTTCATCCTGTAAATGCTCATTGTTATTTATATGACTTTTTAATAAATTGAAGTTCATCTCTGATGATGCGAAAAGATAATTAGTGAAATATTGAGATGCCAAGGTATAGGAATCGTTTTATTTTTTCCTAATTGAAAATTAATTAAATTGTGTACGTAGATTTTGGTTTTATGGCGGTATTTCTATTAGATTTTAATGAAGCAATCTATAAATGAAGTTTTAATCTAAAAAAATTGCATAATAAGTATAATTTTTAAATGTAATACAGAATATATTGTTTAAAAAAAGTAAAAACTGTGTATATTGAATTGCGTGCAAAGATATGTAAAAGTGCAGATTGATATGTTCAAAAACCATAAAACTTACTACTACCAACTCGAACAATTCTAAAACATAATTAATAACTTCCTAATACGTTTAACTAATCGCAGACCGGAAGAAAAGGGAATTCCTTAGAAAGTGCCTAATCGGCATGCACAACGAGAACGATCGAGAGCAACTGATTACGGGAACAAAACCGCCGATAAACCGCCAACTGCCGCCAACCACAAGGGACCACCCCCGATAAAATATGACTTATTAGAAGTTGTTATCACAATATTTTCGTGTTTTTTAGTTGTTGCTCACTCACTCCGTGCTTATAATAATAAAAAGTACACACAGAAACTAAACGTCTATTTTTTTAGTTATTTTGTTGCAGTAAATTGCAATAAGAAGAGAAATAAATATTCATAAAATAATCAAATAATATAGCTTGACGTTTATTGAAAATATTTGTAAAATAAAATGTATTAATAACTAAAACCGTTAATTGAATAACAAAAACATTGTATTATTGAGTTAACGCTAAAGCTGTCAGTTATTTTATGTGTTTTTAAAAGCTCTACAATAAAGATGGTTTTTAATGAAAAAGCGCAAATAACTGTTTTAATGATGAGGGCCTACTTCTTCTTCTTCATGTACCATGTCCTTTCAGAACGTTGGTTACCATCATAGCTATTTTAATTTTATTCACTGCCACCCTAAATAGCATGCTTGTATCTACACCATACCAATCTCGCAAGTTCTTCAACCATGAGGTTCTTCTTCGCCCTGGACTGCGTTTGCCTGCTATTTTTCCTTGCATGATATTTTGTAGCAATCTATATTTGGGACCTCTCATTACATGTCCGAAATATTCCAGCTTTCTCTGCTTGATGCTTTTTATGATCTCAGTAGTCTTGCTGAGACGTTCTAGTAATGTGGAGTTACGAATCTTCTCCACCCAGGAAACTTTTAAAATTCTTCTATAGCACCACATTTCGAAAGCCTCAAGGCGATTTAGATCGATTTTATTCACAGTCCAGGACTCGACAGCATAAAGTAAGACCGAGAACACGTAGCGGCGAAGTAGGCGGATCCTTAATGCCAATTTTAGGTCTCTGTTGCATAACACCTTGGACATCCTGCTAAACGCAGCTCTAGCCTGCTCTATTCTGGATCTAATTTTGCCTTGATTTTCTGCATTACAATTTAATTGCTGTCCAAGGTAGACGATTTTATCAACTTGCTCAAGTTTGGTATTATTTACATATATAGACGGTTTTATATTCTGTTGTTTACTTATTACGAGTATTTTGGTTTTCCTTATGTTAAGATCAAGACCTGCCTCCCTACAACTCTCAACGACACTATCAAGTAGTTTTTGCAGATCTTCTTGACTAGAAGCTAGGAGTACTGTATCGTCCGCATATCGTAAATTATTGATGACTTCGCCGTTCACAAGTATTCCTTCTTGTTTTTCAGAAAGTGCTTTTCTGAAAATTCTTTCGGAGTAAACGTTAAAAAGCAGGGGTGACAAGAGGCATCCCCGCCGTACTCCTCTTTTAATATTGAGAGCTTGTGATTCCACACCATCTACTAAAACTGATGTTGTTTGATTCCAATATAAATTTGCAATTATTCGAACATCTCTGCCGTCCAAGCCAATGTCTTTTGGCTTGGACGGCAGAGACGGCTTGGATGGCAATCAATGAGGGCCTACGGTGATATAAAAAGATCTTATAGTGAAGTAGCCAACTTGTTCAACGATACTTTCCCAAAACCATTCTCCTCTTCATAAGGCGACGTCGACGGTACAAAAATTTTGAAAGCGTTTTGAGGAAACTGGACGAATAAAAATGGCCTTTGAACAGGTAGACCAAAAACTGTTATAAAAAACAATAAAACTTTAGATTTAATCACAACTTTCGTTAAACTAATAAATTCTTATCTCTCTAATCGGACTATCCAGGTTAAAGTTGACAACATCATCACAAGTCAATCTACTCGCTGGAGTGCCTCAGGGCTCTATTCTAGCTCTAATATGGTACACAGTCTACAACAGTGACATCCCCCGCCCTCAAGATAGATCGGAATTCCTACTGCTATATGCTGACGACACTGCGCTCCTTACTTTAGGCCCACATAGAGCTATGCTTAGACAAATGTCTGTATTCGATAGAGCCCAAAATTACCTAAACAGAGTTGTTAGGTGGTCCAATAGGTCGAAAGTGACTATTAACGGCTCCAAAACTTAATTGATATTATTTAAATCTTTCCACTACCGTAATGCTCAGGGCCCGATAACCCTGCTAGGAGAAGATCTTGATTTCAGAAACTTGTATCCTATTTGGGAGTCCATTTTAACAGTACTCTCAACTGGATGACTGACATACAAAACACCCTAGATAGGGTGAGAAAAAAGGGAAAAACTACTGGCAGCATTGTCTGGTAAAATGGGCAACACGTCAAATAAAACACTATTGCATACCTATAAAACCTTTTAAGACCAATAATCGAATACATGCGTCGCTTAACACCATCATAGCCACAGAAAGAAAAAAACTTAGATTCTGCACAAGGAAGCGCAGAGACTATCCGTCAGCACTCGTTCACCAAGTAGCAAGCATAACATCAATTAAGGACAGGATCCGAACCTCCAGCAAGAGTACGTACTCTGCACTATACCTTGCTCAAACAACCGAACCAAGCAAACACTTAAAACTCCTTGCTATCGCCGTGGGCAAATACTCACCAGGGTCCAGAAAGAAAAGTTCCATTTCCTCCAGCAAAACTTCTTCATAACACTGGAAATGAAATTCCTGATGAGTATTTCGCCGTGTTAGGATCAATCCCCCTAAAATAACGCAGCTAACAACTGCCAGCCAAAAACGTTGATTAAAAGCCATTCCTAGTATTGTTGGTAACACCTTGAAGTACTTCCCCTTGGCTTGTCTGGCTTATCAACCACACCCCCTTGCTGCACAAAAAAAGGAGCACTCTCCCTTGAAGAGGCAAAATTTAAAATAAGGTAAAAACATGGTTGTCTGTAGATTTAATGTAGAGTTTAGTTAAAGATCCACATAAGTCCTCACGCAGAGCTGCAGAAATACATGATGTAGGTCATTTTTTAGTCTTGTGTGTATTACATAAGAATTAATTTAAACCCTACAAAGTTCGCAGGGTTTGTCCAGTTGTTGCAAGAATTAAATAAAGATAACAACGACCATAACTTATTGTTTAATGAGGTAATGATAAACAAAATTCAAAATTGTAACTGACCAAAACTGCGTTAACAAAATATGTTTTTCCGACGAAGCAATATTTACACTGTGTGGAAATGTAAATCGCCAAAATTTGAGGTATTGGAGTGAGGTAAATCGACACTGGATTCGTGAAAAACATACTCAAAGACCACAAAAACTAATTGTATATTCTGGTATAGTGGGTACTCAGTTAATTGGGCCGTTTTTTATAGAAGAACATTTAACAAGGGATAATTATGAAACCCTACTTAGAAATGAAATTGTACCTGCCCTGAATGACAAGTTTGGAGCCAAGACAAAGTTTGACAAGATGTAGTTTCAGCAAGACAGAGCTCCAGCTCATTTTAGTATAAATGTTTGGTGATATTTAGATCAGATATTTCCAGAACGATGGATTGGTAGATTAGGTACAGTTGTACAGAGTGTTGCAGAGCTAACTCCAAGAATTATCAATTTATTTTCAACGATGTTTACAATAGTTATATTCCAATATACTTATTTAAAAGAAATTGTTAATGTATATGTGTGCTAATTAAAAATACAATAAAACAAAATAAAATAGAAACATCACAAACTTAATCAGATAATTTAGTTTTACATTTCAAAATTATGACTACCTATTCCACAGCCTCTCAAATAAACACATTCCTAAGACCAGAAATGAATTTGGCCTTCGGTGCAAGAAAATCTAGATCTGAGTGAATATTTGCCCATCTTAGTACTCGAGATAAAAAATTATTATATGCATATAGTTTTGTGAAGAAGAACATAAAAAGTTTGGTTCAACCGTGTTCTACGGAGAGGTACATGCTGACCAACCTGCTCAAGTAGCTGAGGACACAAGACTGTAGAACCAATTATGCCCTAAAGCATCTTTGCATATTTATTTAATCGTCGGTCATACAATGATAGAATACCAAGTTAGGTTTCAATTTGATCATAATTTACATGATTTAATTCAAAAGATAAATATTATAAAATGTAAATATTATAAGACCATACACAAAAACAATATTCTAGATGAGGTCTAACTAAAGAAGACTGTAGAAGATTAACACAATCTTCTGTATTATTGGTCCGCAAAAAGAAGAGGTGAACTGTGCTTGAAGTAATAGTGTATATCATTAATGAATATGTTAAATAACAGGGACCCCAAATGAAAAATGAAAACTCTGTGGTACTTCTTAATCTCAGTGGAAATAAAAACCCTGATACGCACCATCTGAACTCGATCAATCAACTGTGTTGACATCCAAGAAGTGGACCATCAACACCCATTTTTTTAAGATTAAATAGAATTTAAATATTAAAATAATTTGGTTGACCCAATCAAGGGTCCTGAAGAAATCAGTGTATAGTGTATGTACCTTACAACCCCTCTCCAAAACCTTCCTCAGGAAGTCCACAAACAATAGTATATTAAATGAAATGAGGTTGAATGCTCGAATAAATGAACTTTGAAAATAAGGCTATTATCGAGCACAAGTTAATTAAATCAAGCCCAAGTACTTTCGCTTAAAATAGCATCTTCAGGGGCATCTGAAATAAGCCAAGAAAGCGTTTTTTAGATCAAGTAAATTAGTTAACTTCGATAAAAAACTCGAAGTTAATGGATGAAAAAAGTTTTTGAGATTAACGTTTTAGACTTACTTCTGAAGTAATTTGTTAATTAACTTGACTTACTTCTGAAGTAAATGTTAAGGCATTTGTTAATTTATTGTTTAATTCGTTTATATTATTTTCTGTTTCAGGTCTACTAAGTATGTCGAAAATACATTGCTGAAAACTATCTACATATGATGGTCTCATCCATGGTTTTGA
Source organism: Diabrotica balteata (assembly GCA_918026665.1). NCBI lineage: Eukaryota > Metazoa > Arthropoda > Insecta > Coleoptera > Chrysomelidae > Diabrotica > Diabrotica balteata. Next base: position 54,733,148 of record OU898276.1, on the reverse strand, counting down.
TTTGCTCTTCTTTTTAATTATCTTATATCTCTCCTTTTTTAAGTTTATCTCGATTTTACCTCGTACCATTATATGATCGCTACTGGTAACAAATCTGTTTAGAACCATGACGTCTTTAACGGTGTGTTTTTTGGTCCTTGATAATAAAATCTATTTCATTTTGAGTTTTCCCATTAAGACTTTGCCATGACCATCTTCTCTATGGTTTGTTTTTGAAAAAACTGTTCATTTGGAATAGTTCATGTGGCAGCATGAACATGTACAGTACTTCTCCACGTTCATTTCTACCATCCAAGACAAAGTTTCCCAGTGGTATTTCTGTAGGGTTGGATTTGATTCCTGTTTTGGCGTTAAAATTTTTAAGTTGGAGAAAATAAGTTAAGAAATAGAATAACAAGTAGATGTGAAAAATTAACAAACAGAAAAATAGTATGTAACAATAAAACACTGAAAACTTTGTTTTCAAACTTCCACAAAATTAATTCTAACTATTATCACTACAGCTGTTTCGGCTGATTGCCTTTCTCAAGTGATCTATTTTTGGCATGCGTTTACAATTTATAGTCTCTAATGAAATAGGTTGAGGAGGGGAGAACTGTTTGTCTCAAGTTGGTCATTCAGAATTATATGAACAACTTGAGACAAACAGTTTTCCCCTCCTTAACCTATTTCATTAGAGACTATAAATTGTAAACGCATGCCAAAAATAGATCACTTGAGAAAGGCAATCAGCCGAAACAGCTGTAGTGATAATAGTTAGAATTAATTTTGTGGAAGTTTGAAAACAAAGTTTTCAGTGTTTTATTGTTACGTAAAATGAATTTCCATCAAGTAACTGTCGAATCCATCAATTATAGAAAAATAGTATATATAATAAAGCGAAATAAATAGTAAATTGAGCAAAAGTTAAAGAAAGTAAAATCAAGAAAATAAAAATAAGAAAAAAAAAGAAAATTTGATTGTTTTTTAAAACAAAAATTAAAGAATATATTTTTCGCATGCTACTTAAGATTTTATAACTTTTCAAATGTAAATTTAAATGTTAATGGTTTTCCGTAGCATTGCAAGTCACTGTTATTAAAAAAGCCAAGATTGCAGTACTTATTTCAAATAAAAAGGCAGTAAATCATAAAAAATCAAACAAAATGACAATTTCGCCTAAGAAATGGCGTGTTTGTGGTATAGACACGCGAACTAAAGATTTTAAACATAACATTAATGTATTACATCATTAGCCTCACGAAAATCGATCTCTTTTCGTCCTCTTCATTCTAAAATATGTCTGTTTGATGTTATAATATAAAGTTCGGGAACAACTTTAGCTTTATGGTTTTATTGCTAAGGTTGGAGCGATTAATAGCTTGGTTAAGAGCTTCAGTTTAATACAACTGCTAGTAAAATTATAGGAATTTGACGTTAAAGAAATATTTGTAATATTTGAAGTAGGTTTATGAATATTTTAGCTATTATTTCGTAAGATTTCAATGTCTTTGTATCATATAGGTATTAACTCACAATCAAATATAACAAGATTCTAACTACTAACCTCTAATAAAAATTGGGGACAGGAATTTATGCAATAATTCTTATTGATTGTTTATTAAAATTGTTTTTCTTCGAAGGACTCTTTCGTAAATCTTGAATTTACTTCATGTTTACTATCGTGTTTTGTTTTTATAGCATAAGTCGTTGTTATTTAGATGCTGTTTTCTTTTTGGAGCTTGGATATCATCATCACTTGAATTTATCAGTAATAGTTTCAGGTCTCCCTATCCAATGTATTTTTTTTGTTACAATCGATGTGTCCGAAAATAGGTTAATTGTTATAGTGGTGACTTTGTATATGTTTTTAAAATAGTTTATTAGAGCTGCAGTGAAATCACTTTCTTAAATTTCGCAGACATGACATATTTCTTCTCCCAATACTTATTTTTCCCACAATCTGTCCTTAGTTGATATTCTGCAGAAGTTAAAGTAAAAAAAATTGAGTAGGATAAAATATTAAACACGTGTATATGTAGTATTCGTTTATAATTCCTGAATAGTTATTCTTCAGCTTAAGTGCAAAATCTGACATTGTTATTCTTGAGTGAACACAAACTAGTACAATCAAAAATAAAAATGAAAAAAGCACCAAAACATTTTCTACAAGAAATTACCGAGGAAAATTCAATGTAGAATCACTGTGGAATGACTCTACAGGAGAAATATACCAAAGTAGCTACCACAGAAAAGAGAGCTGAAACAAATAGACGGCATGAAAGATGTAAATGCGAGCTAGGAGAAAATTAAAAACAACATTGAAGAAGCAGCAACAGAAGCTTTAGGGAAACGTAAAGTCATACTGAACAAAGAAACAACAACAACACACTATGGTTCAGAAAAGAAATAAAAGACAAATATAAAGTGAAACGGGAAACCTACATGAAATACAAAACATCAAATACTCCAGAATTCCGAGACACCTATAGAAGAATACGAAATGAACAACGCAGTTGATGAGAAGAACAAAAAATGAACACTGGGTACAGTTTACAAAAAGGATGGAAAGCGACTTCACGTCTACGGTACACAAAAACATATATGGAGATTCATAGGAAACCAATGGAAAGAAATGGCAGAATTGAAGGAATACAATAACATACCGGCAAATGAATTGGAAAGATACCTGACGGAACTGTTTAAAGGAAAGCAAAGAAAAATAATCAACACAATAACGTACCTGAATTAAGACATAATATAGAAATCAGATTTCAGGAAGTAGAGATACCCATACATTCACTCAAATATAGAATGTTACCAGGACCAGACGGAATATCCAACGAGCTTCTATAACACGGAGGAGAAAGTATAATTCTAGAGATTACAAAACTTATACAAAAACTAATATTGCCCTGCAAGATACCAGAGGCATAGAGAAACAGCATAATGATACCAATGTTCAAAAAAGGAGATAAAGAAAACTCAAAAAATAATAGAAGCGTAAATCTACTGAACACTGCACTTAAGCTTACCACAAAAGTACTAACCAACAAAATCAATAAACAAACAACTTTATCAGATGAATAACAGGGATTTAGATCCGAAAGATCCTGCGTAGACGCCGTATTTGTACTAAGACAAATCACAGAAAAGGCCATCGAGTACAGTAAACCGGCATATCTATGTTTTATAGACCTGACAAAGGCTTTCGATCGCATCCAAGTTGAAGACGTCTTAGACCTACTGTATAAAAGAAACATACCAATCAATATTATACAAACCACCGGAAACATCTACTTCCATAATCGAATGCAGGCAAAGATAAATGGAAAACTAACACAGTAGATAATAGTAGGAGTTAGACAGAGTGACTCGTTAAGCCTACTTCTCTTTAGTATAAGAATGGACGAAATAATACAAGCAGTACGTCAAGGTAATAATTACAGAATGTGGAACAAGGAAATCCAAATATTGTGTTATGCAGAAGACGCCGCATTAATCGTCGAACAAAAAACGAGCTAGAACAGCTAAGAAATATAATATGATAATATCATCAGAAAAAAAAACAAATGTATGACAAAATCTAAATTCCAACTACGATGTAAATCGAAATTGATGGGAAAATAATAAAGTAGAAAGCATGGTTTAGATATCTGGGAATAGATATAAATAGTTACGGAGATGTTGAAGAAGTAGTACGATAACAAAGCTTAAAAGAAAGTAAAACGGCAAGATATCTTATTGACACAATCTGGAAGAACAAACACACAAAAAAAGGATTCTATAAAGCAAGAATTAGACCTAAATTAACATACACGGCGGAGACAAGACCTGACACATATAAAACGAGACGACTACTAGAAACAACAAAGATAAAAATACTTACGAATATCAGAGAAAAGTCTGTTGGATAGGGAGAGAATAGGATGGGACAAAACAGAAACAGGAGTGGAACGAACACTTTAGTAGAATGGCAGAGGATAAGATAGTACGAATAGCTTGAGATAAGTCACCAAATGGACAAAGAAATATTGGCAGACCAAGAAAAAGATGGCGCGATAATTTAAACAATTTAAGAGGCTAATATTGAAGAAGAAACAATTTTATACATTGCATTTTAAAATGAAAGTGATCCGGAAAGCAACATATCAAAAATATAACGTAATTTATCAAATGTATCTTCAACGTCACAAAACTCAAGAACAATCGCTTGAAGGGTGATGACATTAATATATAAGAACGTGGATGGACAGAACTTGAAAAATATTTTAATAGAACAAAATTAAATTTAAATAAAAACTAAAAATAAATCAACTTTTGGCTATTCTTGTGTGGATGGGATTGCAAAGATTACCAAAGTTCCTAAACATAGTTTGCACATAGATTACTAAACTAAATTCAAACTTGGTGGAAACTTTAAGGAAAAATAGAAAGTTTACTCCGCAAGAAGTTACAAATACAGACATAAAAAGAGTTGATTTGGTATTTGGGATAAAGAATAACATAATCTGTCTAGTACAGTACCCTATGCTTAGTCTTTAGGTGTCAATATTAAACTGTATATTTGTGTACCTATACTTGATGATATACAATACACATACATGCAGTGGAACTGTCTATGCATAAAATTCGTTATTGCACATTAAGAAGAATAAATAAACAAAATGCCTAGATTTAAGAAAGAAACAAACAAAATAGGTATAATCCTTTAATTTTAGACTTATATTTCACAAATAAGGATCAATTAATTTCTACACTTGAAGTTTCCTCTTCTGTGGGTTTTTCTGGCCACTCGCTTATTACTGCTCACATTCAATTTAGTTTACACCGTGTTGCAAAAATAATTTCGTAACGTATGCCACTACTGGTTTTTTTATTGTAAATTCAGTTTTGTCCCAGTTAAACTGGCAATCTATTTTTGTCTCTGAACCATCGTCAATTTGGGACTCTTTTCTTCATGCTACTTATTACAACAATTTCTGATCATACAACCGAACGGCAGCTATTCAGAAATCGACTAAAACCTTGGCTTAACCTCTCAGATACCCATTTAAATAGACGAAGGCTTTAGCGAACATATAACTTACTGGTTCCCTTGATGATTCTCTCGCCCACCGTAATTTTTCTAACAGAGTCAAACAGTCGTTGCTAAAGTTAAGAACAGAATTTGAACAATCTATCATTGCAAGTGGTAATAGTAAAAAAGCTTATCGATACATTCACACATCTTTATATTCTAAAGTCTCCATACCATTACTTCAAAAAGCTGACGAGTCTTTATGTTCTTCGAATAACGAATCTTCAAAATGTTGATCGTTAGTCTTTTCTCAAGTTATTACAGATGAACCCAATGATACCATTTCTCAAATAATGTGTCCACGTTTGTCTACAATTCTTGATAATATAGATTTCACACCGGATATAATTAAACCTCATTTATGGAAACCACGCAATAATTCATCACCGTGATTAGACGGACTCACCTCCTTTTTAATTAAACAATATGAAGAATATGTCGTCTTCTTCTTTGAGTGCCTCTCCTATCGGAGATTGGATATCATTATGGCGATTCTCATTTTATTTAATGCTGTTTTGAATAATTCGCTAGTGGTACAGCCAAACCACTTTCTTAAATTTCTCATCCAGGACATTCTTCTATGGCCTGGATTTCTGCGCTTCTTAATTTTTCCTATATTTTGTAGGAATGTGTACTTTTGTCCTCTCATCAAGTGGCCTAAGTATTGAAGTTTTCTCTTTTTTATATTCAGTATAACTTCTGGATCGTTATTTTTTTGCGTATTACCTACCTCTTCATTTGTAATTTTATCCACCCAACTTATTTTTAGTATACGGCGGTAGCACCACATCTTAAATTTTCAACATTTTTAACATTCCTCTGTTTAAAAGTCCATACCTCAACACCGTAAAGTAAAGTACTGAATACATAGCATTTTAACATTCTAGTTCGTAGATGAATACTAATGTCACGATTACAAAATAGTTTTATCATTCTTATAAAGGTAGACCTGGCAATTTCAATACGTCTTTTCATCTCCTGATTTTGGTCACCTGTTTCATTGATGAGGATTCCCAAGTAGTTGTACTCGCTTACTTTTTCGAGTTGGATACCGTTTGGGTCATATATTTGGTTTTTTTTGGACGTTCATGCTTATGCCGTAATTATTACATATCTCATTCATACTTTCAACTAGATGTTATAGATCTTCCGCTGTTCTTGCCATTATCACAGTATCGTCAGCATATCGAATGTTATTGATAACTTCTCCATTGACTATTATCCCTTCATTTGCATGTGAGAGGGCTCCTTGGAATAGTTGTTCGCTGTAGATATTAAACAACGGCGGTGACAATATACAACCCTGTCGTACTCCTCTACGTATTTCTATTTCGTCCGATGTTTGGTTTTTTATTTTCATATTAGCTCGCTGATTCCAGTACAGATTTAATATTATTTGTGTATGTCTCCGGTTTCGATGTTCTTACCCTCCACGATTTTTTTGAGTTTATTGTGGCGTACTTTGTAGCCATCCTGTGGCAGAATCTGTAGCCATCCCTATATATCTCATAATGAATGCTTCTTTTAATCACGGTTCTCTCTCTTGTCCTAGAAATTGGCTTCGGTTACTCCTACATTCAAAAAAGAAAATAAACTTGATTACAATAATTATCGTCCAATCAGAATGGTTCATATTGTCCGCACGGTCATAGAATCGATTATTTCGGAAGCTATGTCTGAGTTTCTTCTTCAAGAAAATGTCGTGCCTCCCCACCAGAATGGCTTTATCAAAGGTCATTCAACGATCACAAACTTAATGAATGCGTTGTTTTACATATCGGCAAAAATAATCCATCACTACCTTACTTTATCACCTCTCACAACGATCTCTGAGTGATAATGAATAGTGACTTAAATTGGTCTGATCACATAGTGTTGGTGTGTAAACGTGCAAACCCAAAACTGTTTTTGATCCGTAAATGTTTTACACGTATATTTCTAACCTATGTTAGTAAACTTTACTCAATATACGTCAGACCTATTCTTGAGTTTGCCGGACCAGTGTGAAATTGGCATACGGCCGTGTAAGACCTAATTATGAAGATAGATTATCCATGGCTCATCTTACGACATTCGAGCAGCGACGTCTTCGACCTGACCTAATTATGTCCTTCCGTATTATAAAACATAATTTTGGGAATCTAAACCCCATATTCACTTTAAATCAAGGAACTAGAAGAACAATAAGGAACAAACTACAGCAAGGTCCAAGGTGAACTTCTTGCCAAATAGAATATTTAATATTTGGAACAATTTAGATCAAGACACCATATCGGCAATTAGTGTTAACATCTTAAAAAATAAACTTGATAGTGCTTTATTTTATTTATAGGATTGTGTTATTTTCGGACCGTATTATTTATTTATTGTTTCACAATTTTTGTATTTAATTGTGACTTTATAATTGGTATTAGTTTTATAAGCATATGTTTCTTTGTTTCTTGTTCATAATAGGAGCTCGCTTCTTTGCCCTCATTTGTTATATAATAATTTTAATAATAATAATTAATAAGATAGTATTAAAAGCCTATATAAACGGTTACACTTTAGACTTAATTTCAAATTAAAATAATGATCTCTATTCCTTTTCTATATCCAAAATACACCACGTTTTACCTTGACCTACCTAAAGTGCGTATAAATCGATGAGTTTTGTTATTTTTCTTTTGAATTATCGCTGCTTTCTTTATTATATATTAAAATTGAGCAGAACCACCAACAAAACTAATCTTTCAGGATATTAAAATTTATTTTTAGAATAAAAATGTCCTTAACATCGTTTTATGAGTATTGTCTATAGAAAAAGTAGGTTTTATATTGTTGTTTTAGGTAAATTTAATAAAACTGATAACATTCACTAAATAGGCGTATTTCTAAAAATTTAAATACGCATAATTACGAGGAAAAAATATTTTAAAAAATGACAGTCGAAAGGGTAAGATTTCAAATGATTCCAATCATGTCTAAATTTTGTTGGTAGTTATCCTAGTTTTTTAAAACTATGGCGAAGGTGTCAGGTATCTAAATATCCGTGAAACGAATCCACCATTATAAAAAGCAAATTATAAGAACATTGTATGTATTAAGTATCATGATATGTTATTATTGATTATATTAATAAAAACGATAATAAAAATCTGTAGCATGTTTGACAATCCTGCTGAAGGCAGTCCGTTACTTCGATTCTATGTAGAGTAAAAATACTCCCCCTATTTAAAATTATTACAAAAACATTTTCCAAATTACCAAACAGACGACTGTATACATGGCGATCGCCAGCAATCGGACAAAGTAGTCAGGAACCAGATAGACTACATTATGATCAATGAAAGATACCGTAATGCTGTCAAAGCCGTGAAAGCATATCCTGGAGCAGACGTGGCCTCAGATCACAATCCACTTATCGCCAAGATTACACTCACCCTTAAAAATATTAAAAGACATCAAAGAATTCCTACAATAGACACAAGAAAACTTAAAGAACCTAAAGTAAAAGAATGCCTCCAACATGAACTGCATGTAAACTGCAGCAAATTAAACACAAACACCAATGATATTGACGAGTACTGGGATCGACTAAAACATTGTCTACTGGAACCCTGTAAAGAAATACTAAAGACTTCCGCAATGAGAAAAGACGAATGGATGAATGACGAGATACTCAATATTATGAAACAATAGTGGCGGCTTTTGGGGGTAGGCAGGATAGGCAGGGCCTACCCAATAATTTTAAGAGCTTCAAAATTGAAAAACATATATTCAAAAATTATGTTAATGCATGTAAATAACTTTTAAATGTACTAAATAACTCAATACATTAGCGTCCGTTAAAACATTTATGTTATTATATTACCACAGAAATCCATCGAATCGTATTTAGGCATTTTAAATATCATTAATAGGCCCGATCGGAACTGGCCGACCCAGCTCACATAAGATCCCCGTAGAAAAAGCGTTTGAAGTTAAGCAGCTTGGCGGACAACGATTTATATTGTCGTGTTTAGCTCGCTGTTTAGGCACCAGACGATCGGGCCTACGCCGACAAGCATTGTCACTTGTATCGTAATCATCGAATTGTAATATAAATTTTCTTTTAAATTATTATAGAAAAATATGCAACATAATCCATAATTGCAACATATTTTTAAACAAACAACACAATGGCAAAAAAGTGCACGGTTGCCCAAATAAATTTAAAAAAAAATGGTAATTTTCGAAAAAAAAATCACATTTGCATGATTTCTATATCGCCTGACTGTATGCAACTTATATATGGCAACACTATCGCTGAGCATTAGTTCAATCTTCAGTGTTATCTGTTATTTCTAGTTGTACTAGTTATTTGGCCGATCGAGGTTGATTTTTTAAAATTATTCTTGGATTAGTGAGATCGTTTTATAACTGATACATAAAAATGAGTTTTTCTGATGCTTTACCAGGTTGCAGTAATAGTAATGTTGATACTGAGTATTTGGACATTGTTGTTTCACTATTGGTTAAGAAGTTGATAGAAAAAAAAATATTATGAAAGAATGGCCTAGTCCAACATTGCGTATTGACCAAAAAGATGGGAAAAAGGTGCGTACTTTTAATTGTTTTTGGTATGATGTCTATAAATGGTTGTCTGGAAGTATTACGAAAACCAGACTATATTGTTGGCCGTGTTTGTTATTTTCTAATAAGAAATGTGTACGGAATTGTAAAAAATATTTTGATTTAAAAAATATGTCTGCCTCCTTAAAAAAACATTCCAGTTACAAGGAACATTTAAGTAATTTCCTGTCCTTTAAGGATGTACAGAAGAGGGCGTTTTCTGTTCGCGATTTGCTAGATGAAAAATAAAAAATTGCAAAAATTAGATACAACGCAGAAGTTAAAATGAACAGAGAAATCATTAAAAAATTAGTTTCTTTGCGAAATCATAAAAATGAGAAATCATTAAAAAAAACTTGTACTTTAGCGAAACAGAAACTGGCTTTCTGTGGCCATGACGAATCCGATGATTACCTAAATCCTGGAAATTTTAAAGCGATTTGGGAATTAATATTAAAATTAACTCCAGAACTAAATGATCACTGGCAGAAAAAATATATTTCAGAGGTATCTCAAAAACGATACAAAACGAACTAATCGATCTAGTGAAAAACGAAATTCATATTTTTATCGAGAACGCCATAAATAACTCCACATTTTTTGCATTAATTCTTGATGAAACAACCGATATTACTGAAAGAGCACAATGTTCAATAGTATGCAGATTAGTGGACACAAAAGGCGTTTTTCAAGAACATTTCTTAGGTCTTATTGTCTAGGGGAAAAACGAAGTGCTCAAGCGTTACGTGACTTACTGTTTAGTGTAATTGGTAAATTTGACTGTAAAGCTTAATTAATTGCTCAAACCTACGATGGAGCTAGTGTTATGTCGGGATAACTTAATGGACTTGAAAAACTAGTGAGAGATTCTGCACCATTAGCAATATTTACCCATTGTTTCGCTCACCTCCTCAACTTAGTTTTACAGCAAAGTTGCTCCAACATTGCAACAGTCAAAATATGTTTTTCAAAGCTTCAAGGTATTCCAGCTTATTTTCACCAATCATCCAAACGGTCCCTTTTAAATAAAATACTTGGAAAACGAATTCCCACAAATAGTGAAGATGGAATTAAAATGCAAAAGTAGTATAATATGCTGTGTCACAAGAAAGAAACAGATTGTTACAAGTCTTTCAGGACATAATGAATTGCCCAGAATCAAATGCAAAATCAATTAGGCAGGCAGATGGTTTTAAGCGTAAGTTGGAGGTTTTGGAATTTGTATTTTTCTTAAATGTTTTTAGTAATATATTTCGACAAACTGAGCTCTTATACAACATCTTGCAGAAGAAAAATAATAATGTTCGATTGTGTACCAATTCAGTGTCCAGATGTTTTGCAATGTCAAAGAGCTGGAGAAATTACCTTACATTTTCTAACCATTTCAACATTGCCGTTAACGAAACCAATTCTAAACCCATCTTAAGTCGTAGTGAACTTGATATTTTACCTGGTAGTTCATCTAGTAACGAAGATTAAAGTTTTTTGGAGAAAGCTAAAACTAAATTTAGAAGGATCTTTTTTGTTATTATCACTCAATTAGAGCAGCATTTCAATTTCTGGAATTGTATGATAATCAAAGATTCGCAGAATATGGCGCTAAATTTTCACAAAAAGCTTTGGACTCATTGATGGATACATATGAACCACTTTTTAATAAATCTTCAATAAAAACCGAACTGGAAATGATTTTTTCTGCTATTCATCGTGAAAATTTTTTACGGTAAGACTCTGTTAGAACTAATTAAAAGTATGTTTGATAACGAAACCAATGATATTCTTCCTGAAAACTATAAGTTATTTTGCTACAATACCTGCAACAAGCGCTTCAACTGAAAGAATGTTCTCCACTTTAAAGCGAATAAAGTCATCTCTTCGAAGTACAATGACGCAAAATCAGCTTTTATCACTGTCTACTGTATCAATCCAAAAAGACATTCTTGCTCAGTTAGTGGAAAATGGAAATGGTCATGACCCCATGACCCCTCCCCTAGATCCACCACTGATTACACATAGCTATATGTAATTTGCTAGCTTGGCCTACCCAAAATTTTACTACACCAGCCGCCACTGTGTAACAGCGGAGACAATTTAAAAACAAAAACAACAATAAATACAGAGAGATAAACCACGAGATCAGGAAGATGATAAAGCAGGCAAAAGAAAAATACTTTGAAGAGAAATGCAAAGATATCGAAGACCTTCAAAATAAATATGATATGTTTAACCTACACAAGAAAGTTAAAGAACTGGCAGGACGAAGAAAACAAAATCCCACTCGTGCAATTCTGAATAGACACGGAAGTACTATAACACATACGGACGAGAATATATCTACGAATTGTTCGATGATGAAAGAGGCGATCTGGAACACATAGAACTTACGTCAGAAGAAATAGGTCCATATATTACAAAAGAATATGACATGCTTCCCATAAAAATTCAAAAAATTCTAGATGAAAAGCACATTGATGTTTTAGTGACACTCTTGAACCAAATTTATAGTTCAGGCATATTACCCAAAAAAGTGGTTAACGTCGATTTTTATTTGTTTCCCCAAAAAAAAACGCAAGAGAATGCAGCGATTACCGCACCATTAGCTTGATGTCTCATGTGCTTAAGTTACTACTAAAAGTCATCCATAACCGAATATATCACAAACTGGACATTAATGATGTTAATGATACACAATTTGGTTTTCGCAAAGGCTTAGGAACGCGTGAAGCTCTTTTTTCACTTAATGTACTGATACAAAGATGCCTGGACATCAATCAAGATATATACGCATGTTTTATTGACTAAGTATAATAAAGCATTCGATAAAGTACGACATAAACAATTAATTAATGTCCTGAAATCAAAGAAGATTGACTACAACTACCCCAGGATCATATTAAATTTATACTATAAACAGCGAGCAAAAGTACATGTTTACGAACAGCTGTCAGAAGAAATTGAAATTAGAAGTGAAGTGAGACAGGGATGCGTATTGTCGCCAATTTTTTTTAATGCCTACTCCGAAGAGATCCTGAAAAACGCTCTTGAGGGTGAAACAGCTGGAATAAAGGTAAATGAAGTTCCCATTAACAACATTAGATATGCGGACGACACTGTGATCTTAGCTGAAAATATTGAAGATCTTCAGAGACTATTGACCAGAATAGTGGACTATGGAGAAGAGTACGGTCTAATAATGAACGTCAAGAAGACGAAATTTATGAGAATATCGAAAACTCAAAGAAATAACGAGAATCTTCTAATAAACGGAACTAACGTCAAACAAGTGGACAAATATGCATATCTGGGAACAGTCATTAACTCCACAAATCTAACGTAGTGAAAAAAAAAATATATGTATTACCATAGTTGTAGTTATTAACACAGTAGGTAGATATCTTTATTTTTATTTTTTTTTTTTTTTATTTGTAAGATGTATACACTATGAATTTCTGATGGCGTCTTTCAATAACTAAATTATAATAAAGGTATGATATAGTATTTATTAACATAGTATGTACATTAGCTTAGCTGTTATTACTATTATATTATTCACGTTTCACTAATTGACATATTTAAATTCTTTATCAAAACACGTTGATGGAGACTGGCTGAATGACAATTGTCCAAGCCAAGGAAAAAAAATTCCCATATCTGGGAACAATGATTAACTCCACAAATGATTACATTCAGATCAAAATCAGAATAGAAAAGGCTAGAGAAAATTTCAACAAAATGAGAAGAGTGCTATGTACAAGAGATTTAAAATCGGAACTAAGAGTTAGGTTGGCGAGGTGCTATATTTTTTCGACTTTGTTTTTTGGAATGGAATCTTGGACCTTGAATGCGATATCAATGAAAAAACTGTAATCATTCGAGCTGTGGGTGTATAGAAGAATTTTGAAAATATCGTGGACACAGCACATCATAAACAAAGAGGTTCTGAGAAGGATGAATAAAGGAATAGAAATTTTAAATACAATTAAAACAAGAAAATTAGAATATCTCGGACGTATTACATCTTGAGAGAAATACACCTTGCTCCAACTGATTATGTAGGTAAAGATCCAAGGAAAGAGAAGCATAGGGAGACGTAGAATGTCATGGCTGCGCAACCTGAAAGAGTGGTACGGATGTACATCAAATGAACTTTTCAGAGCAGCCGACTCAAAAGTCCGAATAGCTATGATGACTGATGATCTCCGCCGTGGAGATGGCACTTGAAGAAGAAGATATAAAATTATAAGCTTATATAAATTCTAAGGTAATATTGAATGGCTATACTAGAACAACGTTGTAAACGCCAAATCATATTTTGCGACAAATTAAAAAAACACGCTATAATTGATTAGTTTAAAACAAAAAATATTTATGAGCGTAATATGATAGACTTTAGGATGCATAACATTAATATCAACAAAATTAACCTTAGGTTATACAAAGCAAGCACTTATGAACATGTACGATATATTTTAATAAAACAACGTGTTAAATCCACGTAGTTTAAAACGTTGTTGTGTGGAAGTAAGGCGGTTAAAACGTTGTTTTAGTAATAAAAAAATGAAGTACACGTGAAATTTAGAAACGTACATATTAACAAATTACTTATAAACATGTTTTATATGACGTACATATCAAAATAATATTATACACTCTTAAGATTTTGATAGTAGCTTTCATACTATAGTGCAGTGGTCGCCAACCTGTCGATCGCGAGCTACCGGTAGCTCGCGGAGGCAATTCTAGTAGCTCTCACAACGATTTTAATTTAAAAAATACAAACTGCAAAAATCAGAGAAGCTTCCGAAAATTCCACAAAAAAATCTAATTGTCATAATATTAAACATAAACAGCGGCAACGTTGCGGTGAGCGATCTGCCCCTGACGCCGTCAAGCCGTCAAGCTAGAATCGGCTATTTATAGAACCGACCAGCCGGACCAGCAGCGCGTTAGTGTTCGAGAACGATCTGGATTGCTTTGAACTGGATAAATACGCACGGCGCGGCGACATTGCGCTTAGTTTAAAACTGAACGCGTAACCAACGTCCAGCGGTTGGGTTAGTAGAGAACAACAAAAATAATATTATGGCAAGCAGTTGTAAGAAGGTAAAGACATACCACTTTCATTCGGAATGGGAAAGAACAATACTTTTTTACAGAAGTTAAAGATAAAAATGTGTGTTTGTTATGTAATACTTCGGTCTCCGTTGCTAAAAAAGGAAATATTGAGACACATCATAAAACTGTACATTCTAGTTTTGAAAAATCATTCCCACTACATTCTGTCGCCAGAAAAGAGAAACTGAAACAGTTAATTGGACAACAATCAATATTTTTAAAAACAGTCGACAAAAATAAGGCTGCAACTGAAGCATCGTACCGTGTGTCCCAGATAATTGCACAAAAAAAGAAACCTTATGAAAACGGGGAAATGATAAAACAGGCGTTTTTAGAAGCTGCTGGTTCGTTATTTGCCAACTTTAGAAATAAAGACGAGATAGTTTCAGCTAAAAAATCTAAGCAACTTTCTGCTAATAGGTACAGTGATGAGACGTGTAGAAGTAATAAGCAATGATATTTTTTTACAGTTAAGAACTCACTTAGATAACTGTTTATTTTTCACTTTAACTGGATGAATCAACAGATGTCGTTGATACTGTCCAGATGGCCGTGTTCATCAGGATGGTTTTTAGTGATTTTACGATTAAAGAAGATCTTTTGAAGTTAATTTCACTGAAAGGACACACTACTGGACAGGAGTTGTTTTCTCATTTAAAAAATATTATTTCTTCCGAGAAAATTCCAATATCGAAAATGGTAGGCTTGACAACCGATGGCGCTCCAGCTATGGTGGGTTGTGATAAGGGTCTGGTGGGGTTATCTCGTAAAGATGAAACTTTTCCGCAATTTCTCCGTTACCACTGCATTATCCATCAGCAAGCATTATGTGAAAATTTCCTGAAACTAAACAACGTTATGAAACTGGTGGTAAAAATTGTGAACAAGATTAGAGCTCAAGCGTTAGAAAGAAGATTATTCAGAACCTTGGCCGATGAAGTTGACTGTCAATACGGGGAGCTACTCCTTCACTCTGATATCCGATGGTTAAGTAGAGGACTGGTGCCGAAACGTTTTAATGATGTCCTATCTGGCATAGTTCAATTTTTCAAACAACGCGATGAACTGACTCCGGAACTAGAAAATTCAATCTGGCTTAGAGATTTTGATTTTCTCGTGGACATTACAGAGAAATTAAACGAACTTAATTTGTAGCTTCAGAGGAGAGACAAAGAAGTAGCGGAAATGATTTCTGATATAAAAGCATTTATCAAAAAGCTGGAGTTTTTTGAACAAAACCTAATTAACAGGTATTCCAAGCATTTTCCTATTCTTTCAGAAAAAATATCTCAAAATCCATTAGAACCCTATGACAACAAATATCATGTAGAAATAATTTCTACCTGAAGAGTAACTTCAAAAGTCGTTTTAAGGATTTCAATGAAATGGCTTTAGTAGGGCAGTTTGTTGTTTCACCCTTTATGGAAATTGATATCCAGCAGTTTGCAGCTTATGTTTTGCAGAACTTTGGCGAAGACATCGCTGCAAGAGAAATGGAAGTCATTGAGTTTCAAAATGATTTAGCCTTAAATCGTTAGTCTCAAGTACTGAATGTATCTTGCCTATTGTAAGTAAAGACAAATATTCAGTTCTATGCCGTGTTGCCTTGAAAGTAAAAGCATTATTCAGTTCAACCTATTTGTGTGAATCTTCTTTTTCCAATATGAAGTTTATTAAGAACAAATATTGCAATCGACTTACAGATTAACATTTGGATAATTGTATTCGAATGGCTGCATCAAATTATACTGCAAACATTAAAAAAAATATCGATGAGTCTGAGTGTCAGCCTTCTCATTGAACGTGCTTTTTTATTTTTCAATGTTTATGTTTATTATAGTGCGTTACTTTTTTGTTGTTATTATTAACTATTTTTAAATCATACGTGACATGCCGTTGTGGCTAGATAAAAGTTTTTGTTTATTTTTCAAATACCTTCGTTTGATAGGTAGGAATGTAGCTATGAACAAGTACGTACAAGTAATATTAGTTATTTTGTTATTAGTTTATTACTAGTACCTATGTATTATGTATTACTAGTTAAACAGTAAAATAAATACATATAATGATAGATTAACTGTGGATTATAGCATTTACATTGCGTTACGTGGCTTCCGTGTGGGTAGCTCGCTGTTTATTCCAAAATGAACAAAGTAGCTCAACACATTGAAGAGGTTGGCGACCACTGCTATAGTGGAAGATATTTGGCAATATTTAATAAATTCGCATCTTTTTCTTTTTTAATTGGTAGTGGCCCTTCATAGGCTTGTATAAGTTCAGCAAAAGTAACTTTAGTTATAGGCATTTTAGATGACTTTAAAAAATAAGATAACCATGGTTGAATAGTGTTGTGGAATTTTCTTAATCGTATAGTATTTGGATCATCTGAGCTAATTTTTATCCACACAGACTGAGTTATTTTGCACTTTGGATCTTTCCATACTAGATTCCAGTTGTTACTTTGGCCGACACATGTATCTGGCCAAGTAACAAGTTTTCTTTCTTGTCCTGGATCAAGACTTTTGAAGTTTTCTGTTATATAAAGTAGCAATCTGATGCTATCTCAGTGGAGCCTCAATGCGCCACTATTTGATTCCACAGCATCATTGTAGCAGTATTACTTCCCATATTATGAAAGTTGTATTGGTAGAAGATTGATGAGTAAGTTAGATTAGGGCAAAAAAGAACTGTTGCAAATCAGTACATAAAACGACATTATTAGCATTTACTTTTGCAATTGCGAGATCTTGTCTTAATGTTTTGTAACCTGCTTCCGCTGGCATATAATGAATTTTACTTTCAATTTCTATTTTCTTTCTTTCACATTCATCGCTAGCAGAAGAAAGTTTGATAAAGAGCTTGTCACAATATAAACAAGTATCTGATCTGGGAAGTTCAAAACGCAAGTTGAATTTACTTTTAAAAATGTCGGGGTAGGTTCGTAGGGAGATTTTTGTACCAGGGTACATTTTTAAAAATAATCTGTACATTTTTGAGATGCTTAAATCAGTTAGAAGGCAACTTTTTGAATAAGCATTTCTGCTATAATGATTTTCTTGCTGCGAAAATGACCTAATGTTCACATATTTTTTTTGCATCTGATGAGTTATCATGAGTTCCTTGGGACGATTAATAGGTACGTTTGCCACGTTGATCATTTAGATTTACTCCTGCCTTTATTTTATCAACAAGGTAGGACTCTTATAGCGGTTATTGAAAATATATAACATATAATATATAACATACATTATGCTTTCTACTGTATATTTCACTGTACACTGACGACGAGATGTTGCTTCCTTATCCCTTATTCTCATTGTAACTTAGTTCTCTAAACGTTTTGAATAGTTTTGCGCAATTGGCCACTAATAACTCAGCAGAACAATCCGTAGCAGACTGCTTACATCTACAAATACGCACCTAAAATAAATATTGTTTTAAAACATGAAACCGGTTTAGATTACATACTTTAACTTACTTTATCTGGGCAATTTAGAGCTTCTAAGGGTACTTCTCCAAACAAAACGTACGAATCACGAGTATCTATGCGACGTTTTCTAATATTCTACTTCCACTTATCCAATGTTAACCTTTGGTGCTTTTCCTCTGTTAATTTGGGTAATCACTGACTTGGTTACACTAACATCCATTTTAGCTCGAAATGACAAATTATACGATTGAAAACGTTGACTTACAAAACACGTGCAGAAAATTTGGCGCGAAACATAACTTTTAACACATACAACGTTGTTACACCGAAAGTTGAAGGTTGGCTAATTTTCAAACTACCAAAACCGGCAAATTAAGTCTCATAATATTCCCCACAGTCAGCAGTACTTTATTTTGCACATATACAACGTTGTTTCATGGAAAACCTACATATGAAAGTATTGGCGGTTACAACGTTGTTCCAGCGTAGCATTCAATTGACGATTAAAGCTTAAAACTGGCAATACTCGTCAGATTTCTGTTATGAGTGTTTCTTATAAAGGGTGTTCTTTTCTTATTCGAACTCTGTTTAGGCATCATCTGCCTCTTCGGGGTGTGTTTATTTTATTTATTAATGTTGGTATTTGCGTTTGTCGTTAACTTTCAGTGGTGCTAGAATTATTAGATTGTCTGTGGAGAAGGTAGGAAAAGCAGAGAACATAGTACATATCGTTAGTAACGCGCTTTTTTAGATTATGTTTTATTATGTTAAGGGCGTGTTCTAAAGGGTGTTCTTTTCTGATTCGAACCCTGTTTAGGCATCGTCTGCCTTTTCAGAGTATGTTTGTTTTGTTTATTGGTGTTTTTCGTTAACTTTCAGTGGTACTAGGATGATTAGATTGTCTGTGGAAAAGGCAGGAAAATCATAGAATAGAGGACACATCGTTACTTTTAACAAGGCGTTTTTTTTTTTAGATTCTATGTTTTTATGTTGTAGGCATACTGGTGCATTCCTATAAACAAGTATAATTGAGCTTTGATCAATCGGATCGCGACGCCACATAAAACCCGTATACAAAGATTGACGACAATTATTTATGTGGCTAACATTATCTTAATGAATAGAATCACAAAAGTGAGTCAGAGATATGGATTTTCACTGAACATTAAGAAAACAAAATATATGATGATCTCTGAGAAGAAACAGTAAATTGAAAGAATCAGTGTGATAAATGGTCAACCAATAAAAATAGTAAAAACATACAATGTAGGATAGAAAAAGCAAGATCTGCATTTCAAAAAATGGCTAAGCTATTCAAATGCCATGATTTATCAGTAACCATAAAAATCAGGGTACTACGATGTTATATCTTTCCTACACTGTTATACAGAGTTGAGTCGTGGACTCTCACAGAGAGCAAGAAAATTGAGGCTTTGGAAATGTGGCTTTATCATGAAATCCTGAAGATATCCTATACCGACCACGTTACTAACCAATTAACCTAACCTAACCTAACCTAACCTAACCAGGATGTTTTATTAATAATTCAAAAAGGAAAAGAGTTGTTAACCACAATAAAAACAGCCAAAATCGAATACCTCAGTCACATCATGAGAAACAATGAAAGATATGAATTCTGCAAATAAATTTAGAAGGAAAGAGAAGACCAGAAAGGCAAAAGATTTCCTGGCTGAAAAATCTACTTAAGTGGTTTAACACAACAACCACAAATCTTTTCAGAGCAGCAGTGTACAAAGTACAGATTGCCACAATGGTTGCCAACATCCGAAACAGATAGGCACTAGAAGAAGATTATTCATAAAGACACTTTCCTCTTGAAATTCTTCACTATCTCCCTGCAATTGACTTTGAACACTGACATGAAAAACTCTTGAAATTCTTCGGCAGCCATGTCTAGGTAAAGTATATGCCTTATCTTCCTTTTAACTCTGCCTAAGAAATATCCCACATCTACTTAAAATTATGGACAGTTTGTTTTTAAGAGGGATGCAACACTTTTCCTTGGTTATCTGAACAAGACATCTTATTCGTCACATGCCATTTTTTAACAGTAGCTCTAGCTACTGTTAGGAGTAGCCCATGTTATATCAATTACCTCCATTCATTGTGAAGTTATTCCTATGTTTAGTCCAAATCAGACACCATAACAAACATTCCATACACAAAATGGTAACATATTAAGTCTTTTAGTGGTGTTTGTACTGTTCCAGATCAGATGGTGCTTATTTGCATTTATCCTCCAATCTTACACAAGCACTTTCACCTCTAAATCATCAAATGGAAGATATGCTGATCTGAAAATTAACTCCTTCATATTACCCACCTTTATAATATTTATCTTTAGTCATTAAATCCCTGGCACAGAAATTCATCAACAGTATTTTAATTTGTTGTTTGGTTATTATACAATTCCTTGAAACAATAAATTGGCTGTATATAAGCCCTCTACCAACAATTGATAGACCTGTATTTGGTTCTGGTAAACCCAGGGGTCATATATCAAAGTTACATCTAATTTTCTCATAGAAACAGCAAGCTGCTTTGCTATACTGGAGATTCACTTGCAGTGGCGGCTTTTCTTTATGTGCTGCTGAGCTGCAGAACTACCAAACAACCATAGCAAATCTTAATTATTAAAGAATAATTAATATAGTTTTTATTTCAAATCTGCCATATTATCATATTAAACATAAACTGTTAATAATAATTCACCACACAACGATGATTAATATTATTTTTTTTACGTATTTACTCCTCTAGTGAAACCGTATAATTTTTTTACGTATTTGGTGCTCCAGTGAAGCAATCTTTTTACGTATTTGCTGCTCCAGTGAAGCCGCGTCGATAACAACCGAAACACTGGCAGCGGTAAAATGCATTTATTAGGCAAACGGCGATCTTAGCCGATGTGCTTCGGCAATCGGCTGATTAACGGCCTCGGAAATGTGTTTGCGAGCTGCAATTCACGACAGTTATTCGTGACCGTTGCATCTGTGCCGTGTTTAGAAATTCTTAGGTTACAATTTTGTTTAATTTGTTTTGTTCGAGCGTGTTTAAAACAATGGAGTTTCAATTTAAATTAGGTGTAAATAAATTCAAAAACTTCACTATCAACAACAGTTGATTATAAAAGAACGTGGCCGTCCTATGCCTGATCTTAATATTGAAGTGTCCGGTAAAAGCCGTGGAAAAACATATACGCGTAAATTTAATAAAGACATGTATCTACGAAATCAGTGGATTTGTGGATGTTCCGAAAAAAATGCTTTTTTCTGTTTTCCGTGTGCATTATTCGGGCGCAGATAAAGAGGAAAAATTGTGGCGCGAGACAGGAGTGCGGGATCTAGTGCATTTAAAGTGAAAAAATAAAGAAGCATGAAAACACGCAAACTCATATGAACAATGAAATGCGATTTGCATTATTTGGGAAACTTAATATACAGGCCCAACTTGACTCTGCTTATTGGATAAATATACAAAAACACAATGAAGAGGTGACGAAAAACAGGTATGTTTTGTCAAAAATAATTGACTGTATAAATTCTGTGGGGCTTTTGAGCTCGCCTTACGAGGACACGATGAATCTGAAACATCAGATAACCCTGGAATTTTTCGTGGTTTAGTGAATTTTTCTGCTGAACTTGATAAAACACTTAGTGAACACCTTACAAATGCGACAATTTTCAAAGGTACCTCAAAAACAATACAAAATGATATTTTGGATTGCATGCTAGAAGTATACGCTGAGGAGATTTAAACGAAATCAATGAAGCCCCATTTTTAGCAGTGATACTGATGAGACAACGGATGTTTCTATGAAATTTCAAATGGTCATTGTTTTTCGTTATGTAAAAAACGGTGCTCCAGTTGAAAGGTTTTGGACTTTTTTGCTTCCAGAAAAAACATGATGCTGAAACCTTAGCTAACACAATTTTGAATGTTTTAGACCCAATATTAAAGAATAACAAAAATAAGCTCATTGCACAAAGTTATGACGGAGCAGCTGTTATGAGTGGGATACATGGCGGAGTGCAAACAATAATTAAGAGAAAATATGAAACTGCTCATTTTGTGCACTGTTACGCCCATCAATTGAATCTAATAATGTCAGAGCATGTTCTATTAATTCCCAAGTACGCGTATTTTTTGGAGATTTACATGATATACCTGGATTTTTTAGTCATTCACCTCAAAGAATAGCTGTCTTAAATCAAATAGTTGGAAAAAATATTCCTCGTTCAATCCCTACACGCTGGAATTTCAATATTCGTACAGTAAATGTCGTTTACGAATATAGAGACTTTATTATTGAGTGTATGGAGCAACTAGAAGAAGAGTCAAATGCTATTACTTCCAAGGAAGCAAGAGGACTTAGACGTATTCTGGAAGATCAAAATTTTACTTTCTGGCTGACTGTTTTTCATTATATATGCCACATGTTGACGTTTTGTACAATAATCTTCAAAAAAAGAACATGGACCCAACCGAAGCACAGAAAGCTATACATGTTTTTGAGCAAAGTATTAACAATGTCCGAAATAAAATAGACCCTATCATACATCAAGCTTCAAATTTAAATGCGGCGCCTAGTGTCCAAAAAAGGAAACGCCCAAATAACAGCCAACAGGATCACCGTATTGCCTGTCTAGAAGTTTGTGATGTTATTATAAACAATGCAAAAGAACGGTTTGCATATACAAATCATCTAGTTGCCGCAACACTTTTATCTTCAGAACATTTCGAAAAATATAATAATAAGTTTCCTGAAAATGAATTGGATTTAACTTGTACAGCTTATAACTTCTTTGATAAAAACCGTTTGCGAACAGAACTGTCAGTTTTGTATTCCAATATCGAGTGTAGAACATTAAAAGTGCAGTGCCTTTACTAAAATTTATAATTTCTAATAATTTAGAGGACACATTAACAGAAACCAAAAAGTTGATACAAATTCTGGTGACTACGCCAATGACCACAGCAGAAGCTGAACGTAGTTTTTCAACTTTAAAACGGATCAAAACATTTTTAAGAAATTCAATGTGCGAAGACAGATTAACAGCCCTTTCCACACTCTCGATAGAAAAAAAGTTCATCGCTTCAATACCGAACTTTAACGATAAAGTAATCGAAAAGTTTGCGACAAAAAAGGACCGGCGTATTAATTTCCAATTTAGAAAAATGCAATAAATGTAAGTTAATCAGATTTTTATAGCATGTCGTTATTAGTTACTATTAATTAGTATTAAAGCTAATTTTATTGTTTTTGTTTTCGTATGTTATTCTATTTCTATTATTTTATATTGACCGTGGTTCATGCAGCACACCCTATAGCAGATGTCACGAGCCGCCACTGTTCACTTGTAAGATTCTGATTGAGGCCAATGAGATCTATGATGGTTTTGAAGGATTTTAAACCTCTGCAATACTACTGGAAATGAGCTCTGTAATATGCCTTGATGCTTTGTAGGAGACTTTTGAAGACTAGGATTGGCACAACCTCCAAATCTTCTGGTTTTTTATCAACTTCTTTTATGTTTATTTTTTTTTGTTTGGGATAAGACTTCTCTCCACAGCCTTCACCATATCAACAGCACATTTTGCTAAATGCTAATTATTATTTTATGTAACTGTAGTTGTTTATTCAGACTTCTAATAGGAGCCACATCCACTGCTTGTTGATGATTAGTAGTCCAGTTTGTAGATGATAAGATCTGAGCTTGATCTATAAGGATGGTATTTATGTACTGCTGCCTTCTTGAATACTTTTGTGATATTCCTCTATGATCTAGTCTCTAGGTTTTACCAGTTCTGTTGTTGTAGTTTAAGGTGGATTTTTTATCCACATCCCAGTAGCTATTTTTGACTCATTTCTAATCCTCTGCTGGGCTCCAGATAGGCCTTTTTTATTTGACTCTATTCCTCTTAGGTCATTCTGTCAAAAAATATTATTAACTATACTTAGTAATAGTTCTATTCCTCCAGTTCTGCACAAAGACAACAATTCTTGTAAAATTCTGTATGATTATGATACATACATGTTATGATTTTTTACATTCAATAAGAAAATGCAAACCCTACACACTAGTTTAACATTTTATCAATCCATATATTATTTGTTTATATTTTATTCCTAGAAAATCAATATGTACATTATAATCATAAATATTTTATCTAGCATCAAAAACAATAAAGAAATTGATACAGCAAATTACAAAATTACCGAACAATTCGCATAACATCAATCTTCTACTTATTGCTCTAAATAACTTTACTATCTAATACATTCAAATATTAAAAGAAAGGAACAAATAGTAACCTTTAAAAACTTTTTTGAAACTACTTGTTTTTCTCAGCTAATTTAGAGCTGATCATATCTTTAAATTGTCCTAATATTAAATTTTCTCTCTTTTGTCTCTCCTCTTTACTGAACATAGCCAATGCTCGCTTTTCATCAGCAGAATAAATTTGGTTTTCCTTTCTAATACGTACAGCCTCCATTCTTCTGTGTCTAGAACCAGACATAACATAGCCAACTGACTCATAGGAAGCTATTTCATTTGATGTTAAACCAATTTCACCTCTCCTGGGTATGCGCTTACCTAGAAAAAAAAAAAATATTTTGTGATAAAAAAGAATGTGACACATAGGTCAAGAAGGTTCAGGTTTATATTACAAGATTACTTTGGGCTATTAATATTTAATAAATACCTTCAGCAACATATGCAGCCATTGCTGCACCTTCACCAGAAGTAAAGCTTTACCCATCTCCTTATGAGTAAGAGTAGCATGTGCTTTCTGAGAAGGTCCTACTGTGGATTCTTCATTATCATCAGACAGGTAATCATTTTTCACTGCAGCAGGTTTCTCTACCCATTGCTCAGTTTCTGAATCACTATTACTGCTACTACTGCTAACTTTTTTCTTCTTTTTCTTCTTCTCCTTCTTATGTTTCTTTTCCTTCTTTGACTTCTTTTCTTTCTTCTTCCGTTTCTTTTTGTGTTTTTTCACAGTTGTGTCTTTTTTCTTCATTTTTTATAAGTTCTTCTTCAGAATTCAAGTCTTCTTGTTCTGGTGACTTTCCCCAAATATTTGGACAATCTCTGACACCCAATATTTCTCGTTGTAGTCTGCGGGACTCCATAAAATCATCTTCATTAAATTTTTTACTAATATCTTTGGATCTATAACCAAATCCATGATGTTTTCTATCATGTTTGTCATCATGAGTGTGATTTTTATGGGGGGATCTTGATCTAGATTTGGGGGACCTGTGTTTTTTCGTTCCGCGCCTTGAAGAAGGTGACCGAGATCTTCTTTTCACTCTATCATGTGAACCCATCTAATAATATTTAATTATAATACATTCACATTCAACTCATTTTTCCTCATTATCAAAACAAATTATGTTATTATTATTATGACATATCGACTGCTTACACGCCAATACCTCCTATCTAACAATTTTGTCGAAAATGAGGTTTTTTAACGCCATCTACTAATGTGATAAGCGAAATGTAATATGTGCCAAAGACTCGTATCTGTACGTAAATCTGTAATGTGGAGAAACTCTTAGTATGACAAATACCTTCAAAATGTATCCATCATTTTCAAAGAAGCAACAACTGTCCTATCTATCCGTATAACCTAACTAATAAGTAGGACAGACACAGTGTAGCTCCCAAACACATCCAAAACAAAATGTAAGTTTTATTGTATAATATTAGCATGTTAATGTAAATAGTAATTCTTATTATAAATAGTTTTACTAATAACTCGCGTTAAACATGTTAAAATGGTTTTAAGAAGCCATACTATTTTTATAGGTCCATGTTTTTCTAGAAAGGAGGTATTGGTATTCTTGTAAAAGTAAAGTCATATTAACTGTTGTATAATAGGGCCATATTCTAAGATAGGAGGTATTTCCGTGTTTAACATAACAAGTTCATTGGCAAATTAAAAGTATAATAGTATTTATTGACTGTCATGAACGATATGATTATGAATGTTAAATCTTGTTACAATTGGTAATGAACTACGTAATTTAAGTCGTAAATATTAATAACTGTTAATATCAAGGTCAATAATTATATACCAAAACGATTAAGTTATTGAAGCATTCGCAAAATAACAGTCTAGTAGATAGAAGATTTTTTTCAATCTACATGAAAGGACCCTGTTGCCTAGAACTCGCCAGATTTCTAGACCGGTTGTAATGCAACGTAGTTGCCTTCATGACCTTAACCACCATCAATTACGCCTCCAATTACTACAAAGCCATTTGAACACACCCACTATCGACACGAAATGAGGAGTGTGACATTACACGAGAATACACCTACCACCTAACTGAGTATAATCCATCAAAAACACTTTCAATCAAACGATGAACCATGTACCACACAAACATTACCATAGAACACAAATAAGGACGCTTCCATCCTTGAAATTCCAGCAGATTCAAGTTCTAATTCGAGTGAATTTTTCAGACAATTATACAAGTAGTAGTTTACCAACCATCCGAAGAAGCAGTATCCTCCTTGTTCTTCTCCACGTTGAGCTGCAAACTGACGCAGAATGATGTGTAACATAACACCCGAGAGAGTATATTCCCCATGGAGACTAGAGAGAAGGAAAATTCACGTAAAAAGCAAAGCGAGGGATACAAAGGGCAATGGAAAAAAAAATTATACCAACCTACTTAGGATGCAAGGCCCAAAAAACTAGGGTTGTAACACAAAATCTCAAAACACTCATGAAAGAAATGAAACACAAAAATAAAATGCGACCGGAAAGAATATTGGGAGTAAGGTGTGGAATTCACACTTCAGCAAAAGAAAGCAAGAAAAAAGGGGATATGTGAACAGATAATTGGACGAAGACAGAAAAAATCTATTTACAACCAATTTTGGGTCCGACCAAAACATGGGACCCAGGAGAAAAATTTTTGTATCAACTAAACGACCACACAACCAAGTACAAAAACGAAATACAACAGAAAATACGTCTAGGACGCAGTAATAACTCTCCAATTTTCACTACCAGGAAATGATGAGCATGGGAACACACTTCGACGGCCCTGTATTGTCGAATCATGTTCCTCACACAGACCCTGTTGTTTAGGGTTCATTTATAACGGTATCAAATACAAGGTTTAAAAAAGGGTCCCCCCGTTACGGTATGCATCCATCACAAAACAATGCCAACTTGAATAGAAAAAAAACTAGTAAGGGTTGAATGTTGAGATGCCGAACGAAGACATCTCGATAACATTTTGATGCATTACCTAAAATGCCATCCCCACTATAATCCGAAAAAATACTAATAAAACCTTTTCCCTAGAACCACTTATACAAAATCGCAATCCAATCTATAAAATTATCTATAAAGAATACTGTGTTCATCAAAAAAATACCTTCCGCATTCTCGATGAAAAAGTGTAATGAAGTATTTCATATGCAATGAAAATTGTCCATTCACCAGTTAAAAAAGGACCTGTGTGACACCTGTGTAGCACACTGGCGTCTCCGTTGGTAATTTAAAAAGTGAAGAACATTACCAGCAACACAATAAAACAATAAGGACACAAAAGCCAAGAATGAAAAAATGTGTGACAAAGAAAAGGGCAGTAAGGAAATGAATGGCATTTTATTGACCGCTGAGTGTACAAGCAGTTAAAGTTACGTCCCTGAATAACTGCCAGTGCGATCTATTTTAAAACTCAAATTGGCATGCCATAAATTCACAGATAAACGACACGACTACCCAGTCACGCGCACCTGCAACTGGCATTCGCGAAATCCGACAGTGATGTTACAGCATTCCACTTTTGCCTCATAATTTAATAGATTAACCTGGAAAGAACCACTGTTTAATCTAAGGCGCTTACCAATTAATCTTCTTAACAGACGGATGCCCAATCCAAAATCAGAAATGGCAATACTTGCCAAATTGCACTGTTGAAATTTTTGTATGCATCATGGCCGTTAACCATAACACAAAAGTTCCCTCGGAGTGTGGACATACGCAAATGGAGGGGGACGCGGAGCAACAGTGCTATAGAGACGTAATTTGAAAAACAAGAAATAATCACATTGTATACCTAGCGATTACCTGGCAGAGACAAAAGAAGCTAGAACCCGGTCCCGTTTCCATATAGAAGCGCTCAGATGATTCCACACAATTTTTTCAAAAATTAACGCAGATGAGTCAACCTGGAGATACCCAACTATACGACCTGGCCGTAAGGTTGGTGACCCGAGAGAAATAAGACAATAAAGCAATTAAATTATGGGGGGGGGGGGGGGGGGGGGGGGGGGGGGGGGGGGGGGGGGGGGGTTAAGGCTTTTATTAACCTAGGTGGGGGGGGGGGGGGGGGGGGGTGGAGGGGGGGGGGGGGGGGGGGGGGGGGGGGGGGGGGGGATCCAAGTATGGTGATTACTCAGGTACTATATGATGGTGATGGTGGAGCAGTACTATTACCATTACGTACCACGAGCATAATACCATGGTCATTTACGGTTTTATATAACCTATGCACAACCCACCAATACTACGTATAAGGCGCCCACCATAATTTTGTTATTATACCCTGCATGGTAACTTAAAACGGTCTCATACCGACCTAGGCTATGTCAGGGCATCTATGATGGTTGCCACAGTGAATATTTAAGTAATACTATTGAAGCTCTTTAATTTCGTTAGAATGAGAATCTTTAGATTTAGAATATGCATTTTGAATAAAATTCCCATTTACTTACCAACTTCCTTTGCAGTTTACAATTATAAACTAACCAATTTCTCCTAAGTCTACATATGTCAAACTTTATACTACTTACAATTCACAGAGTAAACGTGAATTTAAAAAATGACAAAAAGCTATAGTATTTTACCTTATTTAGGAAGCAGGGTTGATGGAATAACAACAAATAAAAAAAATAATTAGTTTTGTATCTTCCTCCATGCACCAATTTCTATTTTTATGTAGATAGGAGCGGATATTGGCGGTAAGGCGGTCGATATATCATATATGACCATTTGAAGTTTAAGATGTTTCATTTTCAATATAATTTTCTTCTTTAAGTTTATAGTCAAAAATATATCCAATAGAACCAAAAGTTTTTCCTAACGTTTGTTCCATTCTCAATTTCCTCTTATTGGAACCTAGTTTCAATTTAAAAATAGACTTTACGGGTAAAAAAAGAAGCCATTCTAATTAACTATATTAAAAATAATTTAATATGTTAGCTAAAAATGATATGATAATAAAAAATAAAATAGTTTTTTTATCTAACAGTGGCCACCTAGTAGGTGTTTGCTAGACAACTTTTCCAAGACCAGAAAGACTAATGACAATGACAATGACTGACGCGAGCCGACGCCGGAAAAATAAAACATAAATGTAAGGTTAGGGTTTTGTGTTTGGCTACATAAATACAGAATTCATATTCAGTATTGTTAAAATTTATTGTCACCTATCGTAAGATATTTAATATCATACTAATTTAGAATAGACATAACACTGTTGACAAATGACAGAAAAAACAACCGAAACCAACTATCTGCTGCCGAACGCCGAATTAAATGAACAGACAAATACGCTTATGGGGAATAGTAATCTCAAGAAAAAGTAAGTATGAAATATTAATGATAATCGATTTAATAATGTATTATTGTTTTATTTTTTCATAGATTACGTGCAGCTAATGTGGCTACTTGATTAACATAACGAGGCTCTTGGATCCGAAATTGCTAAGAATAATTTGTTATCAGGAATCAACCTCCCAGACTATCTTAGATGATGAGAATCTGTCCACAGAGAGAAAGAGTCAAGCTAACCGAATTTTTCTTATTGCGGGAAATAGTGACCGGAGAAAGGTTAGTATTATTATGTTAGTTTAAAACGTTATTAAAAACATTATATACCATAGAACCAAAGCATATAGCATATGTCTTATGGTTCAATGTGAAACCATATACAATATAAAGTGGCTATAAATTCATTGATAGAACCAATTATGTTGATGTTATTGGCTCTTTTTGTTTCTCTTCAAATTTATTTTAAACCTATTTTTTTTGTAGAATAGCTTGAAGCTGTATTAGAAAGAGCTTCAGGCCATGACTCCATTGGTTACAAATAACAGCAAGATCCAGATTCTCCTTTGGCAATTCCCCGAAGAGAACCCAGTTTCCATTAAAGAATTACCACAAATATCTGGTTGCCACGTAGTGATAGAAACAGATGTTTTAACTCAAAAAAGATAAAGTATGAAGAGCAAACAATATCAAACCTAAAAATAAAGCAGGGAGATGTGTTTCGGAACTTTTTGGGATATTCTGTTGCTGATTTCGAAAATCATCAATAACACGAGTAAGTTGAATTAAGAAATAATAATGATTTAAACCTTAAAAGAATGTATACATATGTACACAAGTCAATGGACCGCAACAAGATGGGGTTTATAACACAAGGCAAATAAAAAAACAGCTGTAAAAGGATTAAGGAAAAGATTTAAAAAAACACTACTTGTTACATTTGTCCCCCAGTTAAAAAACTATAATGAATTACAATTTTGTAGTCCTTTTTGTGTTATTCATTAAAATTATTAAGTTTTCTACAGTTTCACGCATTCTTTCAATATTTATAGACTATAAAATATTAATTTTTTCATACAATAAATATCAAACTATTATAGGGATCAAAACCAGTTAGTTAAGAAAGGAAAGAAGAGGAACATCAAAAAGGTGAAAAAGTCCACAGTTAAAAGTCCAGTGTGAAATCAACACTACCTGATTTGAAACAAGAGTTCACAAACAGCCTAATACCAAACAAAATATGATAGTATAAAAAAAGAAATCCCAAAGAAGAAATTGAATTTGATTTTACCCATCGTTTTTAAGTAAGTATTGTTTTCAAATTGAAGTTTGAATATGTTGGGATGATATAAAAATAATTTTATGTGGTGATGTGAACAATATCTCCTAACTGCAATTACATAGGTTTTTGCAGGAGATACCAAAAACCACATTTTTGATGACCACCAAAAATCTATAAAATCATAAATAACATATTACATCGATTTCTTCATTTTATTAATCAACACTATTATATTAAATATTTATTATTCATTATATAATCATTTATCACATACTAACTGAATGAATTTTTCTCAAAACGTCAAAAAAATTTGTTTAGCTTTTTTGTTGAAAAAAGTTTTTAGCTTTAATTTAGTTAGAAGACAACGTTACACCATGTACCGCCATTCAGCCCATAATCAGGCGTGAATTAAAAATTCTTTTTAATATAATTTATTTTTTGACAGATAGGGTGAATATTGATCAGTGAAAATAAATATTTTGGTAATGGAAATGATGTAGTCATAAAATAAAATGAAAGTAGAATCATTTACTATAAATTATAAAAGAACACTTTTCATTGCAACTACAAACCAAAATAACAAGAATATTAATTTATTTATCATAAAGCAGTGAGTTAAACCAACTGTGTTTTCCCATAGAATGAGATAGGATCCCAAATGTATAATTATAAATAGCTTTTATTGTTCTGAAGCTAATTTCTTGTGGCAGTTTAAAGTATTACATTAAAATGGGAATAAGCCACAATTAAAGGTTAAAATACAATTTATTGACGTTTCAATTTCCACTTCAGAAATCGTTCTCAAAATACAAACCAATAATTTTTGAACAATTTCCAAAGTGGAAATTGAAAATGTCAATAAACATACTTTAACCTTTAATTTGGCTACTCCCATTTAAAAGTTTTTTTAACTTAAGAGATAAATTACAACCTGCGCAATGAAATATTAGATTCAATGAACCAAAAAGCATTTTTCATATAAAATTGGACATATGAGATATTGTCACATCACATATGATATATAAGTGCAAATAATGGTATTAGAGCATTAAAGAAATTATAATACACTAAGTAACAAAGTCTGTTCAACTCTGTGTGAACATATTTGACAAATTCACAAACTTATGAGCAAATAAAAAATGTTAGGGGTTAATAACAAAATATAGGTTAACCCTATAACAATGACCAAAAGGAAAAGGTACACCGAAAACAGAAACCAGTAAATTAGTATACAAACTTCTCAAATCTTTATTATGTATGGCAACAATAAGTAATTTTGCCTTTATAAAAAGTGGTCTGCAAAATTTCTTCTGAGGCACATTTCACATGGCTTGTTGGTAGAATAACCAACTACTTCTATTTGAAATATGTTACTGATAAAGAAGGAAGATGGACACATAGGAACGACAGTATACAAAAAAACAACCCATAACGACAGATATTTACATTTTGATTAACACAACTATTCTGCACAATGACATTCAGTTAACAACATCTCAATCACATCAGAAAAACTGACTGAAATGCTTAAAGTTTAAAACAGTGTTTAAGGGGCTGTTTCAACTAATCAGATTTATAACAATTATTTACCCCCAACTATATTGTCAACAAAAGTAAGCAAAGCTCTTAAACTCCTCCCCCATGACTGTAATTCCTCCCTCCCAACATTTGTTATGTTTTTATTAATTCTAATTATTGTTCTTATTTTAATTTACTAAAACACGATAATTTATATCAATTTATAAACAACTGTATAACAATTTATTTTCAACTAACATAATTCATAATTTATATATATGTGCGTTACATTTTAAAACGCGACTGATTTACTCTCTCTGACTGACTTCTTTCTTTCAATCAAAATCATGTTATATACCCAAGACAAGCAGTTAGACCTTAAGAAGGATGTCGACCCTCTGGCGAAAATAGCTTGGACGGCAACGGCTTGGAGTATTATTTCAATGCCAAGCATATATCCAGAACATGTTTCGAATGGACCGGTTCTATTATATTATTAACAAGCAATTTCTGCAAGCAAGAGTACGACAGCGGTTAACGCTAAAAATATAAGACACAATGTATAGTTGAATAAAAACCACATATTTAACACGGTTTTTAAAAAGGACTCCAATATATTACATTACGTAACACCATTTGTTACTTATGTTGAATTATTTCATTATAAACAGATTCTATTTCATTATTATTGATTTCATGAGCAGAGTTATACTATCAACAGAAATTAGAGAAAATATATTTATCGATAGGAGGACATAATTTGACTAAACACAACATAATATTTCAAATAAAGAAACTTTGTCACGCGGTATTCAACATATGAAAAAATTAGAATCTTAAGTAATAAAGGATGAACAAAACAACACGTCTTATAAATTTTATGGTATAAATACATATATATTAATCCAATTAACAGTCTTCAGTCCATGTCACAAAGTAATTATGAAGATAGTACATGTTTTAGCTGCTCTATAAAGTTGTCGTGTCTGCACTCAAATGCAACATTTTCAAGCTCTAAAATTTTGAATAATGACCAAGTAGTACATATAGGTCACAACTGAGTAGCAATCACCTAAAGGCCTAACATTTATATATCAGATATGCCATTGTAATCTTAAAATTTGAAAAAAGACCACATGTATATGCAGTGAACGACATAGATAGCTTCAATTTATTACCTTCAGCTACAAAAATAATTGATAGGGCAACTTGCAGGACATTCTTTGAGTGAAAGCATATAAGCATAGAGCAAAACTTGACAGGAAGAGTGGATAAAATACCCTCCATCATCCCAAAACCCAAGTCAATAACCTGGTTGTATTTAAACTAGAGATTACTGGTGTTAGAAGAGCCCTCTTGTCTAGTAATCGTAAAAATGAGCTACTTCCAGGATGATAGCATACTGTTATATGAACAGATATACAATTTGACAATTATGAAGCAAGTCATGGCTTTCAAACACATATTCCTGAATCCCATATAAATGTCCCTGGGAAATCAGTAAGAATCTTGGTCGCCCTGGCCCAACCATAATTTGGCAGTAACATGAAGCCCATAAATTAACCATTGAACACCATACTTTCAGTCTAACACAATTTCCTACAAAACCTAGAAATTGGGATTTATTTCAATTTCGTTCATTAATTGTAACGCCACATTTCATTCAATGAGACCCAACATGGGTACAAGTCAAATATCAAACTGCAACCAGCCAGATCAAAGACTGAAACTTTGCAAACAATTATTTGGTATAACATGGATTTGGTCCAATTTGAAGACAATCTAATATGTCACTTTAACTTGTGACCAAAAAGTGGATAACAGTAACACAAAACATGTAACTTGCTTTGCTTACTTCAAATCGTCAATGGTAACCAAAACGAACATAGATAGATGGAAACACAAATTAGACACGATGAATAGTCGCGCCGGGTTAATTCCCCTACTTGGATTCTAAGGCGAGTATCTAAACAATAAATTACAATACCTTGTGCATTAAATCCCAAAATGCGTTTCGGTAATTTCCAAACAAAGACAATGTGTGTAAGATGCAATATTTAGTAAAACAGTAAATTACATGGCTGACACAATCACGGTCTAGACATTATCATCCCACAGACATACCGTCAACAATAAGCAAAGCATAGACAAACACTAAAAAACAGAGATCCTAGTAATAAGAAGAAAATTCCAAAAATACCCATGTCCCATATAAAGGAAAACGAGAGATAAAAATTTAGCAGAGAGATTTCTAAGAAAAAAAAAACAAAATATAGACTAGGTTTAACATAACAATAAAAATTGCAAACTCAAATAACCATCCACAGGCACAAATGTCATTGGAAAAATTAAAGAACAAACAAGGATCCCTTGTGAGTACAGAGACAGATCGTACAACAGACAGTGCCAATCGAATCATTCTAACCTGATTGGGTTGTTGCAACAATTTTTTTGAATGTTACCCCTGAAATGACCAAGCAGAAACCTAACAGGAATTTTTAAACCGAGTTTTAATTTTTCGTAGAAAGGATCATCAATTTTAATGTATAATTAATATATATATATATCTCTTACGACGAATTATGTTTAATTAAAAATTAATCTTTTTTTGTTTTAGTTCCTGCTTGAATTTTAGAAATAGAGTTGAACATCGCAATCCTGAACCCGATACTGAACAAGACGATAAATACAACTCTGCAACAGATCAAAAATGACATAATTTGAATTGTACCAAGTAGAATGAACAAAATCACAAAACTAACAGATAGCCATTTTTATGATCTTAATATTCCAGCGTAAATAGGTCCAGTGAGTGACTATTTTTGGGTGGGTGTTATAGCTCAAGAAAAGTTATCAAAGCTGTTTCCCCCTAAGGAAGTGTCCCATAATAATATGTTTATGTGTTGAATCCACTACATATGATGGAACAGAGGAAAATGTAGGAGCTTAAATTAGGCTTTTGTAATTATTGTGACCTTACCAATTAGGCACAATACTGCATGTCTATTATTTTTTTTCTTCGTAATTGATTAAATAATTATGATATTAATTTTTCAAATTAAATTTAAATAATTCCTTACTCCTTGTACAATAGGAGGGTAGAAATACCAACATATGGGATATCATATTATAAATAAAACACTTAATGGCAGGTCCTAAGGTCAGCTGTACAACGGAACTTTCTTCAAGCAGTTGAGATCAAGCTACTTCAAGTCAGCGACCATCGCAGGTGAAAAATAATTTTTATATTCGCTGCTGTAAACACATGACAGCTCCAGCAGTCACGGTAAGATTCTGATTGAGGCCAATGAGATGTATGATGGTTTTGAAGGATATCTTTAAACCTCTGCAATACTACTGGAAATGAGCTCTGTAATATGCCTTGATGCTTTGTAGGAGACTTTTGAAGACTAGGATTGGCACAACCTCCAAATCTTCTGGTTTTTTAACAACCTCTTTTAACTTTATTTTGTTTGTTTGGGATAAGACTTCCCTCCACAGCCTTCACCATATCAACAGCATATTTTGCTAAATGCTAATTGTTATTTTAAGTAACTGTAGTTATTTGTTCAGACTTCCAATAGGAGCCACATCCACTGCTTGTTGATGATTAGTAGTCCAGTTTGTAGATGATAAGATCTGAGCTTGATCTATAAGGATGGTATTTATGTACTGCTGCCTTCTTGAATACTTTTGTGATATTCCTCTATGATCTAGTCTCTAGGTTTTACCAGTTCTGTTGTTGTAGTTTAAGGTGGATTTTTTTATCCACATCCCAGTAGCTATTTTTGACTCATTTCTAATCCTCTGCTGGGCTCCAGATAGGCCTTTTTTATTTGACTCTATTCCTCTTAGGTCATTATGTCAAAAAATATTATTAACTAGTACTTAGTAAGAGTTCTATTCCTCCAGTTCTGCACAAAGACAACAATTCTTGTAAAATTCTGTATGATTATGATACATACATGTTATGATTTTTTACATTCAATAAGCAAACCCTACACACTAGTTTAACATTTTATCAATCCATATATTATTTGTTTATATTTTATTCCTAGAAAATCATTATGTACATTATAATCATAAATATTTTTATCTAGCATCAAAAACAATAAAGAAATTGATACAGCAAATTACAAAATTACAGAACAATTCGCATAACATCAATCTTCTACTTATTGCTCTAAATAACTTTACTATCTAATACATTCAAATATTAAAAGAAAGGAACAAATAGTAAACCTTAAAAAACTTTTTTGAAACTACTTGTTTTTCTCAGCTAATTTAGAGCTGATCATATCTTTAAATTGTCCTAATATTAAATTTTCTCTCTTTTGTCTCTCCTCTTTACTGAACATAGCCAATGCTCGCTTTTCGTCAGCAGAATAAATTTGGTTTTCCTTTCTAATACGTACAGCCTCCATTCTTCTGTGTCTAGAACCAGACATAACATAGCCAACTGACTCATAGGAAGCTATTTCATTTGATGTTAAACCAATTTCACCTCTCCTGGGTATGCGCTTACCTAGAAAAAAAAATATTTTGTGATAAAAAAGAATGTGACACATAGATCAAGAAGGTTCAGGTTTATATTACAAGATTACTTTGGGCTATTAATATTTAATAAATACCTTCAGCAACATATGCAGCCATTGCAGCACCTTCACCAGGAAGTAAAGCTTTACCCATCTCCTTATGAGTAAGAGTAGCATGTGCTTTCTGAGAAGGTCCTACTGTGGATTCTTCATTATCATCAGACAGGTAATCATTTTTCACTGCAGCAGGTTTCTCTACCCATTGCTCAGTTTCCGAATCACTATTACTGCTACTACTGCTAACTTTTTTCTTCTTTTTCTTCTTCTCCTTCTTATGTTTCTTTTCCTTCTTTGACTTCTTCTCTTTCTTCTTCCGTTTCTTTTTGTGTTTTTTCACAGTTGTGTCTTTTTCTTCATTTTTTATAAGTTCTTCTTCAGAATTCAAGTCTTCTTGTTCTGGTGACTTTCCCCAAATATTTGGACAATCTCTGACACCCAATATTTCTCGTTGTAGTCTGCGGGACTCCATAAAATCGTCTTCATTAAATTTTTTACTAATATCTTTGGATCTATAACCAAATCCATGATGTTTTCTATCATGTTTGTCATCATGAGTGTGATTTTTATGGGGGGATCTTGATCTAGATTTGGGGGACCTGTGTTTTTTCGTTCCGCGCCTTGAAGAAGGTGACCGAGATCTTCTTTTCACTCTATCATGTGAACCCATCTAATAATATTTAATTATAATACATTCACATTCAACTCATTTTTTCTCATTATCAAAACAAATTATGTTATTATTATTATGACATATATCATATATGACATTTGAAGTTTATATTTTCATTTCATATATTTCTTCTTTTAAGTTATAGTCAAAAATATCCATAACCAAAAGTTTTTCATACGTTTTGTTCCATTCTCAATTTCTCCTATTGGAACTATTTTCAATTTAAAATAGACTTTACGGAAAAAGCCATTCTAATTAATATATTTATAAATAATTTAATATGTTAGAAAAATGATAATAGAAAAATAAAATAGTTTTTTTATCTAACAGTGCCACCTAGTAGGTGTTGCTGACAACTTTTCCAAGACCATAATGACTAATGACAATGACAATGACTGACGCCGACGCCGGTAAAATAAAACATAAATGTAAGGTTAGGGTTTGTTTGCTACTTAGAATTCATATTCAGTATTGTTAAAATTTATTGCACTTATCGTAAGATATTTAATTCAACTAATTTGGATAGAATAACACTGTTTAAAAATGACAGAAAAACAACCGAAACAACTATCTGCTGCCGAAGCCGAATTATACGACAGACAAATACGCTTATGGGGAATAGAATCTCAAGAAAAGTAAGTATGAAATGTTTATGATTTCGATTTATAATGTATTATTGTTTTATTTTTCATAGATTACGTGCAGCTAATGTGCTTTTGATTAACATACGAGCTCTTGGATCCGAAATTGCTAAGAATATTTTGTTATCAGGAATCAACTCCCTGACTATCTTAGATGATGGAATTGTCACAGAGAAAGAGCAAGCTAAGAATTTTCTTATTGCGGGAAATAGGACCGGAGATAAGGTTATTTTTTATGTAGTTAAAACTTATTAAAAACATTATATACATAGAACCAAAGAATATACATTATAAGTGTCTATATTCATTGATAGAACCAATTATGTTGATGTTATTGGCTCTTTTTGTTTCTTCAAATTTATTTTAATCCTATTTTTTGTAGATAGCTGAAGCTGTATTAGAAAGAGCTCAAGCCTTGAATCCATTGGTTACAATAAAAGCAGATTCAGATTCTCCTGCATCGAAAGATCCCAGTTTCTTTAAAGATTTCACAATTATTGTTGCCACTTGTGTTAAAACTGATGTTTTACTCAAAATAGATAAAGTATGTAGAGCAAACAATATCAAACTAATAGCTGGAGATGTGTTTGGACTTTTTGGATATTCTGTTGCTGATTTTCAAAATCATCAATATCACGAGTAAGTTGAATTAAGAATTAATTATGATTTAACCTTAAAAGTTGTATACATTTGTACACAAGTCAATTGACCGCAACATGATGGGTTTATAACACAAGGCAAAAAAAAGCTGTAAAGGATTTAGGAAAGATTTAAAAAATACACTTTTAAATTTGTCCCTTTAAAAACTATATGATTTCATTTTTGTGTCCTTTTTGTGTTTTCATTAATATTTTTATTTTCATCAGTTTCACGCATTCTTTCAATATTTATGACTATAAATATTAATTTTTTCATACTATAAATATCAAACTTTTATAGGGATCAAATCCAGTTAGTTAAGAAAGGAAAGAAGAGGACTCATAAAGGTGAAAAAGTCACTGTTAAAGTCCAGTGTGAAATCAACTATCCTGATTTGAACAAAGTTCTCATACTGCCTAATACAAAACAAAATATTGATAGTATAAAGAAATCCAAAAGAAGAAATGATTTGTTTTACCTCGTTTTAAGTAAGTATTGTTTCAAATTGAAGTTTGAATTGTGGTGATATATAAAATTTTATTGGTGATGTGACAATATCTCCTAACTGCAATTACATAGGTTTTGCAGGAGATACCAAAAACCTCTTTTTTGTTGACCACAAAAATCTATAAAATCACAAATATCATATTTCATCGTTTTCTTCATTTTTTAATCAACTTTTATATTAAATATTTTTCATTTTATAATCATTTTATCACATACTAACTGAATGAATTTTTCACATGTCGAAAAATTTGTTTAGCTTTTTTGTCGAAAAAGTTTTAGCTTTAATTTAGTTAGTAGACAACTTACCATGTACCGCCATTCAGCCTTAATAGGGTGAATTAAAATTTTTTGACAGATAGGCGATATTG
The DNA here is from genome assembly GCA_918026665.1 of Diabrotica balteata. Classification (NCBI taxonomy): domain Eukaryota; kingdom Metazoa; phylum Arthropoda; class Insecta; order Coleoptera; family Chrysomelidae; genus Diabrotica; species Diabrotica balteata. Next base: position 54,693,118 of record OU898276.1, on the reverse strand, counting down.
ATAGTGAAAATAAATATTTTGGTAATGAATTGATGTAGTCATAAAATAATATGAAAGTAGATTCATTTACTATAATTATAAAAGAACACTTTTCATTGCAAATACAAACCAAAATAACAAGGTTATTAATTTTTATCATACAGAAGTGAGTTATACCAACTGTTTTCCCATAGAATGAGATAGGATCCCAAATGTTAATTATAAATAGCTTTTATTGTTCTGAAGCTATTTTCTTGTGGCAGTTTAAAGTGATTACTATTAAAATGGGAATAAGCCACAATTAAAGGTTAAAATACATTTATTGACGTTTCAATTTCCACTTCAGAAATCGTTCTCAAAATAAAAACCAATAATTTTTGAACAATTTCCGAAGTGGAAATTGAAATGTCAATAAACATACTTTAACCTTTAATTGTGGCTTACTCCCATTTAAATAGTTTTTAACTTAAGAGATAGTATTACAACCTGCGCAATGAAATATTAGATTCAATGAACCAAAAAAGCAATTTTCATATAAAATTGGACATATGAGATATTGTCACATCACTTATGATATATAAGTGCAAATAATGGTATTAGAGCATTAAAGAAATTATAATACACTAAGTAACAAAGTCTGTCAGACTCTGTGGAACATATTTGACAAATTCACAAACTTATGAGCAAATAAAAATTGTTAGGGGTTAATAAGCAAAATATGGGTTAACCCTATAACAATGACCAAAGGAAAAGGTACACGAAAAACAGAAACCAGTAAATTAGTATACAACTTCTCAAATCTTTATTATGTATGGCAACATTAATATATTTGTCTTTATAAAAAGTGGTCTGCAAAATTTCTTCTGGAGGCACATTTCAAATGGCTTGTTGGTAGAATAACCAACTACTTCTATTTTGAAATATGTTACTGATAAAGAAGGAAGATGGACACATAGGATACACAGTATACAAAAAAACAACCCATAACGACAGATATTTACATTTTGATTAACACAACTATCCTGCACAATGACATTCAGTTAACAACATCTCAATCACATCTGAAAAACTGACTGAAATGCTTAAAGTTAAAACAGTGTTAAGGGGCTGTTCAAGTAATCAGATTTATAACAATTATTTACCCCCAACTATATTGTCAGCAAAAGTAAGCAAAGCTCTTAAACTCCTCCCCCATGTAATGTAACTCCTCCTCCCAACATTTGTTATGTTTTTATTAATTCTAATTTATTGTTCTTATTTTAATTTACTAAAACACGATAATTTATATCAATTTATTAAACTACTGTATAACAATTTATTTTCAACTACTAATTACATAATTTATTTATATGTGCGTTACATTTTAAAACGTGACTTGATTTATCTTCTCTGACTGACTTCTTTCAATCAAAATCATGTTATATACCCATACAGCTGTTAGACTAGAAGGATGTCGACCCTTGGCGAAAATACTGGAAGGCTACGGCTGGTTTATTTCATTCAAAGTATTTCCAGAACATTCGAATGGACCCGTTCTTTTTTTATTACTTGCAATTTCTGCTAGCTAGTCGAACGGTCGTAAAATATAGACAATTATTGTTGAATAAACAACATATTTACAGGTTTTTAATATGACTCATATTTTTTACGTAACACATTGTTACTTATGTGTATTTTTCTTTTAAACATATTCTATTTCTTTTTATTGATTCATGAGCAGCAGTTATAATTCTAGAAATAAGAAAATATATTTATGATAGAGGACTTAATTTGACTAAACACACATAATATTTAATTAAAGAAACTTTGTCACGGTATTCAACATAGAATAAATTATAATCTTAAGTAATATGATGAACAAAACAAAACGTCTTTTAAATTTTTGGTATATATACATATATATTAATTCCAATTAACAGTCTTCAGTCCATGTCACTAAGTTTTTGATGATATTACATGTTAGCTGCTTAATGTTGCGTGTCTTCTCTCATGCAACTTTTCATGCTCTAAATTTTGAATAATATACATGAGTTCATTAGTACAACGAGTAGCAACTCTTATAGGCCTAACTTTTATATCAGTATGCATGTTTTTATTGATAAAGACCACATGTTTTGCATGATCGACTTAATAGCTTCAATTTTACCTTCAGACAAAAATAATTGTAGGGCATTTGCAGGAAATCTTTGAGTGAAGCATTTAAGCATAGAGCTAAATTGACTGGAAGATTGATAAATTACCCTCCATCACCAAAACCAAGTCAATAACTGTTTGTTTTACTTTTACTGGTGTTAGAAGAGACCTCTTGTCTAGTAATCTAAATGAGCTACTTCCTAGATGATAGCATTCTGTTTGTACATTTTACAATTTGCAATTTGAAGCAAGTATTGGCTTTCAAACACATGTTCTGAATCCCATATAATGCCTGGGAAATCAGGAAGATCTTGGTCGCCTGGCCCAACATATTTTGCAGTAACATGATAGCCATAAATTTACATTGAAATCTATACTTCAGTTAACACATTTTCTACAAACTTGAAATTGGATTTTTCTATTTGTTCATTAATTGTAATGCCACATTCATTCAATGAGACCCAAAATGGCTACAAGTCAATATCAAACCAGCCAGTTCATGACTGAACTTTCAAACAATTTTTGGTATAACTTGGATTTGTCAATTTGAAGCAATCTAATTTCACTTTACTTGGCCAAAAGTGGATCAACTGTAACACAAACGAAACAATAGATTGATGGAACAAATTTAGACAAGTGAATAGCGCGCGGTTATTCCCCTACTTGGTTCTAAGCGAGTATCTAAACATATATTACATTATTTGTGCATAAATCCCAAAAATGCGTTTCGTTTTCAAACATAGACAATGTGTGAGATGCAATATTTGTAAAACAGTAAATTACTGCTGACACAATCACGGTCTAGACATGTCATCACAGTCATATCATCAACAATAAGCAAAGCAAAGACAACACTAAAAACAGAGATCTAGTAGAAGAAGAATATTCCTAATAATATCCTGTCCTATATAAAGGATACGAGAGATAAAATTAGCAGAGTTCTAAGAAAAAAAAAACAAAATATAGACTAGGTTTAACATAGACAATAAAATTGCAACCATATTACCATCCACAGCAAAATGCATTGGAAAATTAAAGAACATACAAGATCCCTTGTGAGTACTGTGACAGATCGTACATCAGACAGGCCAATCGAATCATTCTACCTGTTTGGTTGTTGCACAATTTTTTGAATGTTACCTAAAGTCTTGCAGAAACTAACAGGAATTTTTAAACAGTTTTAATTTTTCTAGAAGTATCATCAATTTTATGTATAATTATATATATTTCTCGAAATTTTGTTTATTAATATTTAACTTTTGTTTTAGTTCTGCTTGAATTTAGAAATAGAGTTGAACGCAATCCTGATCCTGATAATGAACAAGACGATATAAAAACTCTGCAAAAGATCAAAAATGACATTTTTGAATTGTACCAAGTAGATGAACTAAAATCAAAACTAACAGATAGCCATTTTGATCTTATTTTCAGCGAAATAGGTCCAGTGTGTGCTATTTTGGGTGGTGTTATAGCTCAAGAAGTTATCAAAGCTGTTTCCCATAAGGAAGTGCCCATAAATAATATGTTTTTGTTTGATCCAATTACATATGATGGAACAGAGGAAAATGTAGGAGCTTAAATTTGCTTTTGTAATTATTGTACCTTACAAATTAGCACAATACTACTGTTTTATTTTTTTTCTTTAATTGTTTAATTATGATATTAATTTCAATTTAATTTAAATAATTTCTTACTCTTGTATAATTGGAGGAGAAATATCAACATATGGGATACATATTATATAAAACTCTTAATGGCAGGTCTTAGGTCAGCTGTACACGGACTTCTTCAAGCAGTTGAGATCAGCTACTTCAAGCAACGACCTCGCAGGGAAAAATAATTTTATATTCGCTGCTATACACATGACAGCTCCAGCAGTCACGGTCGCTTCAAGCTGTCAACAGTACGATGAAATTTCATTGTGCTGTCGACAGCTGGCGAGCGGTTGCATGACATATACTGACTACTCCAGCTGTTATCCTTTCATTTTTGAAATGCTCAGTATAATCTAAACAATATATTTTGACCACTCTTATCTAATTTGAATATTATTAAAATATTTATACCCTTAAAATATTTTCCAAAATTTCAGGTAGTATAATCTTTTAACCATATAGTAGGTACATTAGGGCAAGCTGTCTCAACCATAATAAAATTAGGTTGAGTTTACCGAGAGTACAAGCTGAATATAGCCGCAAATGTCAAACATGGAACAACAAATTTCGGTATAGCAGTGTTGGAATGTTTTTAGAATGTAGATGTTGTATACTTCAAATATAAAAAGATAATGATTTAGAAAAGTACATTTTGTTTATATTGTGTTATGAATTCTGCAATTTTTGATTTATATAAAACAACAATGAGCAAGTATTTGTTTCTTTGGAGATTAATTGCAGGTAATTATTAGAATTTTTTTAAGAAACCCAAATATTTGTGACATTTGCGTCTATATTCAGCTTGTACTTTCGGTAAACTCAACCTAAAATTATTTCAATTTGAATATTTCTTACGTAGTAACCATTCTGTGAAATTTTATAATAATTCTAATATTGTATTTACTAAAACTAAAGATTACTGGTGTTCGATGTCTTCATTGTATCCCTAGTCTGCGTTCATTTGTTGTTGACTAGTCGAAAATGAAAAGCGGCAGAATGCAGAAAGTCAAGCAGTCAGCAATCGACTGTTCGAGATGTCCGTGTATGTCGCTCAGTGAAAATTGCTCTGGCAGTTCGTGTACGGTCGCCCTTAGAGCTGTACCAAAGTGAGAATAAGAGTTTGTATCTGTATGAAAATAACATGTATCTTAACATGTAGTTGTTATTTCAAATAAAACAAAATCAAAGAAATTGAAATTTTCTTCGGGTTAGAGGCGGTTTGTATCAATTTATGTAGGAAATAAATCAACTATAAGTAAGTTATATGTATAACTCATTGGATTTTCAATATTCATTTTATTATTTTGAAGACTTAAGTCATAAACAGATTTGTAAGATACAATATATTTTTGTATGGATATTTTTAATGCTATTTAGTACACATTGGCGTCATAATGTTCAACATTTAATACGAGTTGTCATCAATTTTGATAATAAATTAATAAAAAAACTATAGATGTGTTTTTATTGTATTATACAATTATTACATCGTTTATTGGAAGAAGATCGTCGCTAACACTCCTGTTTATTGAACTAAAACTGGTCTAAACAACGCTCTGAATCTTGTTAAGTTGTTTTTGATCGACTATGAACAAATTTAGAATCCAGATTGAACACAACTTTCTCAGTGACAAATGTTCATGCACAATGGTGAATAATTTGCATTGTGATATCTTCAACTTCTCAGCTATTTCACTCACCTTCAATTTGCGATCGGTCTAAACTATTTTGTGACATCTGTCGAATTTGGCCGGCCACAGAATTCAGTATGATTTGTGTCCGTCCTCGTATATTGTAGTTTTCTATAGTGCTGCAGATATTAGGTGAGCGGTTTACCCCTATAAGCAGAGCATACACCGACAACTTTTTTTGGTCCACATCAAACCTTTTTTATTTGGTTAAGTATATATACATATATATATATATATATATATATATATATATATATATATATATATATATATATATATATATATATATTTATATATATATATATATATATCATCATCATCATCATCATCATTATCAGCGTATTCTACCAATTATGGTGCAGCCTCCCTTACATAGTCGTTCTTCATGTCTGCCCACGACTGTCTAATATTCGCTTTTCTGTGCCATGTTGTACCGGCTTGTTTCCTTATGTCATAGTCCCATCTTAAATTTGGACGTCTTCTTGGTCTCTTGACGCCTCTTGGATACCACAGAGTAATTCTAGTGGACCATCTATTGTCAGTTCTTCTTGCTAAATGTCCCGCCCACTGCCATTTTAAAGATTTTATTCGGTGGATTACATCAGTGACCTTCGTTTTCTGTCTGATCCATTCTATTCTTTTTCGATCTCTCTTGGTTATACCTAACATGCATCGCTCCATTGACCTTTGAGTGACTTTGAGTTTAGCCAAGCCAGTTTCATTCTTCTGTTGATTTCTGGGAGTAATGAGCCAGATTTATGTATTAATTGTCCCAGGTATATATACTCGTCTACTGTGTCCAGTGCAGTATTATTTATTATTACATCTTGGACATCCACTAGCTCGTTGTACATGGTTTTTGTTTTTGTCAAGTTCATTTTTAGGCCAACTTCATTGCTAGCTGCATTTAGGTCGCTTATAAGTTCTTGTAGTTCTGCAGGATTTTTAGCAATTAGAACGATGTCGTCTGCAAATCTTAGATGGTTGAGGTATTCTCCATCAATGCATAGGCCTTTGTTTTGCCAGTTCATTTTGCTGAATATATTTTCTAGAGTTGCAGTGAAGAGCTTTGGTGATATAGAGTCTCCTTGTCGGACGCCTCTAGTAGTGGGAAATTCTGGAGAATATATATATATATATATATATATATATATATAAATGAAAACCGGAAATTATTAACAAAAAAACAATTAACCGAATCGCTTCGAGTAAATTTTTTTAGGCGTATCTCATCGAAATACATACGTTTTCTATCTTGGTAATTTTTCGAAAAATGCTTCCTTTTCATGTTATTTACAATTTTTGTTGAAAAAAGGACTTCATTAGTGATTTTGAGATTTTTTTCTAAAAAACTACTAATCTATAAAAAGCTTTATAATCTTTAAACCTTCAAGTAAAAATAAGAATATTTTGACAAGATTAAATGGATTTCAGTGAATATGAAATTGAATAAAGCTTTTTATGTATATCTGGAATTAAAAACACATTCTCCATCTCGGTATTATTAACGTTTATTATAGCCTTGCTTACAGCCACATGTGCTATAATGTAATTTTGTGGGGGAACTCAGTAGATAGTACTTCGTGTTCATTACCCAAAAAAAAAAAATCCGTAAAATTTTTAATTTGGATTATCAACAATCTTGTACACCAATTTTTATTAAACATCAAATTTTAACTTTCTACTGCCTATATATCCACAAATGTTTACTTGATGTAAAAGAAAAAATCAATACAATTCCAGTAAATTCAGACAATCACTATTATACTACAAGAAGTGCTGAATCTTTACTAGTTCCTAAACACAGAACATTCAAAATTGCTTCAGATATATGGGACTGACCCTATACAATCATTTGCCAAAAACTGTGAAAGAAATACCTCTTTCCTCTAAATTAAAAAAAAAAGATTTACTCTTAAGAAGAGCATATTATTCAATAAATGAATATCTTGAGGACAAGCTGCATTAGCTTCATATTTTACTGGTAAAAATTGTATTTCATATATTTTATGTTTTTTTAATGTTGTTACACTGTGAATATTGGATTATACACATTAATATTTTTTTATACCGAATCTTGTAGTAACATGCATATCCTATACATTTATTTTTCATGTCTTAAACGATCAATAAAGTATGACTATTGTAAAAACCTTCGAAGATATAACACCTGACTCATTGTCTTCACAATTTCAATAAGCTACTTAAAAATTAAAAGGGATAGATGCACTGTAAAAATAGATTTTAATGAGCGTTTAGAATATAAATGTATGTCCTTATTAAAAATGATCAAAATGGGAAAGTTTAAAATATTAATAACTGGTTGCATAATTAGAAGTAGAAAAATCAAATATCAAGGTTATGACTAATATTGCGACTAAAAGAAGTATAGAAAATAAAAATAATTATAATTAAAATTGTTTTACAATCATAATTCGTTATACAATTGTAAATATATAAGGTTCTCTGTGTTATTGTATTTAGAATTAATCCAATATTTAGATATTGACTTGATAAATAACAATACACATCCACTAACATATAACCAGAATCAAACTAGGTGTCATTTTTCACAATTTTAGGTTAGAAAAAAATTTTTAGTGTCTTTTTTGTAAACAGTAGTATTTGTTCATAATAAAAAAAGTAATTAAAGGTAATTGTCATTGCAGTTTATCGGTATATAATATTCCATAAAATTTTACGACAGTTCTGATAAGGACCATTCTTATTTGAAGGTCGGAATGTGGATTTGTAGCTTTTGCACATTGATCACATTGGTGGGATTACATAAAAAGAAAAAATACAAAGTCAGTTGATTTTAAACATTGGCCGTGATGGGACCGTTAGTGGGAGCTATAGACGAAGGTAAGTACCAAAGATTTGTTTTTGTTTAATATCAGTATTAATCAATAATGCCAATATGATTTGTTATTTTTGTTTACTTCGTTTGTTTTTATTGTTTTTCTGTGTAACAAAACAATATATTGTTGACCTTCCTTTATAAATATAATTTATTTACTATTATTGTTGTATACCTACATTATATTTTAGAATTATTGTCCTTATCCTTAATTTGGCATAGTGTCTAAACAAATACAAACTAAGACATTATATTTAATGTTTTTAAGTAATTTAATGTATAATTATTAAAGTAATTATAAAAATATGGAACTCTAGTATCCTGTTGCTTTTTCATGACTCATTTTAACTGATAAAAACTGGGTATAGATTATGTATTAGAATTTTTATGAAGTGTGGAATTTGTAACTTGGGATTAGAAATTTTATCTTATAAAAATTTTAATTCAAAATGTTTGTTTTAATTGGAATAAAAAATATATTTTTATTACTTTATTCTATTAGTGTATTAATGTATTTTTGATATTTTTCTTGCTATCTGAGAGATATTGTTTTGGGTTTCCCCATACATAAAGTCAACCAGTTTTTTTGTATTCTCTACTAATTGAGTATTTAATTGTGTAAATGTGTTTGGAAATTCCAAAATGGTTTTTAAATATAATCAATTTTGGTATAAGTATACTAACTTCAGGTTTGCAGCTAACAAAAACAAAATTCTTTCAATCTTCAGTACCCAGTGATATGCTGATGTCACTGGCAACATAATTTCGGTATGGTTCTGCTCAGAGCCTTCTTTTAGTTATCTATTTCTTTCTAATACATGTCTTAGATAGCAACAAAAAAGTGTGTTAGTGATTAGTTCTTAAAGAAAATCAAAATATTGATGATTGAAATATATTCAGACATTCAGAAAGCATATGTGTATAAATATTTAAATGATTAGAATTGGGAACATAAATTAAATGATACGAATATTCAAATTAGAATAGTTCTGAAGGTGAATCATTTCTTAAATTCTCCTCTTACTCATTACTTCATCATCATCTTGGTGCTACAGCCCTTAGAGGGCCTCGATCTTCTCAAGGTTTCTATACCATTCTGTTCTGTCCCTTGCTTGCATTTTCCAGTTGCTGACACCAATCTTCTCCATATCTTGTGTTACCCCATCCATCCAGCTCAGCTGTGGTCTACCCCGTCTTCTCATTCCCAAGGGTTGAGCTGTTAGAATCTTTTTTATCATGTTCGATTCAGGGGCCCGGGCTACATGTCCGCCTACTGCAGGCAGTTTCGCTTAATGATAGTGATAATATCTTTACCACCAAATATATGCTTGTAGATATTTTGCAGTTCAAAGTTATATCTAAACTTCCATATTGCGTTTGAGACCGCTCCGAATATCTTGCTTAGCACCTTTCATTCAAAAACCAATAGAGCAGATTCATCTGTTTTAGTTAGCGTCCATGCCTCTGATCCATATGTGAGAACAGGGACTATCACTGTTCACATCTATACTATCACTGTTCTATACAGTGATAGACAGATGTTTCTTAGTTAAGTACTTTGATAGACCATGATAACACCTGTTTGCAATTATTGCTCATTACTTACCTGCAATATTTCTGTAATCAGAAATATTTTTCTTTTTCCTGTTGTTTATTATTTTTTAGTTTTTTATTAAGTACTTCTTTTACTTCTTCTACTGTTGAGTCTTGTATTATAACTTCGTGTATTTTTCTTTGCACTATTATTGTTATTTGATCTGTTATTTTATAAGTATTAAAATAGTTTGCTTATCTGTTTAGTTCATCTTCTAGATCCCTAAAAGTACTCATCTGTATTACAAAAGATTTTCTGCTTAATTGCTAGCTTTTTCTCCTATCGTATTCCCTTTTGCAAACAGAGATCAAATCCAGAATTGAGAAGTCAAGTTTTAACAAGATGAAGCACATATTTATTAAAAGGAACTCTTTTGTACCAGGAATAAAAATAAGGTTGTTAAAATGTTACATGTTAGTGTCACTGTATGGTGTGGAAGTATAGATCATGGTTGAACAACTACTGAAAAAGCTATTTACCTTTAAAATGTAGTTATATCAATGAATTGTCCTAATATCTTGTACAGATCAAGTTATTAATAAGGTAGTAAAGATAAGCTTTTTTGACTAGTTAACAATAAAATACAGCTTGTAATGTTAATAGCCACTGTCCACAATGATTAGGACAATAGAAGAAGAAATTTGTTACAAATTAGCTATAACCAACCTGAAGATAGTTAAATTGTTTTTATATTTTATTTACGTAATATACAGGTTTTTTTATATTTTGTACATTAACCATATCATAAAACTTGAAATTGGAAAGCAATGTATCAGCTAACAAAAATATATATCAAAGTAATTAATAAGTTTTTTTTCTTAAATAGGCTTAGTGCATTAAAAAATTTTCAAAAAATTCAAATTGGGGTTTATGGAAACCAAAAATACCTGTAAGTGGTCTATGAGGCTAAAGGTTTTGAAAACCTGATTTAAAGCATTATAATTCAGAGCCCAAACTTAATAATATTTAATGGGAAGGGTTGAGCTTTCAGTTGAATAATAATAATACACTCTAATGGTAGTGGTTTACACTAAACAAACAGTTAAGTTTATGTTTTGTTTGTGTTTTTCTAGAACTTGAAAAACAAAACTGAAACAAACCCAAAACTGTTGTTTTTATCAAGCAGACTACATTTTATGTTTGTTTTCAGTCTGTCTTCCACTGGTTATCACTAGAAAGTCAAAGTACACAGTTTTCTTCAATAACCAACCAAAATGTTTAGGGAAGATTTTTTTTATTTTTAGTTGTGTCTGGTTGATACCGTAGTCCTTGTAATAAGGGGTTTATTTCTTTTGTGCATAAAAGTCATTGCATTATAACCAAACCACATGGTGTGAAATACAATCCCATGCTAGATTTTTTAATTTTTTCATTATTCATTCTTTTACATTGATATTGTTAAATTATGTTTTTAATGGTTCTTTCAGTTTCCATCCAGTTGATGTCAAACAATTGCGAGCAATTTCTGTGTAGAAATCCATTTTTAATCTTATTTTATAGCTAACATCCTGTGATTACCAAATTTTTATGTTCCCAGAAAGCATCTATTCGATCTATTAAGTTTCTAATTTAAGTTTCACTAAAATGTTTGAAGGATCTAAACAGTCTACGAGTTTCAAAAAACTTCGAAACCCTTTGATGTTACTGTTTGCAAACAGGACCTGAAAAGAGTTTGTGTTTTGTTTTGTCTGAGAAGAATTACAGGAAATACGCTGAGAGATCTAAAAAGAAGTGAAGACGTTAGAATAAAATGTAACATACAGTGTATAAATAAATAAATGGACACTAAATAGAAAAATATAATGAAATATCCACGTAACACAATGGGAGAGACCCGTGTGAATCGGTAAAAGAAGTATCGGATGACAGCCCAAACGATAGAGCACCAAACTTCCACAGGGATACAGAATTGCTAATATAGAGGAAGAAGAAGAAGAAAAAGAATTTATTATAGATATGATATTCGTCATATACGAGATATGTAGGATTAAATTAAAAAACAAAGGGCTCAAATGTCGATTTTTTATTATTTAATTTTTTTCTGTTTTCTATTAATCTTTTAGCTGGAGCGTATCCAAATGCTAGTAATAACTTTCTGGAGACATTCCTACAAAAATTCAAGTTCTGACTAATTACAACTTGATCTATTTTTGTACAAATCGCAACTGAACTGAATGAATAATTTTGAGTATATTATTACTTACCATTATATAATGTACTCCATTCTCCTTCTTGCTAGTAATATGAGATTATAATGATGTTAGTTAGTTAGTTAGTTTACTTGAAGGTTAGTTAACAATGGAAAAGAAGACTTGAAGAGGCTTATGTTCAGATGTGGACGTGAATGGCTAGACGAAGAAGAAGAAAGTTAGTTAGTTACAGAAAATTCATGATTATCTTTTAAACACAATTTTAAAGAAAATAAATTGTTTAACACGTTGCCTGTCGTAGAGGATTTTGTAACATTTTCTTTATTATTTAACACATGTATCAAGTAGGCAAGGAAATATGTCTGTCATTTGTTAAACTATAGTGTATATAATGTTGTACTTATATAGTTTCTATGATTTTAATGGACGATCTGCTATACGAGAATATGAATTATGATTTCATGGAAGGCGATTACAAAATCTCCAAAAATATTCTTTAGTGTTCAATTATATTTGTGAAAATGGACAGTTTTCTACTTTAAAATTAAATGAAATCTAGAAAGATGGAACACGAATGTTGAAGAAAATAGCATTGTTGAAATAAGTACAACAAAAGTTAGTTATGCTTGGATTGAAGGAACGCAATATTTATTTGTGCCATCTTCAAGAGGTACAACGATTGGAGCTAAGTGATGATATCAATCGTTTAAATTTTAGTTGATGGACTATATAATATATGAGTTAATGCGATTGGTTATACAAGGGAAAGTGGAAGGAAAAAGAGGACCGGGAAGACGACTCACGTCCTGGCTGAAAAAATTTAAACCAGTGGAGTGGAAAAACAACAATAGAACTCTTCAGAACTGCTACAGACAGAGTAAAATGTTCTTAAGAGGTGAGACACACGAAGAAGAAAAAGAACTAAACAAAATAAAAGAAGTGTTAACATTGCCGTATTTGATACATATTTTATTGACAAAAACGAACTCTTAATACAAATTTGTAAATGAAATTGAGTATGGTTATCAGATTGACGTTCGTTAAATGCTATGTATGGTCGCAACTGCTATATAAAGTAGAAGCTTGGACTCTGAAAGCCAATCCTTAAAAAATATGAGGGAACTGTAATTTTGACTTGGTCTTAAAATTCCTTGGACCGCAAAAGTCTCAAACAAAGTGTTAAAACTAATTGGACATGCCAGAAACCTTATGAACACAATTAAAATAAGAAAAAACGTTTCTGGGCCACATACTTCGAAACATTAAATACTCTGCTCTACACGTCATCATGCAAGGAAGAGTAGAGGGAAGAAAAGAATATGAGAGATAGGACTAACCCCAATGCTAAACAGATATTTCACGGTGCAAAAGATAGGGAAGCGTTTAAAGGAAATGATCGACAAACTTCGTTAGAAGACGGCACAATAAGAAGAAGAATACAAATTTTCTGTAAATGTATGCTGCGTTTTAATTAAGCGTTGGTAAGTTTTAAACAATCATTTAATTGGACCACATATCCTTCCACTCCGACTAACCGGCAAATATTATTTTGATTTTATCCAAAATCATTTGCCAGTGCTTCGTATCAAGCACATTGTACCATTGACATACGTCGTGTCATTTACATATGTCATTGACATCATGACATATATTAATATTGCGGGAATGAATTGTCCACACGATGGAGCTTTTTCTCAATTTCGAGTAATAGACACGTTTTTAATCTTGTTAATCGAATTTTGATAACCTCTGTAATATGTGGATAGGCAGAGGTGGACCACAATCCGGCCTGCACGGTCGCCAGATTTCAATCCTGAAGATTATGGCATCTGAGGATATTTAAAGTATTCTGTGTATTTATATGAATTAAATAGTACGGAGAAACTTGTTCGACATATTGAAAATGGCTGCATTAAGATCAAAAGTAACCCACATATGATCAGAAGGATAACAATGATTACAGATATTCTATCAACAGCAAGAAATGCGTCGAACAAAACGGTGATCATTTCTGACAAATCGTATAATTTATTTTAATGTGTTATTTGTACTTCAGTTAACTCATATCAATGTTTGTTTAACTTAGTTTTATTTTATTTGTTATTTCAAGTGTCATTAAATATTTTAATATTTCATATCTCATACATTCAGGGAATATCACAAAAGGTCACCGCCAATTAAAGAATAGTTTACATGAAATATGCAGAAAGTCAAATTTAAAGTCATTTAACTATTTTTTTTTTAAATTGTAGTTAAGTAATTCTTAAGGCCCTGATCGACAGGTGAGTAAAATCGCCGTTTTATGACTTGTCGGTAAAATTCGCCAGTATATCATTGCAATACCGCGGTTCTATATACCGACGAACCTGACTCACGCTCGTCATGTTTGTCATAGCTTTTACTTACGGCCGAGTAGGCAGTTTTTCTCAAATTTTTTCGATTTTTTCACTTCTCCGGACACCATCGCCGCTAATGCCAGAGACCTACCTGCTAAAAAACACCCTCCTCAGCGATGAATTTCCGACCGGATCGCCCTGATTGGGACGCAACCTCCGCACGGCATTCACCCGAACTTTCATTCACGCACAATTCTCACGCATTCTAACACTTCTCTCCCTATATTCCTCCTTATTCATGTTAAATCTCGCTCATTCTGCCTTATCTTCTTGCTTGGTCCTGGGCACCCTGCCTATCTTCGGGTCGCCTTTTTCATGTTCCTTTCTTTCCAATGTTTTCCTCACATATCCCTATCTCTATCTTTTCTCTATCCATTCTTTCCATACGGTCGAATAGCTTCCTGGCTGCTGCCAAGAATTTAACAGCCATTGGTTCTCCTTTGTTTCAGGTTGTGAACAAATTTGTTTTGATGTTCTCTCTCTCCCATTTGCCTCTACATATTATCTGAGACATAGTTCCAATTCCTCCATTTTCATCTTCTTCCGCGTATAATCCGGGGAGGTCTGGGTACCTTGCACTAAAATCCCCCTTCACTCTTGCGTCAGCAGCATCCTCTGTTACCAAGATTGCCACATCTTCCGGTGTGCCTCCAAAATTCCTTTTTCACAGACGGTTACTTTCTCATAAACCTCCTCTGGCCATTCTTGATCTAGTACTTCACTTATTTCTTCGGTGCTTTCTGCCGTATCCATTTTCTTATATAGTACCTCAATCCTTTTTCTTTGTAATTCTGGGTTCTCTTCCCAATTTATTCTACCTGGGTCCCTACGCACCTCGTAGTTGTTGCTATAGTTATTTTTGTTTGCGTCCCTATTGTTGTTACACATTTTCTTCCTTCCCTTTTGTCAATATCCTCTGTAGCACTAGTACATTATAATGTATCACATTAGCTCTCTTATGTTTTTTTTTTCATTTCGCACCAAATCTGCCGTACATTTGCGGCTCCATGTTTTATGTCATTCTTTGTATTTGCCCCCGCCTTTGTTAGGTTCACCAACTCGTCGATGCATCCCTTCATTTTTGACATTACTTTCTCTGTTTTACTTCTATTTAAATCTATCTTACTTTCATTTTTATTTCCACGAGCTCCTATGCCTTTCTCTCCGTGCGATTTCCTTACCTTTTTTCTGTTAGTGTTGGTGGTCCATTCACTCTCGTCATTATTATCTCCCGTTTAGTTTTCACTGTCATTCTCCTCCACTGTTTCACCTATGTCCTCGTTGTCTCCTTCTTTGTTCTCGTTTTGCCCCCTCTCGTTTCTCCCCCCCCCCCCCCCCCCGACTGTCCTTTTCCTCCTCTTCCGCTAATGTCGCCAGCTTCTCTTCGCCTATATCCTTCATAGACTCTCCTACCCCTATGCTTACCTTCTTTTTTATTAAGTATTTTTCCATTTTTCTTCTCACGAGTTGGGTCGATTCTTCGGTCCAGCGGGGCAGTGCGCCCATACTCCGCCAAGGCTATAATCCCCTTCGGCTCGCCTTCTCCTTAGGGCATCGCTTGAGACCCACTTTTCCCCTTGGGCCATGCACCCCTTCGGCACGATGGTGTTACACCTTGAGGCTAGGGTGGCGATATATTAGAATGATGCATAGCCGCCTGTTCTATGCATATCCATTTGTTCTCAGTGGTTTTTTCCACTGGTTTTTGTATTAGTGGTGGTTTTCTCCTCGGGTATAGGTTTGGGTATCAGGACGTGTATGATGGGTAGGGGTGGGGGTCTTATGACACAGGGACAGGTTAGGAATTTGGGTAGTGGACAGCGGACAGCTGCTCCATTTAGTCGCCTTTTACGACAAGCAGGAGAAGTCGTGAAGGTATTTTACTTGAGTGGTCCGCCTTCACAAGAGGAAGAGTAGATTGACATTGGGGACATCTAAAAGTGAATAATCCCATTCAAAATTTTCTGCTCTGTCTAAATGTCACATCAAATTTAAAAAATCATATAGGGTGTTAAATCTCGAGTTTCAGAAAAACAGATTTCTTAGTTTTTGCAATGACGGAGCTGGTTAAGAATATCTCAGAAATATATGTAAACCGGTTAGTTGATTGTCTTTTTCAAGTGAAACATATGTTCTGAATATGATCTACAGTATTGTGCTAATTAATGGAATCATAGGATGTTTTAATAAAAAAAAACAGTTTATTTAGAAAAAAATTATATTTTGACAAATATAAAGGTAAACTTACATAATTTAGTAGGAAATATGTTCTTCTTTGGCTGCAATTACTACTTTTACCCGTTTTGGCATAAATTCTACGAGCTTGCATCTCAAAACCAAATCTGAATGATCGCTTTACAGGTCTTACAGGTTTACGAACAATTATTCTTCTTATTTTTGAAAAATTGAACGCGATGTACATTAAATCTTCGTGGACTTTAAACAAGCTTACCATTCTCTTAGCAGAGAAGCATTGATGGAGACCATGGTAAAAATGGGAGTACCTGGAAAGATAGTACGATTAGCACAGGTGAACACAGAGAACGCTTCTGCATGGATCAGATTGGCGGCACCAAGTCGGAGGAATTCCTCATTGACACCGGGCTTAGATAAGGAGATCCTCTCGCACCCCTGCTATTAAATTTTGCACTCGAACATGCGTTAAGGAAAGCTCAACCACAACTGACAAACGGATTTGCCGCCCAAGGATCAAAACTACTATTGGCGTTTGCGAATTACGTTGACACACTTGCACAATCCGCCAGAGATGCAAAAGAAGTTTTCACCCTATTCGAAAACGGAGCCAAGGAAGTTGGTCTGAAGGTCAACGAGGACAAGACCAAGTACATGGTGGTTACGAAGAACCCAAAGCCAAGGGTTAGACAAAACGTAACAAATCAATGAATACAACTTTGAAGTCGTCAAAGAATTCAAGTACCTGGGAGCGATCATGTCATCCGTAAATAAATATGAAAAGGACGTGGCAGCTAGGATCATTGCAGGACACAAGGCATATTACTCAATGACCGTACTTAAATTAAAAATACTCTCAATACCAGCAAAAATAAGAGTGTATAAGACAATAATTCGTCCCACAATAACGTATGGAAGCGAGACATGGAGTCTGAACCAGCGGGAAAGGACAAAATTACTGGTACTGGAAAGAAAGATACTGCGGACTATCTATGGGCCTTGCAGAGAAAAGACAACAGGAGAATGGAGAAAAAAACTAAATGATGAACTCCAGACAGTATATGGAGATGAAAACATAGTACGCTACATTATTTCCCACATTCTGGGAAAGGCTCGATGGCAGAAGGTCAGTTGGTCGTCCAAGAAAGAGATGGAAGGACGCAGAGCCAAATGATGATGATTTTTGAAAAATTCCATCATTTGCTTTAACCTGTGACAGGGAGCAGAGTCCTGTTGAAGAATCGCTCCTTCTTGGGACTAACATTTTTGGAGTTCTGTGTCCAATTGCTGTTTCAACATGAATTTGTATTGTTAGCTGTTCACCATACCTTCGATTGGTACCAAAGATCTCCAATAGCATATATGAAAAACATTCCCAAAACATTTTTTTGACTGGATATTTTACGGTTTCATTGATATGAGATGGTGTAAGGTTTTCATTGTCAGACTTCCTGAAGAATTTCTACCGCTATCCCTGAACTATAAAGTGAGTTTCATCTGTAAATAGGACTTTTCTCCAGTCGTCTACAGTTCAATTAGAATATTTTTGGTCCACAATAGCCTTTGTTTCTTCATTCGTTTCTCGTTTAAGTTTTAAAATCTTGCTTAATATCCCCTGACCCACTCCACACGTTCTTGCGATTTCTCTTTGTAACAGTGCGTTCACTTAACGTGATAATCTTTTCACGCTTCCTAGGCGTAATCTTCATGATGGAATTAAACGAAACGAACTCACTAATTACCGAAAGCAACACAAAATAGTACAAAACAACACAAACTTAGTGGAAATGTTCTAAAACACCCTCAAATAAAAGACAAAGAAAAGTAAAATTATATTTTCAACGCTTGGTCAGTTGTAAATGCGTGGACATGCGTTGCCAACTGTGAATATTGAAAAATGTCCCAATGATTCCATTAATTCGCACAATACTGTAATTATACTAGGTTTTAATTGCATGTTGTAGCTACAGCTACAAGTTATGGCCATCGAAAAATATTGATAAAACAGATAAAATATCGTGCACCTTGGTTATTTAAGGAGTAAGACACATTCACGTATCAATAAAACACTCTGTATAGGCATGTAGATGTATATTTACTTTAAAAATTTTTCCTTTTAAAATCGTAATTACTGTATATGATGAAAAGTTTACAGTTACAACTAAAAACAAGAAAAAAACATTAATCAGAAGAAAAAGGTCAGTGTGTGAAAGAGATTGGTTGAATAAGTTCTGCTTGAAAAAAACATTTTGATGAGTGATTATTTTCTATCACCAAGAAAACTTTTCCCCTTTTTTTCAGTGTCCATTCCTTTTAAATCAATTTCTTTTTTGTTTCTGGTAAATCATTGTTTATCAATATTCAAATGAACGAATCGTCGTTCCAAGGCGACGGATATTGTCGCTTGAATGATCGCACGAACGTTTGCATCAATTTATGGTAAATTGTTCATGTTATGAGCAGATTTTCTCGACAATTCTTAAGTTCTGACCGTTTTTTGGTTTTTTTCATCCAACGCTGCTTTAGTACAAGATATCGCATAAGTGACATGACTAATTTTCAGAATTGTGTGATTTCAACATCAGAATCCGAGCCAAATATAATAATTTTAAATACTTGTAAGAAACCTTAACACATCTAATGACCACTCGGTCTAGTGATTTGTGTTAGGTAGCATAAACACCGTCTGCACGTTTTCTCCTCTCTATTCTCAATTTATTGGGCCTCTACTACTCTCAATTTACTGGACCTTAGAATGGCCAGGAGCATTATATGAATAATGAAACTAGAGATAGTAACCCATTCCTTCTTCAAATATTTCTTCAGTTCAGGGATGAAACCAATTATTACCATCCGTCACTGATCCTATCTAATCAAATAAAACAGATCGATGGTCATTTCATAAAATATCGCGTTCCAAACTTTTCCGAACGCGCAGACCAAAGTGTCAAAAAATACAGGGGTCCGTTAATTTTTAATTTAAAAACTTAAATTTTTCTACAAGAATCTTCTTTAAACTTCTTTAAACTTATGACTAATAATAAAGACGTATGTTCAAACCTGAATGAAACTTATGAAGCATTCTTCTTTTTACAGGCACTTCAAGTGCGAGATTTCTTTTATTTAAAGCTGGCACACCAGAAGTGGTAGCGTCCCACCAAATAGAGCTATCGCAAATTTACCCACAAGAAGGATGGGTAGAGCAAGATCCTTTGGAGATTCTCTCCGTTGTAGAAACATGCATAGAGAAAACGATAGACAAGCTAATCACGTTGGGTGGAAGTGTCGATGATATCGTTTCTGTAGGGATTACAAATCAAAGGGAGTCGACTGTACTGTGGGACAGGCAGACGGGGCAACCTTTGTACAATTCCATTGTTTGGCTGGATGTAAGGACTTCTTCTACAGTCGATAGTTTGTTGAACAAAGGTAAGTCTTTTGGTTTTTTATAATATACATTAATGTACAAGTTATTTACATATAAACGAGTTATTTACCTAAAGTTCTTCATTACTTCGTTCATAATTATAGTGCCAAATATTCCAACTCTTTTTGAGGATACGAGCATAGTCAATACCAACTAAAAGTATCCAGTTCGTAAATAATATTTACATTTTTTCTCTCATAATATTTACATATATTTTACATAAATTTGAATTAAGTTTGGCGTTACACTCAAAAAAAAGTTAAGAGTAAACAATTTAAGTGATGCTCATACATTCATTTCCTTTCGAGATTGAAAGAATTGTTCAATTATTCAAAACATCGGAAAATGTCGAACGTGGGAAACCTGGAATTGAAGATCATCGTTTCTTTCTGCACGAACTAGAATATTTCTGAAAAGTTGTATTTAGAGTAGTCTAACCAAGAATTTGCTAATTACTCACGTGTGTGCAAAGTAAGTGTAAAAGTGCTGACGTTAGAGCAGAAAAAATTCGCTTAGAAGTCGCTCTGAATAACTTAAAAATCTTTGCGAAAAGCTTAAAAATCTTTGCAAATGATGAAAATATGCTTAAAAAATATTACGAAGGTGTTTTTACCATGAATATACTATAATAGGTCAAACAGTCAATAAAGAATTTTATGTGCAAGTTTTAAAAAAATGGTGTAACACATTGAGAAGAAAAGGTCTCATTTTTGGGAGGGTGGCAGCTGGTTTCTTCATCACGCTAATGCACCAGCGTATTCTTCGAACCTTGTGCAACAGTTTTTGCCAAAACAAATGGTTTTACATATTCATTGGTCGCGATATAGCACCATGGGGCTTTTTGTGTTTCCAAAACTAAAACTACTGCTTAAAGGGCAAAGGAATGTAACGATGACACTGAAGGTCATTACAAAAACTTTATTTCAGAGTTGCGTAAGGAATTTAACGAATAAGAATAATAGGAATTTTGTTTTAAGTGAAATAAGAATCATTTTGAAGAATGCTACTAACTGGATGACGGAGAATAAAGCATGAAAATGATTAAAGGCGCTAGTTTAGGCAAATTACTACAACACATTTTTTAAAGCAAACAAACAAATGAATAGAAATGAATATTCTGGTAGAATGTTCATCCATTATAAGGGGTATCGCAAAAGGAAAAATAAAAAGAGCTCTCTCGGAGATGAAAAACAATGAATGATCGGGAGAAGATGAGTGAGTAATTGTACAAATCAAAGCAGGAAAGGAAACATTAATAAAAAATTATTTTGAATTGAATTAACAAAAATTTTAAATACTTGTTTGTCAAGAGGCGTAATCCCCTCCCAATGGCATAAAGCCATAATATCAGTCATGCAGAAAAATGTGACAGCAGATCTAAAGAACTATTAGTTTGCTTTCCCATTCATACAAACCAAGATAATAACAAAACGGCTTGTGTACAAACTATATAGTTACCAACCTTGCGAACAGGCTGGGCTCCGCTCTAGATCTGGAACAAATGATCATTTACACTATATTAAAACGCTAAAAGAAAATTGCTCGATCTTTCTTATATTCGTAAACTACGAAAAAGCATTTGATACTATAGATTTATAGATAGATCACCATAAAATGTTTCGAGCATTGACTATCGCTATATTAACTTAATTAAGAGTCTCTACGAAACAGGTTAAGCTTATGTCAGAGTTCATGAAGACACCAAAATGTTCCGGATAGAACTTATCGAATGGAAAGAAAGGTTTATATAGGAATTAATGTAATGGAGAAGATTTTAACCTTGCGAACAGGTTGGGCTCCGCTCTAGATCTGGAACAAATGATCGTTTACACTATATTAAAACGCTAAAAGAAAATTGCTCGATCTTTCTTATATTCGTAAACTACGAAAAAGCATTTGGTACTATAGATTTATAGATAGATCACCATAAAATGTTTCGAGCATTGACTATCGCTATATTAACTTAATTAAGAGTCTCTACGAAACAGGTTAAGCTTATGTCAGAGTTCATGAAGACACCAAAATGTTCCGGATAGAACTTATCGAATGGAAAGAAAGGTTTATATAGGAATTAATGTAATGGAGAAGATTTTAACCATCTAAGATTTAGAGCATGCGATTCGCTTAGGCTGAGATAATCTGCCAACTAAAATACAAAGACGAATAAGTTTCACATGGGCTGTCTTTGGTAGATTAAATTTGGCAGTCGGTTTGAAAATAAATGTTTTCCACCAATGTTTTTCAACTCGACGAAAAGGACAATTAATAAAATAAGAGTTAAACAGCACACGATGGAATGAACAATGTTGGGCATTATCATCAGAGAAAAGTACCAACCCTGGAAATAAGAAGAAGAACAGCAGTTAAGGATGCAGTTGAAAGAATAGTCATGACCAAATGGAGTTGATATATAGACTAGAATATTATGGAATGGCGACTAAGATAAGAGGCATATCAAAGCAGAGGACGCCAACCGGCTAGGTGGACGGATGATGTAAAGAGCATCATTACGAATTTAATGCAAGAAGCTCAAGATAGAGGTAAGTAGAAAAGTTTACGGGAGACTTACGTTCAGCAGTAGACAAATGCAGGCTAATTGATGATTAGGATGATTTTAATGCTGTCATTTATTAAGTTAATTAAGTTAAACGTTTATTAATCATAATAAATTAAAACAATATTTGTTGTAAGGGATTTAAAAGGCTTATTACTTACAATAATTTATATCTACAATATTTTGTTTTAGTTCCAAATAAAACGAGAAACAAGAATTACTTAAAACCTCTTTGTGGTCTTCCTCTGTCTCCATATTTTAGTGCTGTGAAGATTAAATGGTTACAGGAGAATATTCCCAAAATACGCAGTTCTATGGCTGCAGGAAACTGCATGTTCGGTACTATCGATTCGTGGTTGATTTGGAACTTAACAGGTAATACAAAAAAAAAATAAAATTTATCAGAAAGTTTAATTTATTATCTTTATTTCATATTTTTAAAATTTGTCTAACTGTAATAATGTTGTTACAATGTCCCAATGCATACAGAGTTATCGGCTATAACAAATATTACTATTTTTTATTTTAAGTATATATTTTAAAATATGCTGCCTCACATTCTTTCCTTATTAAAAATTATTATGATAGAAAGCCCTTCTAAATGTTGTCGAACTTATACAGTTGTATATTATGCAATGTTCACCCGAAATAAGTATGAATAATTGTTCTATCACTACTTTTGAAAAGCTAAAATCACTTGAGATAACTGTGAAAATTGTGTATTTGTATGTTTATTATTTTGAAGATATAAAAAATTATATATTGTACTTAATATAGATTTAGACGACACTTTATTGTAATAAAAATAACAACTTAGATTTCACAACATTCAAAAAGATAATGCTGTAATATTTAATTTCATGGCCTGCTTAAATTACTATGTTCTTCGATGGCTTTGTAGAATATAAACATATAAAGTAACCAACTTCAAATTTAAAGAAATATTGCCAGAATTTTAGTTCTAGCGATGTTCTAATATTAACATGTTCTAATTTCTGCAGTGTAATAGGATTGAATTATTGAATGAATTGGGTGAGCACATGTGATCTGTTAAAACTCGTTAAAGTTACACGGTCGTACATTACATGTAATTGCTGCAGTGTAAGATCGATTTAAGGAACGTACTGAAATTGTTGTACAAGTAATACATACTAAATAACAGTCTTGTGCTATACTTATTTCTGTTTACTTATCATCAATCTAGGAGGTGTTAATGGAGGCGTTCACGTCACTGATGTTACCAACGCATCAAGAACCATGTTGATGAACATCGATACGCTTAAATGGGACCCTGTCCTTATAAACTTCTTTGACATTCCTAGCAATATTCTGCCCTCTATACGCTCCAGTTCGGAGGTTTACGGAAGTATTACAAAGGGGTCGCTGAAGGGAGTCAAACTGGCTGGATGTCTGGGAGATCAACAGTCAGCACTGGTAGGACAACAGTGTCTTATTAGAGGACAGGTAGGTGATTACATTTTTGTTGTAAAAAATGACTTAATTATGAAAAAATTAATGTAATTTAGAGGGCATTCGATTGATTTATTTTTTGGTAATACTAGATTAGTACTAATTAAACTAGTTTGATACTATCCAATTATAGTTTCTGTTATAATTGTTAATAAACTTAAAATATTAAGACAGAAAAATCGTTAGTAAAATCTGCGTTTGTCAAACTGGATTTACAACAGCAAATATAAACAATCAAAAATTTGATCAGTTGTATTAAAATTACTCAATAGTGAATAATTATTATTGCACCCCTGTTTAATTTTTAACTATTAGCGGTTTCAAAATCATTCAGATCTTCGTGTAAAAGTGACGATATATTCCACAGTGACAAGAGATTACCAAATATAACAATCAATGTAGGGCTAATCAACACCTAAACTTCGAAATACGCTACAGAATGGTCAAGTGCTACATATGGTCCATCTTGCTGTATGGCATGGAAACGTGGACTCTGAAAAAAACATCTATCAACAAACTTGAAGCATTTGAAATGTGGTCATTGAGAAGAATGATGCGCATACCTTGGGTGGATAGAGTTCGAAACGATGACGTCCTTAATAGAGCCGGCGTGGAAAGAGAACTCTTTGAATTAATTAAAAAACGCAAGATTGGTTACCTTGGGCACATATTGAGAGGAGCAAAATATGAAATATAACAGTTAATCCTACAAGGGAAGATCGAAGGTAGCAGAGGAGCCGGCCGCAAACAATTATCCTGGTTAAGGAATATTAAAGAATGGACAGGAATACACAATACAGGTGAGCTGTGTCACGCCGCCAAGAACAGAATTCTAGTAATGAGATAGTCGCCTACGCACTTTGGTGTATGGCATGTTAAGAAGAAGAAGAAGTAGGGCTATTGGCTTGGCAGTGGGACTTGTGCCTTTGAAATGTTGTCATCACTCATAAATGGGAGAGTCCAGAGGGAACACGAACAGTAGTCCAAGTTGTTCTTCCAAGGACATGCGTAAAGGACGTGCTGGCAGAACTCCACGATTGTCGCTGCGAGAGGACACTCTGGCCAAAGTCCGTGAGAGGTATTACTGCTAATTGTCGGCAAGATATGAAAGAATGGTGCAAACAATGTCATCTGCATGCATCCAAGAAAGGACCCAAAATGAGACTTGGGGAAAACTCAAGCAATACATTACCGGAACTCCATGGGAACGAGTTGCTGTCAACATTCTGGTAGTCTGTCCAGTAACAACATCAAAAAATAAGTATTTGATGGTTGCTATGGACTATTTTTCCAAATGACCAGAAATAGTTGCACTACCCAACCAAGAAGCAAACACAGAATGTCATTTCTCGACATGTAGTTCCACTTCTACTCCATTACTAGCGGTGGTGCAACTTCGAATCGGAAATTAGGAAGACCATGATGCCGGCGGACTGAAAATTAGGGTCACCGCCTCATTCTTCAGTCAGTCCGCCAGCATAGTAAAAAGACATAACTGGACCATCAACAATTGACTGTCCCTGTTTGTACATGAAAACCAGAGATACTGGGACAAACTGGTACGTCTGTTTCTGCTAGCTTAATCAAGCTCCTAACATAAAGCAACTGGTTATACTCCAACAATACTATTGACTGGTCGAGACATAAAGCTTCCCTTTGACCTCCTACATGGCAACTTACCAGATATAGAGGCTGATCAAGAGACATTCTCCGAGTATGTCGGCCTAAAAGATCGTCCACGATTTTGTGAAATTCGATCAGAAATCCTCTCTCATTGGCTTCAAAGTCTGGCTCTACCAACCAACGAAAAGGAAAGGTCTGAGTCCCAAGTGACAGCGGACCTGTGAGGAATCGTATCTGGTTACTCATCATCATTCAGCCAATCACGTCCACTGCTGGACATAGGCCTCCCTCAGTTTTTTCTAGTGTTCTCTACACTGGGCCGCTTGTAGCCAATTCCCCGCTATATGTTTTATATCACCGGTCCATCTAGTCGGTGGTGGTCCTCGGCTTCTTTTATAGTTACTGGGCCTCCATTTCATAATACGTCTTGTCCACCGTTCATCTTGTGTTCTGCCTAAGTGCCCTGTCCGATTACTACCGAAAGATAAACAACGTTGTATATAGGGTGCAACTGACGCTACAGAGTAAGCCGAAGGTTGTATATCTGGAGAGTCCTTGTCCTCATAATGGACAGAATCGACCGATCTGGTCCATTTGGGTACTGTTCGGGGCGAACAGCCTGAAGGAAGGGCACGATGTTGTAAGTCACATATGCCTGATTGCGGTCCTGTGCGTTAGATAAGTCCAAAAGTCTCTCTCCGCCTTCAAAATATTCAACGAACTAATTCTATTGACGCAGAGATGACCTTCAAGACCTTGCGGTGTTGGCCCAGTCAGCTGGTTTCCAGTGGCCCATACAGTTCGTTCTCATTATAAAACCAGTAGGGTGACGTTTGATTATTAGTATTGGCGATTCTAGGCATCAGTGCCAATTCTTCTAAGCGAAAATATTTGTCATTAAATGAGTTTTTGAGTCCTTAGAAGAAATTTTTTACCAACTAACAAAAACAAAATTTGTTTAATATATTGTTTGGTATTTTGAGAACGATTTCCGAAGTGAAAATCGAAATATCAAAACCAACTTATTATATATAAGTAAAATTGTGGCTGATTGTCAGTAAAAATAGTAAATTGCAAAATTTTGTTTCTTCTGCTGTTAATCTATCTTTTATTCTCTTTTGTGGGTACGAGAAATACTCCATAAACGATTAAAAATGTTTTAGGCTAAAGCTACCTATGGTACTGGCTGTTTTCTTCTCTACAATACCGGAAACTCGAAAGTAAGTAGCTCTCATGGGTTATTGACAACAATCGCCTACAAATTTGGCCCAGACAAACCTGCAGTTTATGCTTTAGAAGGTTCCGTTGCCATAGCTGGAGCCGCTATGAACTGGTTGAGAGACAATTTGACGGTACTCCCCAACTTTGGAGAAGCCCAAAAGATCGCCGAGAAGGCTGCGGATATAGAAGGAGGAGATGTTTACTTCGTGCCTGCGTTTAGTGGATTGTACGCTCCATATTGGCAGCAGGAAGCTAGAGGGTGAGTTTATAATAATGTTCGACCTTTTATTCTACAATTGGCAACCTTAAATCATATAGAAAACTTTTTAAAGTGAAGCTTCTATACTGGCATTGTATTACTTTTTTTCTCTACAGTAAAATTCTGAGTCGAGCGTGACGGAACTGTCTCGTTTCAGTCTTTTTGTGGGATATTTGTGATTTTCTAGATTTTTGGTGTACAACAGATATACTGGTGTTAATTTATTTCAAAATAAAGAATCTATTTACATATGTCTGGATATTAATTTTATTTTAAACACTTTTTAGTAACATTCATAACTTTTTCCGACCAGTTTAGATAAGCTTATCTTCCAAAAGGTGAAAACAAAAAAGATTAAATATATTTTAGTGGATATATTAAAAAGATATTATTAGAGAAAATAAGCCAAATACAATATTTATTTAAAGATAAGCAATTTTGGCTGATGTTTACTGTAGTGAAAATGATACACTGATCAAAATATATCCTAGTAGTATCGTTATCTATAATATTATAAATATATGCATAATTCTTAGCTGCATGTTGGTTTATATGTTTAAAATTATTGGATTGATTTATCTAATCTAATATTTAAATAAGTCAAAGTAAGTGGAGTTTATTAACTGTATATAATAAACTTTAATAATAATCTAGTTGCCGTACATGAGAACCTTAATATTTATTATTTTCTACCATATCTAAATACGGGGTGTCTCAAAACTGACCCCCGTCCTTTCCGAATATGAATCAGTGGACTAACAAATTAAATTGTGATATTGTTTAAAAAGGTTTTGAAACTGTTTTCTTGTGGCATCTTTAAGTTAAATATTATGTTTATATGGGATTAAGCAGCAATTGATTGTAATGAATGTACGGCATTCATATGTATGACGGCAACTATAACCTTTTAAGACCTGAACATAAGTTTTTCTTCAGAACTTGGTAAAATTTAGTGCAAATGATACTTGGAGGTTACTTATTAATAGAAAAAAATTTAAAAACAATCTATGTACGCAGTGTTTAAAAAAAAGGTATCCACACAATTGTGTATGATAGTTTTTATTTTAGGTAATAAAAAATATTAAATCTACTGTGTATGAAAATACAAAAAACAATTTTGATCCTGTGTAAGGCACAAATAAACATTACATTTTAAACATCTGACTCGCGTTCTACTTTTGCAAGTGTTTCTGCGGCAAAATCTGGCTGTAGTTAGATGATCTTATGTTCTTTGAGCTGATAGAAATCAAGTTTAGGTGTTAGCCTTTTTGTTAAAATTTTCATAAAGAGTTTGTACATATGTG
Source organism: Diabrotica balteata (assembly GCA_918026665.1). NCBI lineage: Eukaryota > Metazoa > Arthropoda > Insecta > Coleoptera > Chrysomelidae > Diabrotica > Diabrotica balteata. The sequence goes on along the minus strand of OU898276.1, from coordinate 54,664,609 downwards.
TCAAGAGGCTGATGGGTCTATAATTTTCTAATTCAGTAATATCGCCTTTTTTGTGTAACAAGACTTACTGCATTGTTCCAGTCTTTTGGAATCGTACCCGCATGTAAGCATTTATTAAACAGTTCGCTTACTGTTTTTAATAAAATTTCTCCTTCTGCTTTTATTGCCTCGATAACGAGTCCATCATCACCAGGCGATCGATGGTTCTTTATTTCCTTTAAAGCTGCTCTTACTTCTGACACAGTAATGGGTAAAAGTATTTCCGATCCCTGATTGATGAGAGTCTTTACTCGTGTCGGGAAATTGTCTTGTGTTCTTTGGTTGGTATAGAGGTCTTTATAAAACTCTCTGGTTATTTTCAGAATGTTTTGTTTATCTGTTGTTGCCTTTCCGTCTTTATCTCTCAGCTCGTATATTTCTTTTTCACTTTGTGCGAGTTTTCTTTTCATTATCTTTAAACCTTTGTTCTCTTCTACTGTTTGAGTAATAATATTAGTATTATATCTTCTTACATCTTTTCTAATTTCCGCTGAAATTCTTTTATTTAGTTTTTTATATTCTTCTTTGTTTCCCTTTTCGTTCTCGCTTAGGTTTCATCGTATTTCCATGAGAGCTTTTGTATATTTGCTAATCTTTTCACTTTTGGTGTCATTTTTGTTGCAACATTTCAGTTGTGCGTTTCTAACCGAGTCTGTCATTAATTTATTGTGATCGTCGATACTTAGAGGTTTGGGATTATTACTCTAAAGTTTCGGCTATATTTTTTATGTATGCTTCTGGATGATTTGGTGAATTCCAAACTATGCGTTTGCAACTTTTTATCATCTTTACTCTTTCTTTTTGTAGATTTCGTTGTAGATCGTTACTCTAGCTCTTACTTTTCTGTGGTCGCTTCCTACTGATAGTTTATTGAGTACAGTAACATCTTGAATAATTTGCTTTTTGTCTGTTATTATATAATCATATTCGCTCTTAGTTCTTAGTTAGAAAAATGTATAAGAATTCAAAATTAATTGTAATTTAGATAAGAGTTAAATTCAGACGTGGACAATAAACCTTGTAAAAAAGATACAAACGTTAAGAAAGAAACGACATTCTCACATGGGATGGATAAATGATTAGAAGCTGCAGAAGAATCTGCGGCTCCTAATTTGCAGGAAAATGGTCATTACATAAACCAATTAAAAAAAGTGCTAGATATTACTAAGGATGGAGACGTTATGCAAAGTAGTACAAAGTTGACGCTAAGAAAAAATGTAATTATATATGTAGGAAATATTTCTTATCTTAAAAGTATTTAGCATAGTTATATTTGTTAGTTACGCCACTGCGAGATACCACTAAAATCATCTTCTTAAGGCGCCACAGACAGGTCGCCATCGCGGGGAAAGGGACAGGAAAAATGTAGACAAAATCACACATTCCTGACCTAAAAGGGATTCAATATTTGGCACTCGTGCTGTGAAGGTTAATTATTGTGCAACGGAATTACTTTATAAAAATACCTAAAATTTTATAAAATTTATTTAAATGGAATTTGTAAGATATTTTATGAAGTGTTTTGTAATGTACGTTGTGAGGTACTTTGTAAAGGTGTTCGAAAGCTTTTTTTCTTTTTTTATTCTTAAAATTTAGTGACTTTTTAGTGTCTTTTAACTTACTAGTCATTTTTTTAGTGTTATAGTTGGAATATCTGAGGATACAGAATCGTCCCATATTGTAAAAGCCACCTTAGAGGCAGTTTGTTATCAAACGAGAGATATTTTAGAAGCAATGAACAGTGATTATGGTTCCCCTTTATCAGTTTTACAGGTTAGTATATTTTAATGTTAGCCATTCGGACCATTTATATATTTGAGATTAAAAATATTTCCTTAAAGTTACCTAATAATCCAAAGGTTGTATTTTTGTGACTAAGTATTAAGAAAACTCTTTCACCGAACGTAGAAATTAAATACCACAAATACTTTTGTATTATTTTTATCCGCACGTGCTTCTCTATTCTGTGTCTCGTGTTTGTTTTGAACGTGTTTAATGTTCAAAGTTAAATCTTTTTCTTACTATTTGTATATACATGCTTATATTTTGTCCCCAATTTCATTATTTTAATAAAAAACATGCAGTTAAATGTAGGACCTTCCTACATTTATCGTTCCTTTTCATTATATCTAGTTACTACATTTTTTCTTGATAAAATAATCAATTTGTTATTTTCTTTTCCAGGTTGATGGTGGTATGACAGCCAATCCCCTCTTGATGCAGATGCAGGCAGATCTAGCAGGAATAACAGTGTTAAAACCGACTATGGCCGAAAGTACAGCTCTAGGAGCAGCGATGGTAGCAGGAGCAGCTGTCGGAGTGTGGGATTTGAACAAAGCACTGGACATCCCCGCGATAAAATGGACGGCCAAGTGTACGGAGAATGAACGAGACGTCAGGTATGCCAAGTGGAAGATGGCAGTTGAACGAGCTATGGGATGGGACATGTCTGTATAGCGAAAATGAAGTATGGCAATGTGGACGGTTGAGAAAGAAAATTAAAAAAAAATCTAGCTCTTTTCTAGTAAAAGACATTAACAATGACAAAAGCGTACAGATTTTGTTGTACAAAATCATGAATAAGCGACGACATTGGCGACACATTTTGTTGCAGTGTATATATATATATATATATATATATATATATATATATATATATATATATATAGATTATTTCTTATTTCTATTTACATTTTTAATTATTACTGTATTAAATTTGCAATAAAATTTGTTTTGGCTAATTGCTATACAGAGGCAATGTAACTTGTTGTCATCAACAAATTTGACCTCGTATACTAACAAGGTATTCCATGGATATAAAAAGATAAATTCAGAAAACTCTTTTAAAAAAAAAGTGGGTTCAAGTTACAGATAAATTGGAAATGTATATTACATTCAATTTTAAAAATTTATGTTTATTATTCTTTTACCTTCTTTTACCATAAGAAACTTTATATCAGTCCAATTGCTGTTACGAAACTATTGATCAAAATGTTTTTCATCTTTGCTATCTGCATTTCCTCAGAAACTATTGTAGTTCTAAATTTGGCAACATTGTTAAATAGTTTTAATGTCAACATTACTTTGTAATAAATGAATTATATACTAGAGATATATGATTGTTTTAACTACAGTGGTAGCATGCAAAAGTTATTATTTTGGAATATGTATTATTAGAATGATTAAACATTTTTATAAAAAATGCTTCAATAATCTGTTTAAAATTGTTTTGACTATCTTTTTGTTTTTGTTTAATTTTATTGAAAAGATTGTTTTCGAAAGTATTATTGTTGTTAAATATTTTTGTTTGGAAAATGTGATACTATAATTAGAAATAAATAAAGTGATTATGTTGTTTTATGCTGTTTTTAAAGTGTGTATAGTATAATACAATGTATAGTGAAGTTAATAAATAAAGAAGTATAAAAACATAAAAATGATAGTAATCTCCAAACACTGAAGGATAAGGAATTATTACATCGGTTATATCAGTTACATCGGAACGGTGTGTTTATTTTTTTGATTCTCCAAAATAGTTTAAATTAAATGAGAACAAGTTTTTAAAATTCAACCAATCTGTGAAGTTATTAATGATCAATTGAACTCAATTTTTGATCAACTTCGATCTGTTCTGTCGAAAGGTATCGCAAAATGTTGAAATAAATTTACCAGTCAATTCTTAAATGGATAATTCTACACAAAGAAGTTATTCTACCGTACTAACTCAACTAAAATTTCTCCCAAAAAGTCAGGCTATCATTTTTAATGCCATTGAAAATGCGAAAATATAAGATTACTTCCTCCCAATGGCAGAAATCATCTATCAACAAAAATATACTATTCTGCTTTAGATTATCAAATAATAGAATATGTGTATTTATCATCGGAAAATGTTGAAAAATTCATGAATGAAATTAATGGCAACATTGAAGTTAATAATCAGATTATTCAAGTTCGACGGTATATAACTCCATCCGAAAGAATTATTCTCTCTAATGTTTGCCCAACCATTCCTCATGAAGTATTAATTAAAGAACTCGAATCCATGGGGCTTGTTACTCTATCTACAATGTCTTTTTTAAAAATTAATGCACCGTTACCTGAATTTAGTCACATACTGAGCTTTACAAGGCAAATCTTTATCAGTCCAACAGATCTTACAATTTCAGAATTATTTATAATTAATTACGATAATGCTCCATACAGAGTCTACTTATCAAGCGGCAACCTAACGTGTTACAGCTGTAAACAAAACGGCTATACGGCAACACACTGTAAAAACCCTATCAATCAGAACCAAATCCTATTCTTTCAACCACAGCAGAAAAAATCCCAACATGTACTCCTCCAGAAATATCAACCATCACACCAGCACCTACTTTAACTCAAACAGATACCTCAACTACAAAAAATCAAGTAGACCCTAAACAAACTGCAAGCGAAACAACTACTACCTTACATATGAAAATTGAGTCTTCACAAACCAGTTCAAAAATATCTATTGATGATACCTTAAGTTCTTCCCCGCTTTCTAATGGTACTATTAATAAACCGAAGTTTACCAGTCCAGCCCAATAAGAGAATCTCTAAAAGCATTGATAAACCAGCAGTCACCACCATGTATTTTAAGTTATTTTCAGATAACCTTCTTGGCTAAAATAATGGTTCACCCGATCCACAGTTGAAAACTATACAAACAACTTCACAGCTCTCATCGATATGTTAAGCAAAATATATCCCTATACTCAAGATAGATTTACAAAGACCCGAAATACCAAATTAAGGACAATTCTTCTAAAACACTTACAGCCGCAAATCCTACAAGTCCTAATATCTGATACAGAAAGTGACTGCTCACAAACGAGTTATTAATAAAATGGAGTTTAATAAATTAATACAGTGGAATATAAATGGCTATTACAATAATCTTCCTATGCTACAAATCATTATTTCAGAACAAAATCCAGATTTTATCTGGTTACAAGAGACCAATTTTAAACAAAATCAAAATATAAGCTGAAGTCATAATCTGTTTTATAACAAAATAAGACCCAATCAAAACAATGTAAGTGGCGGTGTATCAATTTTAATTAATAATTCATGGCTCGATTAGCATACGACTAACTTAGAGGCCGCCACCTTCGTTGGAAAAACTAATATAAACCTTTGCAATATATATCTACATCCTGGAGAAGTAATATCAAGATAGGATATTTTCAATCAAATTCCTACTCAAATCGTTTTGGGAGACCTAAATGCATATAATCAGATCTGGGGATCAGGATATAAAGACCAACGGGGTACTGTAATTGAAGAAATTAATTAATTAATAATCTTAACATGTCTCTTTTAAATGACTGAAGTCCAACTAGATTTAATATAAAAACTGGAGAAGCTACTCATCTGATCTAACAATATGTGACATCGATCTTTAACCACATTTGTCTTGGTATCCAATTCGATACATGTACAACAGTGACCACACAACCCGTTTGTCTCCGAAATGGAAAATAGATAAAGCCGATTGGAAGCGCTTCGCCGAATAGATGGAGTCGGATATAAACAAGTACTCAGCAACAATAATTGACCCTAGAAGTAAAGGGGTATAAGTGACAAAAAATAAGTTTTGAATAAACTCCGTTCAAAGTTGACTCTTCACTGTAATTGCCATGATTATTTAATGCTAGTTTTTCTTCTCCGATGTAGTAACTGTAGGCATTATTATTATTTTTTATAACAAAACTCATAATTTGGTAGACTTTACTCATTTTGGAGCCATTTTTAGGTTGCCAACTAGCACTTTACCCCTTTACTTCTAAGAAATGCAACATAAGGGTAAAAATGTAAATCGATCATAAAGTTTTTGTACAAACTTAATCTTCATCCTAACATTAATACATGTTGATTCGTAAATATCAGTGTCGTAATGTTGATCCAAATCGTCATTTTCGACTTTTGCTTCTTCTGAGTTTGCTAGTTCGGCAGCTTGTTGATCATCATGTCGCAGATCTGTGTAGAACTCATGGTAGATTGTAGGTACGTAGTTAAGTAACTATTTAAGATTTAAATATTAAGCTTGCTTAATGAGAGATGTTATGTGAATCGGTACTGTAAAGATATCTGGCAGAAGGACAGAATTTTTGCCAGCTTGTGTGGGTCTCATAGCTCACTTCACTCTTCTATGCTACCTCCAGCTGTTTTCTTGTAAAACTGGGTGAAAGGTTTGTCCTGCTGAAAATGTAACCACTGCATATTCTGTATTCCGTTTACGCTAAAAAACGCTTCTAAAAAATCGTCATTTTTCATCAGTACTTTAGTAAAGATCTTTCTTCTTGTAGAAAGAGACCAGCTCCATCCAATGTTCAGATACATACATGTCCTTGTTTTTAACTCTATTAAACCAAAGTTTTAGTTTGATAGACTCATAAGAATGGCTACTTATAAACAAGCGATGATCTACTAGTTAAATATTAGTGTTTCTTTCAATGCAGGGCCAAAATTTGACTGTCAGATGACTCTTGTTTTGGCCTCCACAATTGTCTCTAAATGGAAAAACGATGCAGCACCAAGTGGTGCCTACATTGTTAACTTCTCTAGTCTTGACTAGTTCGAAGTTGGGGATTGTTGAGCTGGGTCCTCTTGAGTTAAAGAGGTAGGGCGCGTCTCACCTTTAACGTTTTGACGCTGGGCCTGAACTAAGAACGGGATATCACGGTTTGCGATATAGCGCCTGTTGGACTCAGAATATTGAACCTCAGATATTTTAAGTGTCTTGGTTGTACTTAATGTGTTAAAAATGGCATTCAGAAAGTCGAAGTTGAAGCCAGTATCGGATGGGTAGCACTAGAATTCAGCGGGTCGTACTCCATTAGAGAAAGCTATATTTTTAGCTTTTGGGCGGCTTATGTCGAGGCGGCGGTAACCTAATAGGTTTTAGTTTACCCTATTATTTGCGTCAATGTTTAAACTTCATACGTAGGGTCCAGGATTGGCGTCTGAAACAGCCTTTCGTACTGAGTCAGCTAACACACCTACACAGTGAATTTCCTCATAGAGAATGTGCAGATAGTCATCGAGGTTTTCGCCTGGAAGGGCGAGGGTGCCATAGTAGCATAAATGGGGGGAGGTTTCTATATATTTTAGGAGACAAGATGATATTTCCTGACATCAACGTGACGCCAGTTCTTCGTGCCATATAAAGAAATCGGTTGTTTTAGTTTTTAGGTTATGGACCCCTAAGTTATACGTCCATAGTTGCCTTAAACAATATGCGTAGTTGACACATTAGGAGTTGGCATAGTTTTTTGCAAGTCGAAGATGATCCCCACTTTGCTAGCATCCTTTAGGTTATGACACTCATCTTTTGCTGTTCTTATGACTTCCACTTTACACAAGTTTCAGTCTTTTTCTCTCTGAGCTAAAGCTTTTTCTCCTGCCAAACCATGATTTATGTGAAATTTGTCACAGGTGTCTGACACTAAGGTTGAATTGAGTATTAAAAATATTCCTGCAACAACTTTCCTTTGCAGGTTCTTTCTGTTTTTTATCCTTACAGAAACCACGATAATGTTTGTACATTATTTTCAAATTAACACTCCTGAGGAAGATACCTCCTATTCGGAGTCTTATTTCTAGAGTAGTGGCTTGTGTACCTAGGCAATTTATTAACAGGCTCGTTTATGGTTTCAATTGCCCTTTCAGAAATTTTGTTCGGGGGTGATTTTTTTTGTCTTTTATGCCTGTGGTCTTTCTAAGCCTATGACATGTCACGCCTGAGGGGACTTTTTTAACTTACGTTCAGTTTTTAGGTTATGTACACCCATGTCCTTTAAAGCTTAAAAAAACGAACTCTTCTTAAAAACACTGCAATTTACAATAACGTAAAACACTGCTGTTTATAATAAAGTATTACTATAACAACAAATTAATATTGCTTAAGAGGAACTATAATATTACTACCCATCCAAAATGATAACAAACTCAACTAACAGTCTGACACAGTGGACTAGGAGTACAAGTGCACTTGTACCTCTTCCAAGCCCTACTCTTAGTTGGCTTGGAGGTTAAGTAACTTGCCGCTAGAACGCAGCACCTGTTAGACTTATCACTTAGATTTCTTTACCTCCAAACAGAATGAGAGATTTTCAGTTCGGCGATGTAATTATCTCAATATTTACAAAAATGTCATTTATACCCCTGTACTTGTAACGTCCTCAATTAATGTCGAAGATTCTCTAGATAACTTGAACAAAATAATTATTAGTGCAGCTGAAAACTCAGCCGTTAAACTACGGCCCTCTATTGTCTTTAAGGATCAGTTGTAATATTTTATATCGACTTGTCCTTACTATATGTCCCAGATAAGACATTTTTCGATGTTTAACAGTCTTTAGCAGTTCTCTATCTTTAAGCAAGACTTAATATCCTTAAATAATTATCTAAAAAAGACTCTGATAGGAACGACATCTTGAACTCGTACAAGAAGTTTCGCTGTTAAAAACATTTTATCATTCAGGTCTTCGATTATCTTTAGACTTCCTAAGTAGCTACAGTAGCCATCAAATATTCATTTCAGCAATTATTGTGATTGACTTATAGAAGTTGTACTCATGCCGGTGATAATCTAAGATATACCCTCATTAATTCTGGCCATGCGATATTCCTCGTTGCCCAGATATTCGAGTTTTCTCTTTTTATCATGTTTATTAAGTCACCTTCACCTTGAACTACTCTGTTCAAGACTTCTCTGTTTGAAATGTGTTGAACCCATGATATTCTGAGCATTCTACGATATAACCACATCTCGAAGGCTTGTAATTTGTTCATCATGTTAACCTTCATAATCCAGGTTTCACATCCATACAGTAATACAGGATATACATAACATTTTAGGAACTTTAATTCTCAGCTGTAAGTTCAGCTGAGAATTGCTCAGAATAGATGTAAGTTTCATAAATGCTCCTCTTGCAATTGAATGGACCCTGGAGACCCCAAAAGACAGATATTCTATCAAGAGCCAGTAGGAACCAGGAGGAGAGGCAGGCCAAGATCTAGATTTAAAACTCAAGTCGAAGATGTCTTGAGGAATCTAGGGGTCATAAATTGGAAAGCCAAGCCGAAGAATAGAGCGGAATGGAGACTAATTCTTGAACAGGCTGTAATATCAACCCTTAAATATCAGAATTACAGATAAAATAATATTATAATTCATACTCGTGTAACATTTGTTTATGTAAACATTCGGTAATTTAAATCGAGGTCATTCATATATAACATACTCTAATTAAAACAGCCAGTCAGCACTCTAGTAAAATTGCACGACTTACTTGTGGTGTAGGTCAGGGAATACACTTGACACGAATAGTAACAAGAGCGCTGAGTCAGCAAGGCCGAGGCTATTAAAAGCAACACCAATCATTCTCGGAAATCTTAATTATGATACCGACATTATGGCCAGCGTCAATTAAGTACTGATATATTTAAGTTTATAATAGTGAAATATTGTACAAAGCAGTGATTAAAAATGGGCAACTAGTTACAACAATATTATTTACTACCCAAGATAATATTTACCATAAGGCCAAGACCCACCCAGGGTTTTAGCGCCAAAGATAATGATGATGAAATCTTAACAAGCCTGGGAAACTGTTCAACAACATTAATAAAGTAAGTAGGTTAAAACTTTTTAAAGTAGACTTCTGATAAGCAGGTTTATAAATGGTTAAATTATTCACTTTTTCTTTTGGCGTCATAACCTTAAACGAGTCTGTGCCTGTCTGGCTATGTCGTTCCATAACTAAGAGTTCCTAAAGAAAAAAGGAGGCACTTCAATGGAAAAACATTCTACATGTTATTGACATAAAGTCACTACATTTATTTATTATTATTTATACATATTGAAAGTATAACTGGAGTTAATAAAAAAGTACATAATATTTTACTTAAATGTCATTCTTTCTTAATATCTAATAAATACTTAGTTTATGTTTATTAAATAAATTAAAAAATATGCATCCTTTTATGAAATTTTTATATATATTTCTAGACTTATTATAATTTCGAAAAAAAAAATAGTTTAGTCAAATAATTTATGGATCTTGTCTAGCCACGGAGTATGATGCCGTTATAGGTGCTTGAATTATCTTCTTCCTCAATGCCACGTACAATATCCCTCCTAGGATGATTTGACCAATTCCCACAAGGATTATTATTACATAAGCAGGAACAGCATTTCCACCTAAAAAAAAGTATTTTAACAATTAATGAAGTAGTAATCAATCTAAGCCTATGGTAAACTGGGATTTAAGATAGAATTAGGTTTTTTTTCATAGATTTAGAGAAAACTTTTGACAATATATTTATCATAAATCTTCTCAAGCTGGTAAACGTTAATAAAAATAATTTTAATATATTTAATCTTCTTTTGATGCCAATCTATATGTTTTCGCGCTGGTTGTCGAATGTATAGGATCCCTCTTTAACTCTTCTGATTATTGTGCTAATATCAGGTATGATGTACTAGTTTTTTATGAATCTGTCTAACTGGTAAGCAGGTTTTGTATGTTTTCAATAAAATTGATAGTGTGTAAAATAATTTATTAATTAAGCTTAGTATACTTTCGATATAATAAATGTCATCATCAGAGCTATCGTGAATTAGGCAATAAATACTTCATAAAAGGAAAATTGTTGACAAACAACATATTAAAAACAAAGATCAGGCTCTCTAGGCCACAGATCTTGGGTCTAACCCTTATACATATGTATAATTCACATCAAATAGTTAAAATAGAAAACATGGCTACCACATACAGCGACGACAACAGCTGTTTTTGACTTATATTTTTTGAACTTGAAAATGAAAATGTTTTTTGAGATGTTCAGCAGTGGACGTTAGAGGCTAGTTGATGATGATGATAAGGGTTAGGCTAAAGATCTGTGGCCTAGAGAGCCGATCTTTGTTTTTAATATGTTGTTTGTCAACAATTTTCCTTCTATCTTTGTTTTTAATATGTTGTTTGTCAACAATTTTCCTTCTATGAAGTATTTATTGCCTAATTGACGATAGCTCTGATGATGACATTTATTATGTCGAAAGTATACTAAGCTTAATTAATAAATTATTTTACACACTATCAATTTTATTGAAAACATACAAAACCTGCTTACCAGTTAGACCTATTTAGAAGTGTGTACAAGTCTTACAGTCTTTTTCAATTTTTTATGAATCTGACCATGACCAGGTCCGATTTGGTCTTTAATTTTATCCATTAAGATTATGTGTAATAGTTTATATTTGACATTTCTCATAATTTCATAAGTATATCATGGTTTGTCTGTTATCGCTTCACACTTGGTAAACTGGGATTATCGCTTATGTGTTACCTTTGCGAACACCTTTAATGTGAAGCTAATTAAGCTAATTAGACAGTGCCCGGTTGTATATAGTTTTGAAGCGAGGATCTCGGTAGATGCCATGTTTAGAAGTTTGGAAGTGTTCGAAATGTAAGCAGACAGAAGATTGCTAGAGATTTCGCGGTGTCAGCAAAAAGAACGAAAAAATTAACCGAAATGGTTAACGCCATCATGAAAATAAAAATATATCATACTGCAGACGATATTCGAAGAAAAAAATGAAGGCAAACATAGACGGAGTAGAAGAAGGACCCCATGGCTCAAGAAACTGCGTCAATGGTACGGAGTTCCAGAGTACCAGACCACTATTTCGAGCAACAGTAGATTTCTAGGAGAACATGACTTTTGAAGAAGTTGAGAAGAATTATCATATATTTTGTTTTCTTAACGTTAAGTTTTAATCCATACTGATCACAAGTCTGTGTTATTTTGTTCATTAGATTTTGAAGGTCTTCTCCGCAATTAGCAAGGACTAAGGTATCGTCGGCATATCTAATATTGTTGACGGTTACTCCATTCACAATAATACCTTCGGTTGTCTCCATTAAGACTTCCTTAAATATTTCCTCCGAATATAAGTTAAAAAGTAAAGGCGACAATATACAGCTTTGTCTCACTCCTCTTTTTATATTTATTTCATCCGACAGTTTTTGTTCAACCTTTATTCTTGCCACTTGATGCCAGTATAGATTTGTAATTATTCGTAGATCTTATCGTCCAATCCAGCTGTTTCCAATATTTCTAGCATTTTGTTATGTCGGACACATTTTGATTTATATCTCTGCATCTCTGTACTAGCACCTGTATACTAAACAAGGCTTCTCTTGTACCCAAGCCACTTCTAAACCCAAATTGAGTATTGCAAATTCTGTCCTCTAACAGCGTCTAAATTCTGCTGTGTATTATTCGCAGGAAGATCTTCAAAACGTGACTCATCAGACTTATTGTCCGATAATCAGCGCATGTCTTTGGACGATGTTTCTTAGAAATTTTGACAAATGTCGACTTTAACCAATCAGTTGGTAATATCCCAGTGTCATAAATTCTGTTAAAGAGATTACACAGAGCTTTAATTTCATTTTCTCCCAAAAACTTTAGTATTTCAGCACTTACTTCATCGGGGCCAAGTGCTTTTCCATTTTTTGCCGTTTGTATCGAACGTGTAACCTCACTTTCTGTTATAGATGGACCTGATATAGCAATCGGTGTATAGTGTTCTACTCTCTCATCTTTAAATAATTCATAAATGTAGTTTTCCCATTCTTTTAACTGTTCATTGATGTCTAATATTCAGTGTCCGTTTCTGTCTTCTAAACTTTGGGATACTTGTTTCCGTTTGTTTCCGGGATTGGGTACGCAAAATGTTAAAGGAGAAACACTGGGATAATTTTGACAAGAGAAGGACTTCGTAATTATGAACACATATTTAGAAGTCCCTGCTAGAAGATCCCGTACTTAGGATATGTGATGAGAGTGCAAAATACTCGCAAAAAGTTACTAAGGCAAAATTCGCTGAAAGCGAAATATGGGAAGACGAAGAATATCCTCGCTTAAGAATTTGAGGGAATGGTTTGAATGCAGTATTGTAAAAACTAAAATAGACTTCCTTCTGATCAATAAGCTATACCGAAATTCAATTAAATCAACTAAAGCATATTCAGAAGCAGATATTAAATCAGATCATAACCCTGTTGTCTCAAGATTTCATGTCAAACTTAAAATGCTCCTAACTAAAAGTAAGAGAACCGAAATACAGGTATCCTAGCTAAGGAATGAATCAGTTAGACAGAAAGTCGCAAAAGCAATTACTGAAGAGCTGAATGAATACAAAAATTAACACCATTGAAGGCAATGATAAAATATAGGAAACGATAAAAAATATCATGTTACGAGCAAGTATACATTATACATGAAAACTGAAGAACATCTAAAACCGTAGATAAAATCACATAATATTCAGGCGGATTTAAACAAATAGATAAGAAAGGCTAAAGAAAAATGGTATCACGAAGTAAAACAGTTAAAAAAAATGACACTTTTATCCTGCACAAGAAAATAAAGGAGCTAAGTGAAACGAATAAGGTAAATAGGGGTAGTTGTTACTAGATAAATGGAAGATTGATTTCAGATATCAGGAAAAAACTGAAATATAGACAGAATACATGCATTAAATTTTTGATGACGAAAGACAGAATCTGTGGAGGCAACTACTGATAGCGATCCAAATATTACTAAAAAAGAACTATTATAACCAATAAAATTAACAAAAGACAATAAACCTCTCCTAAATAAAAGCAGAATTAATTAAACTGATTAACGAGAACATATATTAGCATTAGTGTATTTGTATAACTCTATATACAATACAGCAACTATTCTAAATAATAGTTGAAGTCTATTGAATTTAAGAGAATGCTCTGATCATCGAACGATTAACCTGATGAGTCACACCCTCAAAATACTCTTAAAAATTATTCTACAGAATATATCTATCGCAGACTGAAACAAGATATTAGCGGGACACAATTTGCCTTAAGGAATACCTTTGGAATAAGAGAAGTATTATTTGCCATAAAGATGTTGGTCCAAAGATGCTTGGCTTCAAATCAACACTGTGCATCTGCCTCTTATGTTACAACAAAGCATTTGATAAAATTAGACCCAATCACTTGATAAAACTAGTTCAACCATGTACGAAATAACGAAATAATGTGGATAAAGAACATTAGAATTATGACCAAACATTACTACAATCAAGCAGCCATAATGAGGGAGGGAAAGAGTTTCCTGATGAAATCGAAATAAGGAGAGGTGTCAGACAAGAATGCATATTATCACCTATCCTATTCAATATGTATTCCGAAGAAATTATCCAAGAAGCCCTAGAGGGCCAAACAATAGTCATAAAAGTGAACGGAAAGCCTATCAACAATTTAAGATACGCTGATGATACGATACTGATAGCGGAATATCTCGAAGACTTACAGCAATTTGTATACCGAATTGTGGAACACCGTGAAGGAAGAGATCTAATTCTTAAGATGAAAAAAAATCAATTTTTGATGAACAGTAAATCACAGCAACGATATGAGAGTATAATGAATGATGGAGAACAAATAAAACAAGTCCATAAATAAAAATATTTAGGATCAATAATTAACGACAACAACGACTATACTAAAGAAACCAAATCAAGAAATGGACATTCAAGATGGACTGAGATGTTACGTGTTCTGCCTACGCTGTTCTGAAAATGCTTAAAATAAGTTGGGTGGACAGACTTAAGACGATGTCGTATTGGAAAGAATGAGAAAACAAAAAGAATTTCCAAATATTATTAAAATTGGAAAGTTGCAATATTTGAGCCATGGTTTGAGAGGTAAGTTCTACGAACTGCTGCAGGTGATCATGCAGGGAAAAAATACAAGCACCAAAAAACCGAGGTAGAAGATGCATTTCCTGGTTAAACAATCTAAGAATGGTTCAACTGCAGTTCTACAGAACTGTTCAGAGCAGCTTCATCGAAAATTCGAATCGCTATGACGGTTCCCAACCTTCTTTATGTTTACTTGATTTTGCGTAGTTCGTTATGATCTATTACAATTCTATTGTTTTGTATTATTTTAATTTATTTAATGTGTCTCGATTACATAGATCATCGACATAGGTACAGTATCAATTAATATTATAAAAATATTATTATTAATTTGATTTTCCGCATATCTGTGGAGCTTCAAATGTACGAATGTGTGGTTGGATTTATTTCAATTTGAACGATAGGCAATTCTAGTGAGTTCTCACAGAATTAAGTGTGAGACGATTACAGTGATGTTTCAGATCTGTTAATTTGTATTCTTTCAGGATCAGTGGCTGATTAGAGCGCTGTGTTTGCTGCACAATCGGCGGATTTCTTGCGTTGAATTCCAATATGTGAGGATACCCAAATGATTGTCAAGGAGTCTCCTTGGGAGACAGAGATAGATAGATAGATAGATAATAGAGATTCACTTAGAGATACAGATAGCTGAAGTAACATGTTTCGGTTTTCCCAGTAGCTCAGTTGTGTGGATGCTGCAAATTGACGAAATTATCGAGGTCTTGATAAGATTTTTCGAAGACATGACTGCACAACCTAAATAATCATTGCACTTATCCAATAAAATAATATTCTTTAACCATATTAAGAAAAGAGTATTGCAGAGTTAAACAATGCGCATCTTGCATCGATAGTTAGTTAGAATGGTACTGTTATGATAAATTCTGACCTAAAACCGTAAACATATTTATTACTAATATTCTATTCATTCACGTAGTTTGTAGGTCATATACTACCGAACTCTCCAGAAGGATTCGAATAAAAATTTCAGGTAACAAGAATGCAGCCGGTGGCCCGACCCTAGGAAAAACATGTTTATATTCTATACCAGACGAGAAGATGATCGACTTTTCTAGTCTAACGGTATTGGTATATAACGGGACCTTTTTGGAGAAAACAGGCAGTCAGAAAAGAAATTCGCGACAGGTATTTAAATGTAACGATCGTAATAATAAATTATTATTTTAAGATAAATTATTATAAATAAACTTTAAATAAATTAAGTTTGTAAGTTCTATAAATATTGAACCTTTCGTAAATTAAAATAAGAACAATAAATTAGAATTAATAAAGACATTACACTGGTGTCAGAAGAAAAGTGGAATAGTGAATAAAAGTGTGAAAATGACGACGATTTACAAGCTCACAGTTACGAATTTAAGAATACATCTCGAGGAAGGGGAATTAGCTTTTACCGAAAAAAAGGCTGAGTTAGTCCAACGACTAAAGAACGCTTTAGAGGAAGAGGTTTAGACCGCGAAACTTATATATTTGAAGACGCTGTTATCTCGTCGATTTCGAAATCAGAGAACAAAGTTTCTGGTGACATCGCATCATTAGAGAACAAAGTTTCTGACGATATTTCAAAAGTTTCTTCTGATGTGGCCAAGGTTCCGGCGGCATCGCTTCTTTATAAGACAAAGTTTCTAACGAGATTTCTTCTCTGGAAAGCAAAGTTTGTGCTAACATATCTTAAAGGAATCTTGGAAATATCTAAAGTCAGTCTAAAGTCTGAGATGTCTGCCCTCGACGATAGAGTGTCTTCGTTAGAAACCCAAGTTGCTGCCGATTTGTTAGCCTTCGAAGAAAAGATGAAGGCAATGGAAATGAAGATTGAGGAAACGGGGACAGCAGAGAGAGGAAACAATCCAATTACAGCAGAGACAAAAGAAGACGAGACGAAATGTAAGTTGGAAACACGGCCGAAATTTGAAGGAAGTGGAGGTTCTGTTTATGTCAAAGTCCCAACTTTCGACGGAAAATCGTCATGGAACAACTACATGAAACAGTTCGAATCAGCTGCAAGAGCGAATAGATGGTCTGAAAAAGAAAAGGCTGTAAACCTGACTATGCCTCTTTGAGGAGATGCCTTAAATGTTCTCCAGACCATAGCCGTAGAGGAGACGGATGATTTCGAACAACTTAAGAAGAGGTTAAATATGCGATATGGCTACGAGCACTTGTAGCATGTATATCAGTCGCAGCTTAAAAAATGAAGACAAAACAAAGATGAGGCTCTTCAAGAATATGAGGTAGATACTGCCAGATTAGTACGATATGCTTATCCATCAGCTCCCGAAGACATGATGGAACAGTTGGCCGTTCAAACGTTTATTGATGGTCTTCGTGATCATGAAATGCAGAAAACACTACGATTAGCTCGTTACAAGACCCTGGTTGATGTCTTATCCGTCGCCCTCGAATACGAGTCAGCTATGCAGGCGTCTAGTAGGTACAGTAAAGTTAGGACTGTAAAAGAGGAAGGAAGACATTACAGTACTTATTTTTGGGAAAGTTTTACTACATGGGTGAAGAGGAGAGATTTTGTAGAGTAATGTGTTAATTTTGTCCTTCATTCCGTCTTAAATTTCTTTTTCTTACGTCATATCTAGAATTTCATTTGTTCATTTGTTTCAGTTGTTTCTTGTCTAAGAAAAATCCAATTTTTCTTAGCCTGTGCCTATGTTCTTGTGTATATTCGTAAAGATTTCTTTTCACTGCTGTTCTGCGTCTTCTTCAATAAGTTCAGTTTTACAATACATTACAAACAGTAAATAACAATAACTAATTTTTATAAACAAACATTAAGTTAAAAAATTTATTTAAAAATTCCTTTATAAAAGGTATAATGTTAAAATACCCCATCGGGCTACATCACAGAACTTTTTCGGAATTAATATGCCATCATCAGTGCTATCTTCATGTACATGTTTACCAGATAGCACTGATGGTGGAATATTAATTCTAAAAACGTTCTGTGATGTAGCCCGATGGGGTTTTTTAATATAATACCTTTTATAAACGAATTTTTAAATATTTTTTTTGTGATACATGCCATACAGCCAACTACAGGAAATTAGTTACCTTGCGGATTGAAACATTTAGTTGACAAATATGTTCAATTGACTATTTGATCGCAACTAAGAAGTTGGACAGATTACCACTGTAGGATCTTATCGGTCATTCCTACACCAGATGTTTAACCGTGCAGCACTGCAATCGCAATTTGGAGACAGTATTTTCCCCGCCAAAAGAGTGAGTCGGAGTACCTACCACAGATTCATTATGGTTGGTCGAAATCCTCTGGCTTACTTGCAATACATAACATTCCGGGAGGAAGACGGTGCATTCATTCTTCCCGCCAACTATTCTGGCGGAGTCTAGAGTTGTTTCTTGACTGAAACCTATTTATATCTCTGTCGGTGATACCAACGTGAAAGTGGTGCACAGGATCGGTGTTATTTTTCTATACTCCCTGACAAGGGCACGTTCTCGACGGGCGTGTGAGCTATGTGGCCTAGTACCGGTAGCTGGTATATTGGCGTTGCTTGGATTGTGTCTGATATAATACGCAAAGCTGCTTTAGTTGGACGCAAACATGTTTGGTATGGCGGTTGAGCCACACCGGTGCACAATACTCCACAACGGGATAAACCAGCCCCAGTGCTGACCATCTTAGTGTCGCTAAGGAACCCCATAAGGTACAGCATAACTTTTGCGTAATATTATTTAGTAATCTAAGTTTTGCAGTTGACTTCTTAAGATGTTCTTTTAAGCTTAGCTCTCTGCCGAGTATCACAAGTAGTTGACCAGTCTGTTGTTTAAATGAAATCGCGATATTTCCATCTTGGCGGCATTACGGAATCTCCAGCAATCTCCAGCGGCGGATATATCTTGTGAGGGTAACAGGTCATTTGTTAGTATTTGCTCAATAGTTTCCAATTCTCAATGGCTCATAGCAAGCGCCCAATCATCTGCACATCCGACCTTCTTTAATGAGGTTTTGATCATGCCTGCTATATAAATACTAAAGAGTGGGGACAGCACCGATCCTTGTTAAAGGCCATTGTTCAGTTTCATTTGAGTACTAGTCGTATTACTCATGATGACTTGGAAACATCTGTTGCATAGCATGCTTTCTGCATGGAATCGCTCGCATTAAGTTATATATTATCCTTTGTCGCCAGACGATATCGCATGCTGCTGATAAATTAACGAAAATTTTAGATATTCTTAGTTGTTTTTAAAAGCCCGTTTCTACACAGTTGTCGGTGCTATTTTTAAATAATATAAAGGCTACATACTTTTTTATATGAAACGAAAATCAAAACTACGAAGACTTTATTGAAAAACTATAAAACAGAATTTAAAAGTAGGAAATAATATTCAGGTTCTTATTTGAACAAGATAGTTCCAAGCAGAAAAGCTTATTCAATGTACAACTTAATTTTAAAAATTTATATCTATAACTCCGGTTAGCTGCACAAAATGTAATGGTTTTAATATAAAGAAATAACAAAAATGCAATTACAATTTTCGTTGGGAATAAAAGTTTATTTTTTATTAAGATACCACAAGAAAATAGCCTTAGAACAATAGATAATAACAAAAATGTCTCTCCAAATCCGACTGCTAAAGATTTATACATAATATGTTCTATTTTGCTTTCTTATACTTACGAAGATATGTCCTGGTTATGCTTTTTCTTCCCATCAAAATTTTTCTCCTTCCTTCAACCTCATCGGCACAGAGGGTAAAGAGAACTAAAAATAAAGTTAAAATTGAATAAAAATCGTACCAAAACTAGAAAATCTTCACCATATTCTACCCTTTATACTACATTAAAATCTTAATACATCTTAATAAAAAACTGTTTGAAAACATTCTCATGTAATGAAATTTTAAAATTGTTTTAGTTCTCATCAGTTCTCAACTCACAAATGTATTAATGAGACCTTAACTAAAAGCATCCAACAATACGTAAATTTCTTGATGTTCAACAGATTTTAACATTTGCGGAATCTTAGATTTGGTATGTTATTGAGAACTACTATCTGGAATAACTAATCACTGGGAAGAGGAAAACTCAAGCTAAACCATCCCAAATGAAGACTTTCATGAAGAGTGTTAAAGGTAGTGGAACATTACTGCAACCATAATATTCCACACTGACACTATAAGGTTCAATAGAAGAGAGCCCAATAAGACTAGATTATTTCAAAGATAATTTACATGTCTGATATGGTTTGAAATATTCCTAGAGAAAACTCTGAAACAAAGGGAAAGAAATGGGCATACCAATATAGGATTAATACCAATATAGGAACTTTAAGTTTGGTTGACGATCAAGGAGTTATTATACAAGATAAAGGCTACCTCAGTTTTATAATTATAAATGAATATAAAGACACTCGAAATAGATTGGAGATTAAAAAAATCCGAATGCTAACAACAGAAAGTAATAAAATAGGTAAAACAACTGAAGATAGATGAAGAAAGACAAATCTAATGAAGCTATTAATCTTCATTAGATAACAGCTAATTACCATTAACTCATTCTTAATGCTAATTAACATTTAGCTATTAAGAATCTATAATATTAAATAGATTCAAGTTCCCAAGGTGAAGAACTCCATGGTTTTGTACAGAAGTGAAGGAAAAATACAAAGAAGAGAAAAAAGCTTACCTGAAATACATGTCAACCAAAACACAAGAGGCATGTCATAATTACAAGACAATTAGAAATGAAACACATGGATTTGTAAGAAAAATAAAAAATTATCACTGAGAACACTTTTCGATATATTTTCGAAATATCAAAGAAAATAAAACGGAACATCTATCAGACAATGGTTAAAACTAGCCTACTTTATGGAGCTGAGACATAGAGAATAACCGAGAAATATAAGAAAAAGGTCGAAGCCACGGAAATGGATGCCATCAGAAGATCGATGAGATTATCAAGAGCCGACAGAATACGGAATGAAGACATAAAACAACAAATGGGTATAGAGGGCACTATAGTTGAGTATATTGAGAGAAAACAGCTCATATGGAATGGGCATGTGAGCTGAATGGGGGACGAAAGATTGCCTAAAAAAACGATGATGTGGCAACCCCCAGAGAAGAGGAAACGAGGAAGACCACCACAGAGCTGGAACCTGGGAGTTAGGAAAGCGATTAGCGCTCGAAATCTGGACGAAGACCTAACTCAAGACAGAATACAGTGGCGTTTGGGTGTCGGACAACGTCGTAAGACGTTATAAAACCGAATATATATATACATATATATATATATATATATATATATATATATATATATATATATATATATATATATATATGAAAATCACTAGGTTCTGGGAAGAACCGCGTTGAGAATTTAATGCTCGACGTTTCGGCTCCCGTTTTGGAGCCATTATCAAGAGAGATACGGTTCGGTTCGAGTTCGGGGTCTCAATCTGCCTACTCCCCTCACTCGACACGTACCAGTATCGTGTTCTGTATTATAAATACAAGAACTGTCTCTCGGCACTGAGGTCTCAATCTGCCTACTCCTCAGTGTCGAGTGACAACTAAGATATATATATATATATATATATATATATATATATATATATATATATACTTTTCGAAAGAAATGGAATATGATGTTTACGGTCTGCAAAAAATATGGCGCTATATAAGAGATCAAAGAACGAAGGTAAAGAAACTAATAGAACCAAAACACATAGAAAAGGATACGTAGATTGACTACCTAAAAAAGCTCTATGTAGAGAAAGAACAAACGACGCTAGAACCGGAAACACCAAAAATTACCACAAATGAAGAACTTAATATAAATCAAGAAGAAGTTGGGAAAATAATTTAAAACCTGAAGAACAGAAAAACAGCAGGTAAAGACGGGATACCAAACAAATTATTGAAATATTGTGGAGCAGCAGTGACAGAACAATTTGCAACATTAATTAATAAAATTCTAACACACAATAAAATACCGGAAGAATGAAGAACGAGCGAACTAATTCTACTATTCATAAAAGGAGATAAAAAACAGCCAAAAAACTACAGAGGTATAAACTTTGAATAGAGTTAAATAGTACGCTAAAACTTACAACCAAAATTTTATAAGTGCTAATAAATCGGAGGATAAGTTTACAACTAACAAACTAACTAACAACAGGGTTTTCGTAGTGGAAGATTGTGTACATATTAAATATTCGTTATAAAGCAAATTACTGAGAAATCACTAGAGTATAATAGATTAGTATTTATCTGTCTGATTGAGCTAAAGGAAGCGTTTGCGATAGTAAGACTCAAATATGTAATCCATCTTCTGTATAATAGAGAAGTTACCCCAAATATGATAAAAACTATCAAAAACATCTACCAAAACAACAAAATGGAAGTCAGAATACACGGACCACTTACAAAACCTATATAAATAGGCAGCGGAATAAGACAAGGGGATTCATTGAGCCCCGTGCTCTTCAATTTGATCATGGATGAAATCGTCAAAAGTGTTAACAAAGG
This sequence comes from Diabrotica balteata, assembly GCA_918026665.1. Lineage (NCBI taxonomy): Eukaryota > Metazoa > Arthropoda > Insecta > Coleoptera > Chrysomelidae > Diabrotica > Diabrotica balteata. The sequence continues at coordinate 54,642,246 of OU898276.1, read as the reverse complement.
AAGATGATTCAGAATGGGAAACAAAGAAATCAAAATACTCTGTTAGGCAAACGACGCAATATTGATAGCCCAAGATAAAGATAGTTTGCAAAGACGTTCACAGATTAAACATAAGAGCAAACGAATTTAATATGACAATCTAATCTCAGAAAACTAAAACAATAGTAGCCAGCAAAGAACCAGCCAGATGTAAAATAGCAATTGATGGCATCAGTATTGAACAAACAATGGAAATAAAATACCTGGGAATTACACTGTCTAGCTATGGAGACCTGGATAAAGAAATAAGAGATCAAGTACAAACAGCAAATAGACTGGCAGGATGCCTTAATAAAACTATATGGCGAAACAGACACATTAACTCTGAGATGAAGTTGAGAATTTATAAAGCCAGTGTAAGACCAATAATGACATATGTCTCAGAAATAAAACCCGACACAACAACAATGCAAAGGCTACTGGAAACGGCAGAGATGAGAGTACTGAGAAGAATTACAAGAAATATGCTGACAGATAGAAAGAGAAGTGAAGATATTAGAAGAAAATGTAACGTACAGTGTATAAATGAATGGAAAACAGAAAAAAAAAAGAATGGAATAATCACATAAGCAGAATGGAGGAGACCCGTGTCGTCAAAATAGCAAGAGATAAGTCACCAATCGGCAGCAGTATCGGACGACCGCGCAAAATATGGAGTGACAACCTTCCATAGAGGTATTAATCCGCCAATGAACAAGCAGAATTACTTATAAAGAGGAAGAAGAAGAAATATAAAAAACTGAGTAAAATATAAATAATAGACCAGCACGGGAATGTATAAAAATGTATACTATATATAAAATGGTTAAATAGGTGCACAACCAAATGCCAAAAAAAAATAAAACATCACAAAAAAAGTGAGTGAAAACTAAATAATAAATAAGAAAAACAAAGACAAAATACAGACAAAAGGGATGACATTTCTAAGGAAATTCACAAGATAGGACAGAATAAATAATCTAAGAAATTAAGAAACATATTTTAATGATCTCAGATACATTCAATTATTTAGGAAAAACTCTAGCCTGATATGAACATAAAAGTTACAGAATGGAGACCGAAATGAAGAAAAAATAGAGCTAATCCCGAAGATTGTTTGGAGATAAAGTAGAAGAGACAATGAAAAGGAGAATAGAAATAGCTGGAAAGAACTTTTGAGAGAAGTAATACTCGCACTGAAGCTCCTTAATAGAAGTAGTAGAAAAATAACTAGAAAATGCGTTATAAAGTGACTAATCCATTATTTCTTCCTTTATTTTTAATACTATTATCACAGATCATATAGTACTTTAAAAGTTCTACATTTACACTTATAAACCTTTAGAACACAAACACAATTTTTTACAAGTTATCAAGCAAATTGTACAAGAACACTCTAACACTAACAAATGATCTGCCTCTCTCTATGAAGGCGTTGACCTAAACTGAATACTTCAGCATTAAAAATAGAAAAATTTTCGTTTAACTACTTGTTTTATTTCCAAAATTGAGTAATTCAGTATTTAATGTAAAAATATACTTACTTGCCAAAATGGCAATGTAGTAAACTGTCGATCTTAAAAACTTCATAGTAGTATCTTTGCTACGTTTTTTTCATCACAAATTTCACCTGAAATACGCACCTATATCGCAGATCATTAGAAATATTTATCTTATCAAAATTCTGATAAAACTATTTATTGGAAATGTTTCATCTTTGTTGATTTTGTTTTTAATGTTATCTGAGATGAGTAATTGATTCTGCTATTAAGACATATATTTGCTTTCGTTTTATAGAATTATACAGGTTTCCAAATTGTATTTAATAATGAAACATACCGCAAAACGGGGTTACTTTGCACCATTTTTTTAGTTTTATATTCTTAGAGTAGATATAACGTCACTAAAAAGAAAATCTAAACTTTTTATCATAAATATCTGTTGAACAGGTTGTAATATATGTTACTCTTATTATAGATATTTTTTAGGCATATTGCATAATTAAGAGAACAACCTATTAAAAACAAAAGTTTTATTAGTGGTGCAAAATATACCCTAGAAAAGTGATACTTTGCAAATTACAATTTGTCGTATTCTGGAACAATGTAGAATCCTCGTCTGGAAATTTTCTTGGGAAGGTTTATGGCGGCAATTACATTGTCTCACAAATACCATATTTCATCGCGTCTTCTGGCCATTTCAAAAACTTTAACGATTTTGCCATGGTATTGATCATCGCTCCATCGTTTTCTATTGCTGTTATCACTCCAGGGTAAACAGGATCTCCATAGAAAAATAAAACGTAGGTACTCACCAATATTTTTTTAACATCATCTAATTCAGATTTTTTAAAATTTTCAGCAATATTTGTTCCAAGAGAACCTGAGCTGAGTTTTTCATTAAATTTACTTTCTTTTTTTATCTCTTGCAGCTCAATTATTTCACCATCTGATGAACCCCTGCCTACTGGAAAGTGGTCATCCAAAACATGTCCTCTGAATATGTTTTCGATATCCGACGAACTTGATTTATTTGTAAAGAGTATTTGCATAACATGTGCCAGGGGGGGGCATTTTCAGTCCAGGTATGTCACAAATACTCGGATTTGTATACCATATAAGGATGTAGTAGCTCACCAGCTGCATTTTCACGCACTTTACGAAAAATGCTACTCTTTAAAGAGTTACAAATTCGTTCAGGTCAATTTCACGTTCAATTCCACGTTTACCTAAGTAATACCTTTTTTTGTGTTGGATCATCTGTTAAGCTTTTTTTTTCGTCTTTATAGAGAGGGATCTGGAATCTTCAAAAGACATCTCAGTCCAGGACGCCGTCTGACTGACAGTGCAGAATTCGTTCTTCGTACTCCCTTCGATAGTTTCCGAGGTACTTTAAAATGCCCTCTCGTCACCGAGTCTACGCCAAACGCCTACCTGCCAAACCAGACCCTTCTCTGCCATCCAGCAATCTGGAAGCGGAATAGCTTCCTGTCTCGTTCCAGGTATTGCGTAAAAGACCCTCATCGCTCCTAGTATGGCATCACTCCCAGACGGGCATTTCCTCCTTCCCCAGTCTGACCCACTTACAAGCTTTAACTTCCAGCATCTTCCCCACTTACCTTTGCCGTTGGTCCAGCTATATTTCTTCCTCTTCTTTTTTCTTGATCACTGTATGGATATAGTCCTAGTGTACACTAGTCCAACCTGCTTTATTTTCAATCATTCTTTCAATCATTTCTCTCACTGTAACAAAATTCACACCTGTCTCTCTTTCCATTCTATTCCTTTCTACTATCCATCTGTTGCAATCTAACATCATATGTGTCACAGTGTCCGAGTATTCACAGTATAGGCATTCATCTGTGTCAGTCTTTTCGATCATATAGAGGTAGGCCCTAAAACATAGGCCACATAAGCCACAGTCCACTCAATCTCTTCGGGATCAGCGTTTTCGTCCACTGTGCCATATTCTCCGTGTTTTCTGTCTTCTATCGGTCATATTAAGGTTAAGCTTCTTCTCTCATTGAGCTCTTTTCTTTCCACCTTCAAAACATGCAACGGAACACATCCAGTGATGGTCCACAAGGCTGCCGCAGACACAGTCCTGTAGGCACATACCATTCGCAATAGACTTGTTCTGTTCACTCGTGCCATGAGTCTCCTATAGGACGTTAACTCTACCGCCCCGCTCCAGACTGGTGCCGCGTAGAGAACGATCGACTGAACAACACCATGTAAGACCCTCGTACTTTCAGATTTGGATCTCCCAATGTTGAGCATCACCCTCCCCAACGCAGCCACAGTATTCGCAGCCTTCCGGGCCACCCATCGAGCAAAAAGGCAAAAGAGGGAATGTAAAGGTAGTGGGGGCAAAAATATTGATAGACAAGAAGTGCGATCTTTAGAGGCCACATTAAACAGGGAAAGAGAGTCTCTCTCCTTGTTTGACATCAAATTTAGTTGGGTTATGTTATTGTTTGTCCCAAATGTCACATGAAATCCTATGTATATTAAAGTTTTTTAACAATTGTGACGCATTTTAGACTATTACCGTTAATAATTAATTAACACTTTCTCGTCTAAGACACATTCTGAAAAATATTATATAGCTACTGTTCATAAGTGTCGGAAAATTTAAATTTGGCGGCCACCTCCCGCACGTGCTCCTCCCATTTTCCATTCTGGTCCAATGTCATTATATGTTTCTTAGGTGTTAGACATGCTCCCGCACATTGTAATTCAACACTTTGCCTGTTCCTTTCCCTTTAGAATGATGGCTTCGGTTTTCTCTGTCGCAAGTTTCAGTCCGCGCTGCGCCATCCATTTTTTTACGACGCCGCCTGCGTTCCGAACCCGGCATTTGAGATCTGGCTCCTCCCAGGCCACTATCAGTACAGCGAGGTGATCCGCGAATGCGAAAGTTGTACCCTCTCCGTATCCGCAGTTCATAACCCCGTCATATGGGTTCCATATGACGGGAACCCATATCGTTATGACAAAGACAGATCTCTGGGGGACCCCGGCCGTCACGTCCACGATCGTACCCTTTTTCACCATAATACTTCTCTTGGACAGATACTCCGCCACCACTTTCATCAGGCAACCAGGACATTATCTTTCCTCCATTGCCTTCATAGCAATTTCCTCAAACATAATTGTCTCTGTTAGTTCATTTTGAATTCGAATTTTGCTTTGTACTTAAAGTGTTTCTTTTACTATATCAATGAGTTGAGTTGGAATATTAAACTCTTTTAGTGCATGGATCAGAAATTCTCGATGTATGCTATCATAGGCACTCTCAAAGTCAATAAAAAGATGATGTATGTCTATATTAAATTCACTAGTCTTTTCCAAGATTTGCCTCAAGACGAAGATCTGATCTATTGTGGACTTCTGTCTGCGAAAGCCACATTGATATCCCCCAACTATTTGTTCCGCATATGGTCTCAATCGGTCATACACAATATTTGACAGTATTTTATATGCCACACTCAGTAGCGTTATTGCCCGGTAGTTTTTACATTGAAGCTGATCTCCCTTTTTATGTAGTGGGATAATTACTCCGGTATTCCAGTCTTGTGACAGTTGTTTATTATTTCATATGTTCACTATTAGTTTGTAACAAAAATGAATTGGCTGGAGCGCCAATATAACAAGAATGTGTAGTAAAAATGTGCAGTGTAGCAATAGGGTAAACTCTAAAATGTACCTTGATACACCAACAGACTAATATCGGAAATAACAGAAGATGGAAGGGATTAGATAGAAATAAATTATGTAAAAGAAATAAATAAAGGGTAAATATGAATATTTAAAATATAATAAAATTAATACTGGCTAGCGACTATGCAGGAGAATGACCACTTGACACTCAAGAGGGATTAGGCCAATTTGCATGCCCTACAGTGACCGTAAGATATAAGAACTAATGACCAGAAATCTACCAAGAAATAAACAGACGAAAGATAAAGTTGCTCTACTGAATGTTTGGGTTAAATGGTTTCTTCCGAGATATCTTGTATTGCTGAAATATTAAAGGATAGGTACCAAGTGAAATCTTAAATTGTTTTAACCCAACTTTAATAAATACCTATTTTATGTACAAATTATTTAAACCCTTATATATAACAATATAACCCAACACCTCTTATATACAATCACCTATCTATATTTACAATGAAAACCCTAAATACAATGATAAAACAGTTTCCCCTTTCCCAAATGTACCTATTATGTGAAATGTTGACTAAGGTTATGTAATAGTTATATAAATATAATATAAAATGAAATATATAATAATATAAATGTTACAATTATCGAATAAATGAAATAAAACCTCTCCGGATATGTGTACACACTATAACCTGTTAACGAGAGATTCCAGGGGAGTTACAATCTCAACCCTTGATGAATAATAAATGTTTTAATAAATTTACAATGACTATTATTTAAAAAAATGAATGTGATTATTATTAATAAAAAGTTAAAGCCTTGAAGAGGAAGTTAAAAGGTATTGTTACAAATATTTAAATGAAAACAACAAAAAACAAAACTAGTTCTTCCTGCCGGTTTCCTTCTCGGTGGACCTGGGAGGTGGTCAGGATGAAGAACTAGATGCAGGTGGGTAGAGGTCCAAAACTGGACTCCAATAAAAGGTACGTTAAACTAAAACCATAGAATTCTTCCCCTGGTGCTTAAATCCCCATAAAATTAAATTAAAAGTTTTTCTTCCCCAGACTTGTCCTGGAATCCGTAACTAGGCTAAAAAAACACAGTTGTGTTACTACAAAGTCCTTTGTTCATACAAGAAAGTAAAGAAAAACCAAGAAATGTCAACACGTTGCTTCAAATTGAAGCAAAAACTATAATGTGTTTCTTTAAAAAAAATAACCTTGGGACTGTATGAAAATGTTTGGATATATTAACTAGGTAATTTTAAGGAACGCCTGGTATATAGATTATAGAATCGAAAAAAAAAGTATTAGCCGGTTTAAACGGTATGGAATTATAATAGATAATTGTTGGTTTTCATACTTGTAAAGAAATAAAATTATAAAAATTTATTACTTGTAATCTGTTGAGGTATTTAGGAAATAAATGGAATAGTTAAATAGACCAGAATGTATTTTGAAAGAGGATTAAAGAAATAGATTTAAATTTCACCACCAATGGCGGATGATGTGACATGTTTTTATATATAATTTATTTATAATTTAAAACTCACCGGCTGTGGTCCAAACTTAAAGTATTTTCCCAAAACAACAAAATAACAAAAAGGCTTCTTCCAACACAACTGCTTTTCCACAAAATAAAAAAAATTAAACCAAACTCATGGAATAAAGATGGCCCCCACAGCCGCCTCTGAAGACGTCTGCTCACTTCACGATTCCAAGATCAAGTAAGGAGCACACGATGTTACGGCGGAAACGAAGTAGAATTTTTACATAGAGGGCGCAACTTGCTGCCAACTTTTAGTCATAAAATTTACTGAAGTTATTTGAATTTTAAGCATATTTCAAAATAAATTTAATTTATAATTAAGTTAAAGGATTCCAGTGACAGGACAGTAAGTGGGTATTTAAGTAACGGACTCGTTACAAGTTCATGTATCGCATTCAACACAACACATTATGTCTATTTTGTACCTATCTTCAATAATATAAATATTTTTTAGAAGCCACTGCTTCGTTAATTAACTGAGCAATTCTCGCTTACTGTATTTGCAACCAGCAATACCTTATCCGTATTAAAAATAGCAAATCTTGGAAGATAAACTTAGTACCTATTTAATACTAGGTACAATATTTTAAATAACTGTTGATATCTCTTATATAGTCGTGCTTTCTAGATGAATTTTCATTTAAGGTAAGGTATAAACAAAAATCTTAAAAAGTGTTACTCTTATTATTGCAAATATATTATATAAAACATCTTTATGATATTTATTTTTATTACAAAGTTTTTTAATAATTAATAAATATAAAATAATATGAAGCAAATTATTGCTAAGGTCCATTCCGTGAATGAACCGGCGCCGCTTGATATCGTGGAGATATCGGCTTATCCAAAATGGTGAGTTTCAAAATAACGTAGAACAATCCACCTATAATCATCTGACCAATTGCCACTAATATTACAACAACGTATGATGGTATAGCTGCTGATCCTAAAATTAAAAATCTTATTAATGAAAGTTTTTTCTGCAAATTATTTAAAATAAAATGGATAAAATGTTGTTGTAATCTATTGAAACAATAAACTATTTTGGCGCTCCATTTACAAGTAATTCTAACATTAAAGAAGAAACAGAATAAAAATAATAATAATATAGCAGTGGGTGCGTTTAGAACTAGTTAGATACTTAGAAGCCTACAGAACATAAGACGATTTGACCAATTCTTAAAATTGATTGCCAAAATTTTGGTTCAGAAACAAAATGCTCTAGTTTTACAAATTTGTCATCCTGATTTTTCCTCTTTCAAAAAGACAAACAACTATGAACCACAGAACCACTTATCAAAGAAATGCAGCTTACCAATTTCGAAAAACTACTTACAAAACTTTGCCGATACCTCTACAATACTTAATAGATATGGATCTGTAACCGCAATATCAATATAATACTTTGGATAAGAATGCTTCGATATTATATTTTCTCCACCCTTTTGTATGGGGTTAAGTCCTGGACACTGAAACAATCCAACGTTGAAAACCTGGAAGCATTCGAAATGTGGTATTACCGACGTATTCTGAAAATATCATGGATGGATCGCAAAACAAACGCACAAGTTTTCGGACAACTAGGAAAACAATGCAAAGTTTTAAATTCCATAAAAATCAGGAATACTTGAGGCACATCATGAGAGGTGAAAAATACAAACTATTACAGAATATAATCTTCTCGTGGTTTTCCTACTGATTGTCTTCCTATTGGGGAACCGCCACTTACCGTCTTTACTACTCTATTTGTTGTCATTCGGCTTATATGATCGTTCCATTCTACTCTTCTATTTTTGTACTTCTAGTTCTGTCCCATAGTGTCTTGCCATCAATTTTTCCAAGTGTTTTCTCTTGCTGTTTCATCTCTGCTGTTTCTAACATCCTTTTTGTCCTCTCTGTGTTAGGTCGTGTATCGTCCGCGTATATTATTATTGGTCTGATGACTGTTTTGTAAATTCTGCGTTTTATTTCTTTCCCGATATTTTTATTTCTCCATATTGCTTCATTCAGGCAGCCTGCGGCTCTGTTTGCTCTATTCACTTGGTCTTCCAATACAGTTTCGAGCTTTCCGTAGCTAGATAATGTGTTGCCTAGATATTTTAACTCCATCATTTTGAAAGAGTGTGAGAGAGAGAGAAAGAGTAAATTTTTATTTGCATAAATTTTTAAACATAATTGAGTACATAACGTCACATTATTAATTACAGATTAAAAAAATATATATTGACATTTATAAAAACATTTTATAAAAATCTTCTGAACTATACTCCAAAAGAAAACATACTACTGATTACCTACTTCTAATGCCTTAAAAACAGATACCCAGTCTACATTACCTAACGTGAATTTAAAAAAACTTTTATTTTCCTTGCTAGATATTCGTTTTTTATTATATTTGAGTTAAATTCATTTAATTCAAATTTTACCTTTTGAACAGTATAATCAGATGTATGAGGACTGAATACAAGGGAATCAAATATGTCCAGATTTGTAAAAATATTATCTATACAGGATTTTTTGTTACCTTGTATGCGTGTATAGTCTTTGATGGAAGGTTTTATATCAAACTAGCTCAAAAACACTTTTAATGCGTCTGGCCACCTTACACCCTCAAGCAGCATATCTAAGTGAAAATCACCAGCCAAAAAAATGATGGAGTCCTTGTCAACTAAATCACAAAGTATTTGGTCTAATTTATTCATTAAAACTTGTGGGCCTTCTGTTCGGTAGATGGATAGGATTACAATCTTCTTCTTATTAATTCGCACCTCTGCAGCGCAACACTCAAACACCGTTCTTTCTGATAAACTAGAAATATCTTCCCGGGCTTTTGCAATAAATGTGTTTTTGATGTATACCGCACTGCCACCATGCTCCTGTGAACTGCTTCTGCAATATGAAGAGATCAGTTTAAAATTCCGCACATTGTAGACCCGCAGTTGTTCTTCTGTTTTCCAGTGCTCAGTTAAACAAAGAGCAAAGCATTCATCATGATCTTCTAGGATAAAATTAATGGCATCAATACTTGTTTTAATTGATTGCGTATTTAAGTGGATTACTGATAATTTCTTTTGGTGTGTACCGTAGACTGTCTTTTGACACTGGGGTGCCTCTGTACATTCTGAAAATGGTTAAAAATTACACCATTCGGCCATAATTCTTGCTGCATTAAATGAGGTATTTTTAGTTCTGGAACAGTAATTTTAAATGAACTTTTGTACTTCTCTGTGCTGGTTTTCATTTTTTCGCAGATAACATTTTCATCCAGTTCTCTTTCTTTTAGATAGTTAAGTATTTCCTGAGCTTCCGTTTTTGGATCGAAACCTGACAGGAAAATCGCCATATGTTTTGTCGCTACACGCAAGATACTTCCAGCATTCTCATTGGTTCCCTTGAGTGGATCTGGTCGTTCAATAAGTGTTGGACGAGGTGTTTTGTAAAAACCTCTTTTTTTGGGTTTCCTATTAATCATTTTCATCTTCAATCATAGGATGGTTGGTATCTTTAACAGGCGTCACGGGTGCAATTGAACTGCTTGATATTCTTGGTTTAGGTGGCAACTCAGACAAATCAACAGAACAAAGTGGCTGTTCTGTGACTGCTTCAACTGACCTTGTAGTCTCTTTTAAATCATTTTGTTCTTTTAAAATTAATGGTTTGTTATTGATATTCTTAGTTTTGCAGAATTTTTTACTTCATGGAATTTTTTGTTAACTTTTTCTCTATGCTTTTTATTTTTTTCCATGGCAGCTTATTATTTTCCTCTAGGATTTGATTTTTACTTCTTAATTCACAAATTAGTTCAGTTAGCAAAAGGAAGATGATCTTCATATACCTTCATTTGTTCTATTATCTGACCTTCCAGCTCCAATTTACATCTTAGTAAATTTGCTGTTGTAACCATGCATTTTGTCTTTGTTGATGCAGCATACGTTGTAAATCATCTTCACTTTGAGCGAGTAGTATTGCTTCGTCTGCATAGCAGATTATTTTAAGTTGTTTTTCTCCCATTTAGTATCCTTTTTTAGTTCGTACTTTTTTATTATTTCATCCATAATCAGATAGAATAATAGAGGAATCAGGGAATCTCCCTGTCTTATCCCATTGTCAGCTTTAATAGGGTCGGTTAGTTCTTCTTCCACTCTTACTTTTATTGTGTTGTTTTGGTAGATATTTTCGATCGTTTTGATTATTCCCAGAGGTATCCCTCTTGCTTACAATAAGTGGAAAACGTCCTTATATTTGACCTGGTCAAATGCCTTCGTAAGGTCCACGAAACATAGATATGCCGGTTTGTTGTATTCTAATGATTTCTCTTGCACTTGCCTTATTATAAATATAGCGCCAGTGATTGATTTTCCTGACCTAAAACCTTGTTGTTCTTCTGCTAGTGTAATAATTTCATTCAGTTTATTTGTTATCACTTTGGTTGTCAATTTTAGTGTTGTATTTAATAAATTAATTCCTCTGCAATTTTCCGGGTTCCATTTGTCTCCTTTTTTGAAGAGATATATGAGGATGCTTGATCTCCATTCTTGAGGAATTCTGTTTTGTTCTATTATTTGTTGGATTAGTTTTAATAGTTGATTGGTCAGATCTGGTCCTCCGTACTTTAGGAGTTTGTTCGGTATTCTGTCCTCTCCTGGCGATTTTCTATTTTTTAATTTCCTTAATGCTTTCTTTACGTCTTCCTCCTCCATATTTATCTCTTCGTTTGTCGTCACCTCTGGCGACGACGAAATCAAAGGCAGAAGATGCGTAGGAAGACATAATTTTCGAGAAGCCTATGACTGACAGATCTTTTCCAGATAACTAAGATGATGTAAGAAAAAATATATTGTTTAATAAGTCTAAACAGGTTGTGGTGTACGCATATGATGTAAACTTGATGGGCCGAACCATGAGAGACATCACAGAACTTTATATGGGGCTTAAAGAAAATGCGGAAGAAATAGGGCTAGTCGTCAACGTAGATAGAACTAAAGCCTTAATAAAAACAAGAAAAGAAAACACTTGCAAAATTTGACAGCATACTTAACACCATCATACCAATAGTAACATATGACGCGGAAACATGGATCATGACAGAAAAAACAAGAAACCTTATTAATACTTTTAAAAGAAAGATATTGAGAAGGATATTGGGACCCATCTGCGACAACGGTACGTAGAAAATAAGATTTAACCACGAATTATATCAATACTACAATGCTATCAATACTACGATTGCGGTGGGTAGGTCACCTTATAAGAATTGATAATAACAGAACACCCAATAGAACGTTTAGTGGAACTATGGTGGGTCCGGTAAGACCAAAGAAGAGGCGGATAGACAAAGTGAGAACCGATACTAAAGAGATATTGAGGGTGAATAACTGGAGGAAAGCAGCCAAGGAAAGGGATGCTTGGAGGCGCCAATTGAGCTGTAGCGACATTGTAGAGAGAGAGAAGTAAGTAATATATACACTTTGTATGCTAATTTTTATGTTAACATTTCTCCAATCTTTGCTTAAACTACTTAAAATAGTCTAGTATACATTTGATCGACAATAAATAAAATAATAATAATAATAGATTGCAATAAAATGAAATTATCAAGACTTACTCAAATATGTTCTGTTGACTGTTTTCCTTCCTCGTAAAATTTTTCTCCTAGCATCAACTTCCAGCGAAAGTGCTAGAAGTAGAACTACAACAATAAAAACATTTTATATAAAATAAATTCTAAATATTTAAAGAAATGTGTTAAAAAACTGTTTAAAAAGGTTTTATAAATTACTAAACTTTTCCTTTAATCAAGTCTAAATGATTAGAATCAGAATATTTAAATTCATGCTTTTATAGATTCGTTCAACTCATCTGTTAAACATTTTTTTCTACTGCTCATTTCTTCCGAACTATTCTCATCATAACTTCTTATATATCTATTTTCTTTTAATTCACACTAATATCTTTTCTTCTGACCGTAGAGATTGGTGAATATTGAATAGTCTGTATTATTTCATGATATCTATAGCTTTTCTTCATATATATTCAGAATCTTCCAATTCATGCTTTTATGAATTCATCTTACAATATAATTATATATACCATTACAAATGTAATTCTTGTTCTTCTTCTTCTTTTTTGCTTTATAAGCAATTGCTTTATAAGCAATTTTGCTTTTTCATTGACGGATTAATACCTCTATGGGAGGTTATCACTTCATCTTTTGCGCGATCGTCCGATACTTCTTCTGCCAATTGTGAACTTATTTCTTGCTATTTTGACGACACGGGTCTCCTCCATTCTACTTATGTGGTTATTCCATTCTTTTTTTTTTGTCCAGTCATTTATACGTTGTACGTTACATTTTTTTCTAATGTCTTCACTTCTCTTTCGATCTCTCAGCGTATTTCCTGTAATTTTATTCAGTACTCTCATCTCTGCAGTTTTCAGTAGCCTTTGCGTTATGGCTATGTCGGGTCTTGTTTCTGAGGTATATGTCATTATTGGTCTTACAGTGGCTTTATAAATTCTTGACTTCATCTCAGTGTCAATGTGTCTGTTTCGCCATATAGTGTTATTAAGGCATTCTGCCAGTCTATTTGCTTTTTGTACTTGATCTCTCACTTCTTTGTCCAGGTCTCCATAGCTGGACAGTGTAATTCCCACGTACGAGGCGTGTTTTTTAAGTAAGTACCGTTTTGGAATTAAAAAAAATTTAAAAAAAAAGACGTGCAAAGATATGGCAATAATTTTATTTTTACATGAAAGCCTGTACCTTAATCTACTTTTCTACATAATTTCCGTGAATATTAAGACACTTGTCATAACGTTGCACCAGTTTTTGAATACCCTCCTGATAAAATTCTGCCACCTGACTTGTTAACCACTGCAAACCAATGTTTTGACTTTGTTATCGTCTTGAAGACGCTGACCGCCCAGGTGTTTCTTCAAGTGCAGGAACAAATGGTAGTCGCTGGGCGCCAGATCAGGGCTGTATGGAGGATGATCTAGAGTTTCCCATTTAAATGATTTGATGAGATCTTTGGTCTGATTAGCCACATGTGGACGGGCATTGTAATGCAGCAAAACGATACCCTTACTCAACTTGACTCGTCTTTTGTTCTGGATTGCACGACGCAGATTTTTCAATGTCTCACAATAAGACGCTGCATTGATTGTCTTATTACGAGGCAAAAACTTCACTAGCAATACTCTTTTTCTGTCCCAAAAAACTGTGCACATGATTTTCCGGGCAGAAATTGTTTGCTTAAACTTCACTCTTTTGGGTGATAATGAATGTCGCCATTCCATGGATTCTGGTGTGACGTGGGCCACCCAGGTTTCGTCACCAGTAACAATTTGGTCTAAAAAATCTTCACCTTCACTGTGGTACCGCTCAAGAAAAGCCAATGCACTGCCTAAACGTTGGGTTTTGTGCAAATCCGTCAACATTTTTGGAACCCAACGTGAACACAATTTCCGGTAATGCAAGTTCTCGGTAACAATGCGATACAAAACACTACGAGAATACTGAGGAAAGCAGTCGGACAATGATGAAATTGTAAAGCGTCTGTTTTCTCTCACCTTTTCGTTCACTTTCTGCACCAAATTTTCATTAACGACCGAAGGGCGCCCACTCCGTTCTTCATCATGCACATTTGTGCGCCCATCTTTAAATGCTCTCACCCATTTCCTTACCATTCCATGTTTTGTCCGTAAACTTCAGCGATCTCACGATGAAAATCGATCGGTTTTACGCCTTTAGCACTAAGAAATCGTATAACAGCCCGTACTTTACAATCAGCGTGACTCACGATTGTTGGAGGCATCTTAAACACTGAAGTAAACAAGTATACAATGAAGAATCAGACTGTAATGGCGTCAGTGCGTAGCCAAGAGATGTAGGTAACCAGCGCTCATGCGCGGAACGCCGACCGTAGCGCTGCGGCGGCGGAATCGCAAAACAGTACTTACTTAAAAAACATGCCTCGTATTTTATTTTCGTTACTTGTTCAATGCAGATGCCATCAATTTCTATTTTACATCTGGTTGGTTCTTTGCTGACTACTATTGTTTTAGTTTTCTGAGATGAGATTCTCATATTAAATTCTTTTGCTCTTATGTTAAATCTGTGGACCAGTCTTTGCAGACTATCTTCGTCTTGGACTATCAATGTTGCGTCGTCTGAGTAACAGAGCATTTTGATTTATTTGTTTCCCATTCCGTATCCTCTTCCTTTGTTAACGGTTTTGATGATTTCATTCATGATCAAATTGAAGAGCATGGGGCTCAATGAATCATCGCATCATCATCTTTGGCTCGACAATCCTCTTTGGATCTTGGCCTGCTCTAAGATTCGTCGCCATTCTGTTCGGTTTTTGGCAACATGTTGCCTTCTTCTGATTTTAATATTCGTAAGACGGTTTCTACTCCATCTAACCACCTAATTCGCGGTCGGCCTTTGCTTCTTTTTCCTACAGGTGTTCCTGTGGTTAGCTTTTTAGCAATGGTATTTTCTGGCATTCGTATTATGTGTCCAGCCCATCTAAGTCGCTGTGTTTTAATGAACGTTATGACATCTGGCTCATTAAAGAGCTGATACAATTCAAAATTATATCTTCTGCGCCACTGCCCTTAGTCGTTTACAGCTCCAAATATTTTGCGGAGTATTTTACGCTCAGGCTCAATGAATCCCCTTGTGTTATTCCGCTGCCTATTTCTATAGGTTCTGTTAGTTGTCCATCTATTCTAACTTCCATTTTGTTGCTTTGGTAGATGTTATCGATAGGTTTTTACAATATTTAGGAACTTCTCTATTATACAGAAGATGTAATACATCTTTAAGTCTTACTCTGTCAAACGCTTTCTTTAGGTCAATCAGACACAGAAATGCTTATCTATTATACCCTAGCGATTTCTCAGTAATTTACTTTATATCGAATATTGCATCTTTATACGATCTTCCACTACGAAAACTCTGTTGTTCATCTGCTGAACTTATCCTCTGATTTATTAGCACCTGTAAAATTTTAGTTGTAAGTTTTAGCGTAGTATTTAACAAGCTTATACCTCTGTAGTTTCCTGTCTGTTTTTTATCTCCTTTTTTGAATAGTAGAATTAGTTTGATCGTTCTCCATTCTTCCGGTATTTTATTGCGTTTTATAATTTTATTAATTAATGTTGTTAATTTTCTGTCATTGCTGCTCCACAATATTTCATTAACTCGGTTGGTATCCCATCTTTACCTGCTGCTTCCTGTTCTTCAGGTTTTCAAGTATTTCCGAACTTCCTGTATATTTATACTAAGTTCTTCATTTGTGATAATTTTTGGTTTTTCCGGTTCTAGTTTCTTCTTTCTCTGCATATAGCGTTTTTAGGTAGTCAATCCACGTATCCTTTTGTATGTGTTATGGTTCTATTAGTTCCTTTACCTCCGTTCTTTGACCTCTTATGAAGCGCCATATATCCTTTTGCAGACCGTAAAAAATGTTCCATTTCGTTCGAAAAGCGTTCCCAGTGATCATTTTTTAATCTTCATACAAGTGCATGTGAATCGTTTCTAATTGTCTGTAATTATGGTATGCCTCTTGTGTTTTGGTTGACATGTATTTCAGAAAAGCTTTTTTCTTTTTTTGTACAAATATAATTCAGATGTAGCAATAACATTCTTTCGGCATCAATATATGCCAAATAAATATCGTATTTTTCATAATTTTCAAAAGTCATGTTTTTGTTGACAACACTACGTCGAAACAGTAATTGTAACAGATAACACAAGTTTTGTTTTATTTTCCATGTTAACATTTTCAAAGCCATGAAATGAACACACAATATGTAACTACACAATATGTACTATAACTATATATATTGTATGTAGTTTTTAATAAAAAAGACAATAATATATCGGATAAAAAGTTATAAACGAAAACGAGAAAGGTAATAAAATAAAGTGTGTTCTATTTCGTGACAAGTTTGTTTATAAAATGTGGAATCAATAATTTAAAAATAATAATTCACTTTGAGCCAACAATAACCAATTAAGTATTTACTTTACTTTTAAATTTGTACTGATTTTGTTTTTGTTAAATAAAATTCTCAAGGGATTAGTATCCTTATATTAAAATGTAAAATGCGTTACTGAGTGTGTTATTTTTAGTAACATGACATCAACTATAAACATTTTATTTGCAGAGTAGTTTCAGCAACTGAAAATAGATGAATAATATGTCATATCAGGTGAAAGAAAATTAAAAATTTAAACAAAAAATGTCAAAATATATAGGGTGTCCCATATAAAAAAAAAACATAAGTTGGTATTATATTTCATCAGTGAGACTACCTAAAAAAATTTCTTGTACACCACTGAATCCTTTCATAATATATATCTATCAACAATACCAATGTTTTTTAAAATTTTACTTAATAAAGAAGATATATAACCACAGAATAAGAAAGCAATTATTATTTGTTCTGTAATATAACCCCGTCATTTTGACAAATTTTAATAATCACCCTGTATTTCGCTAATGTGGGGAACTATTGATTATTTCATTGAGCAATCGTTACTTTAAGGAAAAATACGTCAGGACATATTAACTACTTTTTTCTAGGTCCTCTAGTTTTCGGTATACCATGCAAAACATACCAATTTGAGACACACTACATTTTTGTCTAATTTCGTAAATCTACCTCGAAACTATTCGAGCTTTGTATAAAAGAATTGTTACTTCAAGTACAAAACATTCGAAAAAAATTAGTACTTTCGAAACTATTTATACATTTCGTGTAGCATTGAATTATCCAAACTTTTACAATGCTTTTTTATTCCACTATATACATAATATAAAATATTATACTCCGTACTGCAGGGATATCCATTTTATCCAAGCCGATCCTGTTCGACGGTCTTAAGTGAGCAATCTACAGTCGAAGACCGACACCCCTGTGCGTTTATTCTCCCTAAGAAAAACATTGTCCTATCTTAGCAGTACTGCACTCTCAGTGTAATTTTTTTTATAGAAATGATATTTTCAGCTATCTTGTCTAGATAAAAGATATTATCTAGACAAGATCAACATGGTGTTAAAATATTATGTCCTTTAAATTCTTTTGATCTTCACTAACTGAATGAGTCTCCCAAAAAACGCAGCGTTGTGATTATTGATTCAAAAATGTTGCTAAAATATATATATATATATATATATATATATATATATATATATATATATATATATAAAGAGGTTAGTCTTTGTAAATGGGTATATTTATTTAAAAAAACCCTTTAAAGGGCTACATCAATAAAACAAACGTTTTCGGACCACACAGTCCATCATCAGGTTTTAAAATCGAAAAATGCCTAAAAATAAGTATAAACCATTTAGTTAAAACAAACGTGATTATGAAATTTTGACTATGGTTGAAAAGCAAAAGATGGTTATACTTACTAGGTCACAATGCCTGAGCCACCAAAATACTAGGGTAAAAAACCCTTTAAATTACATTTAGTTATAAAAGATTGTACATTGTGTTGTAAAATAACTGTGATGTTCAGTATTAAATTAAATTTGGCTAGAGGTAACACATGGCTGAAGCGAGTTCCAGAGCCGGTGAGAGAGAACCTCTACACGCGGAGAACAGCTGGGAACTGATTGACAAGATACTTATGAACGATGTCGAAAACAAAATGTCAATGTAACAAAAACTATATTAGTTGTACATAGTATTACTACAGCCAAAAGATTCAACAAGTTTTGATGATTTTAAAAAATAACAACAATCTAGGTGTTGGGATTTAAAAAAAACTTTTTTATTTATTAATTTAGGGTATAAAAGATGTGAAATCAATGATGGTTTTATAGTCATGATTAATAGAATGACCTGTGTCTTAGGCAACTTCTGTTGCTTTTTGTAGTATGGAATGTGGTCTAAAAGTGTATTTTATGTTGGATTAGCTTATATATATATATATATATATATATATATATATATATATATATATATATATATATATATATGAAAATTATCCTTTTATGTTTATCACATCTAGGACAAGGTAAAAATTAAATAACAAATATTTGAAGCTAATATCAGACCTCATATTTAAATTACTTTATTTAAGACTGCTCCTATGGTGAAAAAATTAATAAAATTAAGTTTAGTAAAATGGAAATCTACAGGCTGAAGAAATTAAAGTAATAACCTATGTGATTGAATTTAAAATTGAAGAGGCTGGGTTCCTCAGAGACTTAATGAGAATAAAAGTAAAGGAAATGACTGAAGAAAAAGAGGGCGGGCGGTTAAAGGAGAAAGGAGTTAATCAACAATTAGAGATAATAGGGGTCCTTTATACTTAAAGTATCTAGCACCCTGAACAAAATCTATTTTGGTATTAAATTCAGTTTCTAGAAACCTGAAATTTGTTGTATAAGTGTGCTACTAAGTTGTTGACCGAGAGAAGGTGGACAATGGTAGATAAGGATTCTTTGTAATATGGTAGATTATGAATTTTGATAAATTGTTAGATAATGTTTGAATGATTACTAAGTTAAAACTATTGGATACATTTTGATATATGAATTGACCAAGAAATAATGAAAGAGAAAAGAATTGACAGGAATGTGATGTAGAAGTGAAGAGTGGATAAGATGGTGATATGTTGGTATGATAGATGTGGATGGTTCTGAAGTTAACATTGGGGTCAAAAATTTGTGAGAGGAAGGTGTGGCGATATTGTAGAGAATGGGTGTTTAAAGAAACACAAAATTGTGTAGGATTAAGGTGTTGACGTTTGTATAGGAAAATAAGGCAGAGAATGTAGGGCAGTATTGTGAAGTGTGAACTATGAAAAAAGTTGTCGATGTAAAGGTTGAAAGTCACGGTTGAAAGATACATGGCGATTAACGCAATTGGTGCTATTTTGTTTTTCTTTGACTATTTCCAAGTCTTCATATAGATCTAATTTTAGAAAATTTTTTGGGGGATATTATGTAACAAAGAGACATCTTCTGGGATGTTGAGGGTATGTTTATGTTGTGCAAGATGTTGAGAGAAGGTGGAAGTGTTCTCTTTTTTAGTGTGTTCTAAGGAACGGGAAGTTAGTGATCTACAGGTTCTACCTATATATGTAGGATCACAATCAGAGCACTGTAATTTATAAACACCACTACGATCCATGTAGTTGATGGGATCTTTTGTATTGGTTAAACGTTGTCCTAGATTGTTCGGGACTTTGAAAGAAATGTGGGTATTCTCAACAGATCTTTTTACGATGTATCTAATATCTCCAGAAAGACGTTCTTGAAGGTATGGCAAAGAAGCATAATGAGGTTTGATGGTCAAGTCTCTGGGAAACGCAGTCTCTCTCAATAGTTTGAGTTGTCTCTTATTTATAAGTTTGTTAATGATATTGGGGTCATATCCATTGTTGAATGCTATTTGTTTAAGGGTGTTAACTTCTGTATGGTAGTTGGATTGTGATAGTGGAATTGTTAATAATCGATGCATATCCTATCAATTATCCGTATTTTACTGGCAACTATTCGGAATAATCCCGTCGAATAATCATTTCCAGCTTTATTTCTAGTTTCAAAGCCTAGTCCTCCATGTCTTGCTTCATATCATTTTTTTCTCTGATTTTCTCTCCTCTGATGAAATATCACTCAGTATGTCTCCTAATTGATCATAGGAAACTTTTTATTCTCACCCAGACCGATTTGAGGAGCATACACATACATATCAAGTACAAATCTCACGGTACTTAATATATCACTCGTTCTTACAACTTCTACAACGCTCTTCGTCATTTCTCTATTAGCAATTATACCAAGTCCATTCCTAATGATACTTTTCCCCACATACCAATATATGTATCCTTTATCCAATTATTTCGTCATTTGTCCGTTAAAAATATTTTCAAATGTCAATTAATTATGTAAAAAAATATTAGAAATCTAATATTTTATTTAATTTATTGTTTTTTGTAGTATTAGTTCTTAACTTTTAAGTCGGCTCAAAAATTATAAGATATATAGGAAAATCAGTTTATGTCGCTTATTTACCTATATGAAAAAACAGACGATGCAAATGAATAGAAACTTACCTAGAATAATAACAAACTTACGACCGACTTTACGCACCATTTTAACTTCGTCAAAACAAATTTTAAAATTGTATTTTACTTATTCACGTATAAGGTGTTAACAGTCATTGTTGTTATCTTGAAGTACAAACAAAGACACGGCATATTTAGATGAGCAAATATTAATTTTCTTAATCAACTTTATTTTATTATTCGTAAAGTGTGTCATTTTACTACGAAGGCATAGGCGTCCGTTGTCTTTATAGGAATTAAAATGGGAAAGTGAATGAAATAATATAAAAGGGAGAACAACTGCATGGGAATGTTTTTTTAACTTTGTTTTTTACTTTACTTCTCGAGATATACATAACATTAATTTCATTCTGTTGAAAGACTTTGGTTATTGGCCTTGTGAGTAGTTACTTACTCAATAAAGACATAAGTTTTAATTAAGTTGAAAATTAATTAGTGAAGTCTACAGAAATATTATGTACAGGGTTTCTCATTATATTTTGACCCCCCACATATTTTCCTTAATTTTGGGAATACAGAAAAAGTTTCAAATAAAAATTGTATTATTTATTATTTATTTTATCTGTACCGACCAACAGTGTATCAACAGACCAAATTTTGTATGCAAGGAGTGCCTAATAAAATGCATCTTCAATATTTCAAATGGGACACCCTGTATTTTTTTATAGTTTTGAGTAGCCCTGCATTTCCTGATTTCAAATATATTACGTAGTGTAGCATTAGTTTTGTTCTATAATGGCGTATGGTACTACTATACTATACTAAGATAAGAAAAAAATATATTTAGAAAGTCAACAAAATTAATAACTTACAATACTACATTTAAGATACAATACTACATTTAAGATTACAATAGATGCTCAAAGTGCCCTCCATTGTTATCAATGCAGAAGTAATATCTTCGTCTCAAATTTTCTAATGCGTCCGATATTGTGTTATTATGACCATTAACATTTTCAATTTCCACGCGAACTTTTGCCGTGATAGTGTTATTATTTGTATTTGAATCAAAATACACTTTTTCCTTTAAAAACCCCCATAAAAAGCTATCACATAGTGTTAAGTCGGGACCATTTGGTGGCCATGTAATGGTACCCTTATTGCCGAACCAATCATTAAATTGATTATTTAAATGTTCTTGAACAGCTACGACATTATGTGGCGGTGCTCCATCTTGTTGCCATATCATACTATTTAATTGATTTTGTGTATAATTTTGATTTAATAGCTCAACCACTTCGGTAATGACTGTGTTCAAATATGATTTCCCAGTTAATTTATAATCATAAAACAATGGTCCAACTATTTTGTTTTTGAAATATTCCGCACCACACATTTATTAATTTTCTTCTTGACTTTTTTATTTGCTTAATTTTTCTTTTTCAATTATTTTTCTGTTCCCACGAATACCTATTTCTTATATTAAAAATGATTTAAGTTGAAAAATTTGATTCATCTGTCCATAAAATGTTAAGATCATTGTTCAAATTTGTAAGCATGTCTTGAGAGAACTGTAAACGCTTTCTCTTATGAACGTCGGTAAGTTCTTGTACCGGTAATATTTTGTAGCTTATAGTTGTGCTTTTTTAAAACTCTATGTATCGTCGCACGCCTTTTCTCTAATGCATTAGTAGCATTGTTTAGACTAGTTTCGAAATTTTCTAAAATAAAAATGTTATTATGGATTTAATCTATTATTTAAGTATTTAATTTTTACCTTCAAGGTAAAGCAAAGTATTAAGATCTTCATCATCATTTCCTACGATAGTACGTTTCTTCCGTTCAAACATACCTTGTGAATGCGATCAGTTTTATTTAGGTGAATCATCAAGGCCATTAAATGTTAGAATAAGTGAACATCAATCTTATATTAAAAATAGAGAATTTGATAGATCTCAAATATGTAAACACGCATGGGATAATGAACATAGGGTTCAATGGAATAATTCAAATATAGTCCTAAAAGAAACGGATGGCAAAAAAAGAAAAATCAAAGAAGCGGCTCTAATTATGCTAAATGAGGCCAATTGTGTCGCAAATTCCTCGGCAGAATGTAGTAGGATCTGGTTACCAATATTGAAAGAGGAAGTTATTAATAAGAAAATACCAGTATTAGTAAGTCAGTAACATATAGCGGATACATCATTTATGTTTTTTAAATAACGTAACATATAAAATCAGAATTTTGATGTTTGTTGAAGGTAAACTAAATTCACGAACAAATACTTACAATGTCGGGATAGTATTATGAGGTTTTTTTCCTGGTTTTTCCCTCATAATTTACTATGGAATCACTAACAGGAGAATTTTACTGTCATCATGTCATGTGGTTGTCTTTTTAAAGACGAATTAGATGGTATGATTTTTTCTGACGGATATTCTCAAGTTAAAGTTGATTTCATGTAATCGAATGAACTATCTTATAAGTAAAGTCGTCCCAGGAGCGCAACTCAACAATATTGGCAATATCATTTTAAAGTCGTCTACGTTAAAATGCATAATGTATGTCTGAATTGTCAATATAAATGAGTCAGATAAAATTAAATTATTAGAAGAATTTTTTCACTATGTAACAAAAAACAAAATTTATTTAATTTACTGTTTGTATTTTGAGAACGATTTCCGAATTGGAAATTGAAACGTCAATAAACGTATTTTTATCTTTAATTGTGGCTTATTCCCAGTTATAAATAGTAATTAATTTACAATGCCACAAGAAAATAGCTTCAGAACAAAATTAATAATTGTTTCATTTTGAAATGTCAGTTGCATAGCCACCTATGGTTACCCTTTTGTAGTACCATATGCCATTATAGAACAAAACTAATGCAATACAATGTTCATCATCATCAATCAGCCAATCGCGTCCACTGCTGGACATAGGCCTCCCTCAGTTCTTTCCAGTGTTCTCTACTCTGGGAAACAGCCAGTTTCCCGCTACACGTTTTATATCATCGGTCCATCTCTTCGGTGGTCGTCCTCGGTTTCTTTTATAGTTTCTGGACCTCCATTCCATAATACGTCTTGTCCACCGTCCATCTTGTGCTCTGGCTAAGTGCCCTGCCCAGTTCCACTTAAGCAACGTGGTTCTTTCGATGACGTCTTGAACTCCTGATCTTTATCTGATTTGTTGGTTTGTTATGGTCTCGAAGGCTCACGTTCAGCATTACACGTTCCATGGCTCGTTGTGTAACTCTAAGTTTATTCGCAGATTTTTGCGTGAGTGTTAAAGTCTCTGCTCCATAAGTTTGTACAGGTAAAACACATTGGTTATAAACCATTCGGTTGAGACACATGGGAATTGAACTTTTTAGAATATGGCTTAATTTGCCAAATGCTGCCCAAGTTAGGCCTATTCGCCTCTGTATTTCATTTGTTTGATTGTCTCTGCTTATTTTGATTTCGTGTCCCAGATATTTGTAAGTGTCTGTTTGTTGTATGGTATTATTGTCAATAGTTATATTTCCACTCATTACGAGATTTGTTATAAATTTATCTTTAATCCTGCTCTTTCAGACAGACTTTTAAGCGAATGCATCATAGAAACTGTATCTTGTAAATTATCTGCGATTAATACATCATCTGCAAATCTTAGGTGATTTAATCTTTCTCCATCTATATTGATGCCCATATCTTGCCATTGAGTGCTCTTAAATATTGACTCTAGAGCTACCTTGAACAATTTTGGTGAAATATTGTCTCCTTGTCTAACTCCTCGACCTAAGCTGAATTTTTCTGTGTCTTCGTATAGTCGTATACTTGATGTAGCGTTCTCGTAGATGTTTTTGATTAGTGTCGTGTACCTGCAATCTATTCGGCTTTGATTTAGGGCTTCCAGTATTGTTTCAAACTCTACAGAATCAAAAGCCTTCTCGTAATCGACAAATGCAAGAACCAGTGGTATGTTGTACTCGATGCACTTTTCTATTAAGATCTTTATGGTATGCAAATGGTCATTTGTGCCATATCCTGCCCTGAAGCCTGCCTGTTCTTTGGGCTGATAGAAATCAAGTTTAGGTATTAGCCTCTTTGTTAAGATTTTCATAAAGAGTTTGTACATATGTGTCAAGAGGCTGATGGGTCTATAATTTTCTAATTTAGTAATATCGCCTTTTTTGTGTAACAAGACTATTACTGCATTGTTCCAGTCTTTTGGAATCGTACGCGCATGTAAGCATTTATTAAATAGTTCGCTTACTGATTTTAATAAAATTTCTCCTATTGCTTTTATGGCCTCGATAACGAGTCCATCATCACAAGGCGATCGACGGTTCTTCGAGCTGCTCTTACTTCTGACACAGAAATGGGTAAAAATATTTCCGATCTCTGATTTATGAGAGTCTTTACTCGTGTCGGGGAATTGTCTTGTGGTCTTTGGCTGGTATAGAGGTCTTTACAAAACTCTGTGGATATTTTCAGAATGTTTTGTTTATCTGTTGTTGTCTTTCCGTCTTTATCTCTCAGCTTGTATATTTTTTTTACTTTGTGAGTTTTCTTTTCATTATCTTTAAACCTTTGTTCTCTTCTACTGTTTGAGTAATTACATTAGTATTATATCTTCTTACATCTTTTCTAATTTCCGCTGAAATTCTTTTATTTAGTTTTTTATATTCTTCTTTGTTCCCCTTTTCGTTCTCGCTTAGATTTTGTCGTATTTCCATGAGAGCTTTTGTATTTTTGCTAATCTTTTCACTTTTGGTGTCATTTTTTTTGCAAAATTTGAGTTGTGCATTTCTAACCGAGTCTGTTATTAATTTATTGTGATCGTCTATACTTAAAGGTTTGGGATTATTACTCTGTAAAGTTTCGGCTATATTTTTTATGTATGCTTCTGGATGATTTGGTGAATTCCAAACTATGCGTTTGCAACTGTTTATAATCTTTGCTCTTTCTTTTTGTAGATTTATCGTTACTTTAGCTCTTACTGGTCTGTGGTCGCTTCCTACTGATAGTTTATTGAGTACAGTGACATCTTGAATAATTTGCTTTTTGTCTGTTATTATATAATCATATTCGTTCTTAGTTTTTCCGTCTGGACTAGCCCACGTCCATTTTCTATTCTGTTTCTTCTTAAAAAAGGTGTTCATTGCATACAGTTTGTGTTGAAGTAGAAAGTTGGTAAGCATTTCGCCCCTTTCGTTTATTACTCCGATTCCAAAATCTCCGATTGCCACTTCTTGTTCGTCCTTTTTCCTTCCGAGTTTCCCGTTAAAATCTCCCATTATCAGATTGTAATGAGCCGGTTCCTGTTTTTTTGCTCTTTCGATTTCCTCATAGAAGACTTCGACAATTTAATCTTCGTAATCGCTGGTGGGGGCGTATACCTGGATTATTTTCAGATTGTATCTCTTATTTAGTCTTAGATTTATATACATAACTCTTGGGGAAATGCAGTCAATGCTCTGTATATTTTTCTGTAATTTATTGTGTAGGTACTAATAAACCTATTCCTCCAGTTGTCGATTCCGTTTCACATTTATAGTGGAATATGTTTCTTAATTTCAGTTTGACCTTATCTTCACCTCTTCTTTTGACTTCGCTAATTCCTATAATATCCCATTTCACATGTTTGAGTTCTTCCTCCAGTTCTGTCATTTTTTCATCCTTAGATAAGGTTCTTACATTATACGTAATTATGTGCAGCGTTCGTCGTTCTTGGTAGCCTCTTACATCCCGGGGATTCTTCGCACCCTCTACCCGCTGTCCATGAGTCCTACCGCTACCTTGGTCGGGAACTAGCGAGCTGCCGGGGACTGAGGGCCGTTTTCTTGAATGTCTGTTCATGCTGAGGGGGTTTTGACATTTAAACACTACGCCTGCCAGGCGGGTTGGTGAGTTGGTTTGGGAAATTGGTAGGATAGTAGGTATTGGGTAGGAATGGGGTTAGGACATGATTTCTCTCCACAGGAGTTGAGAGAGAATCAAGGCTCGCGTAGGGCAGGATCGCATCCCTGAAGTAAGTCTATCCTCCACTGGGATTGTGGACGAGTACCTACCGGCTACCAATATATAACACAATGTTATATATTGGTAATCAGGAAATGCAGGGCTATTGAAAACTATAAAAAAATACAGTGTGTCCCATTTGAAATATTGAAGATGCATTTTATTGGGCACTCCCTGTATACAAAATTTGGACTGTAGCTACACTATTGGTCGGTACAGATAAAATAATACAACTTTTATTTGAAACTTTTTTTGTATTTCCAAAATTAAGGAAAATAAGTGGTGATCAAAATATAATGAGAATCCTGGTACCTAAGTTGATTTTAAAACTAGTCCGAATGTTGGAAATAAGATCGCAAAATATCTTCGTTCTCGTCAGTAGAACTGATTATGTTGTCAACTTGTATTGCCTACATATCTGGTGCAGTGCGGTGCAGAATTTTTCTACATATAGAGTATATAATTTTTTTGGTATCCTGATCCTGTAATAATCTTTGTTTATAACGACAAACCTAACCTAACAGTTTGCATGTCAGTACTCTGGTGATCAAAGAGAATTGTTGTGCCCGTTCGTTCAGCTAATATGTAATTTTTTTTATAGGTAGTAAGATATAATGCCTATAATATGATGAAAGTATGCTATAACCAAAGAATATAGACACTGAACTAAGTTCTTGTCATTATCTTGCTTACACGTACCTATATTTTTTGTATCATCGTTTATGTCACATTAAATATCTCAGTAACTTTTAATTTCTAAAGGTCGTTTCAAACACATCAGTCCCGGCGCCGAACCGGTCCTGTTTGGTCACAGAACTATTAATTATCTGACAACTGGGAAACTGTTCGTCAACTAATAAATGTGAATGCCGGCGGCATATTTCTATTAAAGAATATTTTGTATGACGGATTGTTCGGTTCGGCGCCGGGACTGTGACGAGACGTGACTGATGTGTTTGAATCGACCTTTAAACCGTTTAAACCCATTTTACTTCGCACCGGTCAGAACAAGAGTGACACGAGTCGGAGAAGCATGCATGATACTATAACCAAAGAATATAGACCTTAAAGGTCGATTCAAACACATCAGCCACGTCTCGTCACAGTCGCGGCGCCGAACCGAACAATCCGTCATACAAAATATTCTTTAATAGAAATATGCCACCGGCATTCACATTCATCAGTTGGCGAACAGTTTCCCAGCTGTCAGATAATTAATAGTTCTGTGATCAAACAGGACAGGTTCGGCGCCGGGCTGATGTGTTTGAATTGACCTTAAATCAGTAGGCGGGCCAGTTACCTGCTGAAATTTGTTTTAAGAATTTTGAAAAAAGAGAAATTGGAGGAAAATTTTGGTTTGTTTTTGTGTGTGTACCGTTTGGTTTATAGCCACCCTGAGCCGATAAGTGGATATAATTATCAATAAAAACGGAAAAAAGTATAAAAACCATCAGTCATTTTGATTTCTAAAATATTGTCATTTCTCCTTTGATAGTTGATATAAGTATGTGTAACTATCATTTTTCACATCATTTCATTAAGAAATATTCTAAATCTATTAATAATATAAAATCATATGTCAATTTTCTATTTTACTTCCCAGCATTAAAAACATATAATTATCTATCTTTGTTCAGTTTCTAAAAATATTCTATCTCATACCGTTCTTTTATATTCTAAAAAACATCCAGAGCCTGCTTTTCGTTAAAATTGTCTATTTAATCATTTCATATCACATAAAATATTGTCAAACCATTCATAGGTCACATTTTTACAAAACCATTGAGGTTTTTTGCCTTCATACAAGGTTCCTTGTAACTTTTTGTATTACTTTTCAAGATAAATCAACCTTGTGTTTTTCCCTACTTTTTCTCAAGAGTAAGAAGGAACGCTAACAAAAATATTCTTTTATAGGCGGATTATACACCTGATCCCTAGGGTTGATTCTCGTCATTCTTAGCTGTTTCTTCAGAGGTCCAGATCTCTGTACCAGACTATTCCCGGACAACTTTTTGTTATCCATAAATTTTAATAATTTTCTATAATTTTTTAACTTTATATCATACTATTTCATATAATAATAAAGACCCGTCATTTTTTTAAATAATATTGAATAATATTTAAGGGCTAATTGTCGACTACAGGTTGAGGTTTTAAATCCTCCCTATTAAAATCATGAATTTGTTGCTTGTGTGAGTCCATTTCAAATAGGTAAAGAAATAATAAATAAGACTTACAATCAATTTAATTTAACTATCCGACGACCGGTTTCGCTTTCTACAATATGCAAAGCATCTTCAGGTCTCGATACAAAGTTAAACAAATGATGCCGGTACTCTATTAATAGATGGATGGTAGAACATGTTTGAAACTACTGTATATTGTTGAATGGAGAACTCAATACTATTATTGCAGTTGTTTGACAGTAAACGGGAAGTTCTTGAGGAGGTAGATTTGATCCAATGAATTTGAGATATGTGTGAGATTGTTTGTTAAATGTAAGTGGTGTAATATATTATTGTGTTATTAAAAGTTATTTATACTTATTCCAGAGATATATTTTTGAAATGTGTGTTATTTATTGAGTAATTGTTTTATGAAGGTGACATTTATGACAATGAATAAGTGTAGATGTTAAATTGTGTGGGTGTGCAATTATTTCCAAACTTGTAGTTATCAAATTACTTTGATAAAGTTCTATTGGCAATGAGTTAATTATTGGAATGGTCAAGTGAATAAAATGAATAAAATGGTAAAATACAAACACTTAAGGATAATTTAAACACACTAAAAACAGAAAACGCTTAGAAGGGACGAAACAAACATTGAATTTAAAAGGGGAAGGACTTTAAAGCACTACATCATAGTCTTGGGCACAATGAGTTTTTTATTGTTGTATCTATTAGATTTTAGTGGTAAATTTTGACAGATGTAGGTTAGCATGTGCTAACCTATGTTGCTAACCTACATCTGTCAAAATTTACCACTAAAATCTAATAGATACAACAATAAAAAACTCATTGTGCCCAAGACTATGATGTAGTGCTTTAAAGTCCTTCCCCCTTTTAAATTCAATGTTTGTTTCGTCCCTTCTAAGTGTTTTCTGTTTTTAGTGTGTTTAAATTATCCTTAAGTGTTTGTATTTTACCATTTTATTCATTTTATTCACTTGACCATTCCAATAATTAACTCATTGCCAATAGAACTTTATCAAAGTAATTTGATAACTACAAGTTTGGAAATAATTGCACACCCACACAATTTAACATCTACACTTATTCATTGTCATAAATGTCACCTTCATAAAACAATTACTCAATAAATAACACACATTTCAAAAATATATCTCTGGAATAAGTATAAATAACTTTTAATAACACAATAATATATTACACCACTTACATTTAACAAACAATCTCACACATATCTCAAATTCATTGGATCAAATCTACCTCCTCAAGAACTTCCCGTTTACTGTCAAACAACTGCAATAATAGTATTGAGTTCTCCATTCAACAATATACAGTAGTTTCAAACATGTTCTACCATCCATCTATTAATAGAATACCGGCATCATTTGTTTAACTTTGTATCGAGACCTGAAGATGCTTTGCATATTGTAGAAAACGAAACCGGTCGACGGATAGTTAAATTAAATTGATTGTGAGTAAGTCTTATTTATTATTTCTTTACCTCTCTATTAACTCTACTGTACGGTTTTTGTGTACACACTTAATCAGAGAATGCGTTTTTGGTATTTTCATTTACATATATTTAAACCTTTGGCACCTATCCTATCAGGATACAGTGTCCATATTATTAGTACGCAAGTAAATTTTTAGGTAGAATTAGTAAATGTCCTTACTTATATTTATTATTTGTAAATTCCTACAGTAGTATTAGGTCCTACCTTTCAGTAAATTTAAATTCATAGATAATCAGGGATAAATTGTGTCTAATCAGGGAATTTTTTTGTATATAACTAGGTTAATTGTACATAGGTGGTGGTGGGTAGCATAAAGAATTAAGATACACTGTATATATTTGGTTAGGTATTAAATTTGTTGTAAAGACTAAATATTTCAATTAGTCAGAAAGAGAAACTGTATCATTTGATGTTCTGAAACTGTTATACTTTGGTTTAGTGCAGTCAACCATTCAATATTGATTAATTTTGTGGGGTTCTTCTGCATACCTGGATAGAGCATTCGTAGTTCAAAGGAAGGTAATATAAGCCATTTTTAATGTACCACCAGCAGAACCTTGCAGACCACTTTTTATAAAGGCAAATACATTAACTTTGCCTTGTCTGTAGATACTTCAACTGATAATGAATGATCCAGTGATGTACATTCTTATATGTGACAAAAGAATAATACACATCATCCATTCTCACATTTGGGTGTGGCACAACATGCTCCTGGTTATATTGGAATGAAATGTTTACCAAACCCAGTGACATATTGGGTGCTGATATTAATTTACGCCTGAGCAGCTGTGGGCGTTTTAAATCAAAAGTAAAACAATTTTTACTATGTCATAACTTCTACAGCTTAAGTGAGTTTCTTGAATTTTAAATACTTGTAATGTTTTGAAATTCTTAAATTACTATCAATGTGTAATGTCAAGTATATTTATATTTGACTTATCTGGCAGGCCTTCTGCTTGTTTGCAGGTTTCATGATAAATAAATTGTATTGGTACATTTTTTTACAACTGGTTGTTGCACTCTATCTATCGATGATGGAACTGAAGAAAATGCCTCGTCCACAATCATTGCTAAAGCAGCTAAGTCATCATGATAATTTCCACCTATTTTTTTATTGTTCAACAATATTTTTCAACAGGAGCACATAACTAATGACCTGTTAGGTTATGAAACATTCCTGCTTCATCCTCATCTACTGCACCTTCAACAGTATCAATGTTTACTTATGAAGGCTCAACCACAGAATAATAAACATTCAGAATGTCCACTCTCAGATGCCGCCTTTGAAGTTTTTCAGCACGCGCGCCATGTTTTAGAAGGAAACACGTAACACAGACATATGATTTGTGAGGTTATGTAATTGTTTATATTTATGTTTAATTATATTATATTTATGTTATTATATTTAACAATGTTAATATAATTGTATAGTATGTCTATGATTGCCGTAAGTCAATTAAAGCGGGTTAATTTTTCTATGCACACCACATAAACAACACTGGTTCCCTCTAAAACATGGCGGAACGTCTGCGCGTACTTAATTTTCCATGGAGAGTGGGCATTCTGATTGTTTATTATTCTGTGGCTCAACAAACATTGCATCCACTTGATTTGTCAATACAAACACCCAGTGATATCATATTATGGTATATCATCCAGTTTTGCGACTATTATAAAATATTAACTAAAAATATAAATCCCACTTTTACATGCTGAATTGATACCATACTTATAACTAATAATTTAAAAAACACTTGATATCCATAATTTTGTAAGATTTTATGAAACAGAAAAGTATGTATTCATATACAGGCAAAGCAATAACTTTCTTCAGCAACAATGAAAGAGTAACTAATAAGCTATTCCCAATTAAAATAATATAACACAACACCCCACTTTATCAAACAATGTTGTCTTTGTTATTAAAATAACAAGTTTTGTGATACCAAATGATATCACTAGGTACTAATGGGTTAATTTAAATCCTATTTATTTATATCCAATTATGCTATTTGTATTTAAATGCACTATTAAACAAAATGGACCAAATCAAGTTGAGTCTGCTGTGTTATTGTCCTAAAATAATAGTGGTTAGCGAAGCTCGAGTTATAAGTAAAATTGAACATTCATTGAATATTCTGAAATTGCTTTGTGTGGGTATAAGGTGATACGCTGCAATTCATCTAAACAATCAACAGGGGGTTGAGTGTGTGTATGTTCAGGATAAACTGAAGTGTACTGCCGCTAATACTTTTGTTAAAGAACATAATTTTTGGTGAAAATTTATTAAAGTAGATATTGGTTCTTACAAGATTGTTTCGGGTGGCATGTATAATTCACCTTCTAGTTCTGACGCAGTATTTTTAGAGAACTTGGAGCATATTTTTGATGAATTATTTAAAAGTAATGTCAATTGTATTTTACTTGGTGATTTTAATTTGGATTTTTTAAGTACTAGCTTCTACACCCAGAAAATTAAAGCAATGTTTTTACAATGTGGCATTAATCAGTTAGTAACTAAACCTACTAGAATTGCGAATTTTAGTGAAACCTTAATTGATTATGTTCTTGTTACTAATGATCTGGTTAGTTGTTTTGTTTTTTGTTCATTTAACTCCCAAGTTGAAAGTTGAGTGATCATTCAATAATATCGGTCAGTAATAGTTTTCAAAATTTTAATGTCTCTACTAAACATTAAAGATGTCTTAACGAGGAGAAATATATCAAATCCAAATTTACTTTCTTGTGATTGGGATTTAGATACTACTGATATCAATACTATTTACAATGAAAGTTTATCAAACAGTCATAAATAAAATAGCACCTATTCAACCATGTCAGGTCAAAGGTAACATACCATGGTTTGATAATGAAGTTAACAGTAATTTTAAAATTAGGGCCAAATTATGCAAAGATCTTAAAACTGCTAACATAAGTGATAGAAATGCTAAACGGGAGGATTTTAAAAGAGCAAGAAATGTGGTAGTTAATACGTTAAAAGCAAAAAAAAGAACTTTGATAAAATCGATAGGTATAAAAATAACTCTAGACTTATGTGGAAACGCTAAATTTAAGGTTCAGAATCAGTTATGCATTCTGAGTGACAAAGTTGAAATGGTGCGTCAATTTGGTGAGTAGTTCGTCTCTAGTATTCAGCAAATTGTTACTATTACTGAGTGACTTAGCAGTCATGGTTAAGTTGTTAGATAATAGGAGTAAGAATAATTAAATAGGTACTAAACTCCAAAATATTAAAGAGTTTTTTGTAACTTGTGACCACATTATCTTAAATTTTATAAATACTTCTCTTAGATCATCAAAAATTCCAGATTTATTAAAAATCAGTACAGTTGTTCCAATACCAAAAGTTAATAATACTATTAAGGCCGATCCTCGCGATTCTGGGCATAGGTAAATTCCAATGTAAAAGTTTATATCAAATAACGCAAAAACTATGGCAGATATTGAGATGATTCTTTTTTTATATGGAAGGTCTAAAAAAGTTCTAGTGCACTATTTGGTTGTAAATTAATAAATTGTTTAAACAATATTTTTTTTTCAAATATTTTTGTTTAAAATAAACGAAAAAATTTTTTTTTTAAATAGGGCACTACAGAATTTGACCCACTTTCCGAATCTGTTTTTATTTTTAACATAAAGTGTAACATAAAGCAGCTATTTGATATAAACTTTTAAAAAATTTCAAATTTTTGCTAAACGCAATTTTCTCTCCGTCAGCACAGGGTGTCCTTGTCGGTAGCTTTTGGATTCTCGCCAGGTAGGTAAAACCCTCGGAGGAGGATAAATAAAGTTGAATAACATTATTAGGGCTTATTCCGACTTTTGACAAACCAGTGTGTTTATTGTATTTAAAATAGGAAATGTTATATAAATAAGCAGTAAGTACCCATAATTTTATTAAATTTTTATACGAATAGAAATATTTTCTGTTGATTTTCCATTTTCTTTCTAAATATTTATACTGTTTTTATAATAATACAATTGTTTCAGTATTTGCTTATATAATAATAATTTATTATATAGAAACAGCGTAGAGTTTTGGTCAATCATCCAGTACATTTTTTTTGTATTTCAATCAGAATTATTATTTTCTTTTCTTCTTTACATGAGCTCAGAGTAATAACCAAATTTGCAGTATTTGAATATGAAATTTAATTATTTATATTTATTGGTTAGCAACCTACCAATCGTAAAATCAAATACTGCTCAAAGAAACAATGTACAGTTTCGGAACCGGATTGATACTATGAAGAAGACTACGGCAATAAATAAGGACAAGCAAAAAACATCCAAAACCCAGATGAGAATTACTTGGAATATCAGATCACTCAACTCAAGGGACCAAGAAATAACCCAAGTGTTGAAAGAGAAAGAAATAGACATTTGTGCTCTACATCAAACAAAAAATAAAGGAAAAGGTCAATCAAAATTAGGTGAATACATACTTACAGTAGCAAAAGAAAACAGGGCCAAAGAAGGTGTAGCCTTACTAATACACCAAAGGTATCAAAATTACATCAAAGAGTGTCAATACATATCAGAAAGAATAGTAACATCAAAGATAAGAATGGAGAAGGAAAACCTGAACATTATCGGAGTATACGGCTTAGAAAATAATAAGCCTCAAACAATAAGGGAAGTGTTTTACGACCAATTACTACAAGTAGTAGATCAAGTCAAAGAAAAGATGATAATTCAGAGCTAATTTGATTATAATCATTAAGGAACCTCATTTTTTGCCATGTTAAGGAATGGGATTTGTATTTTTTGTTGAAAAATTTGCACAAACATTGTACCTTTACAGGACCCTCTACGAATTTTCAAAAATGTAGTTCAAATGGTGACTAGGAAGAACCTACAAATCCAAACCGAACAAGGAATTTCAAACTAATAAAATTTTCTATATCTCCGGATCTACTCAATGGATTTTGATCATTCTTATTTTTTTATTTTGTATGATCTATTTTTAATTTGTATGTAATTTCTACGTACATTAGGAATTAGTAATTTGTTTATATATTCATTAATTAATAAATAGTCTAGTTTGTTTTAAACAATTCGTGCAAAACAATTTTCTTCCAAAAATCTATTTTTTTTAATACTAGTATCAATAATCATAGAAACAGTCGCGTTTTTTGCATTAAATTGTCAATAATTAAAAAACAGCTCCAAATTCAAGGCAAAAAAAGAAGTAGGTTTTCTTCCTAGAGGTCTACAATAACTAAAAAAGTTGTCAGCGACCTGGATTATTGAGTGTCACGAACATGGTCTATTTTTTGCTTATTTCACTGGAGTATATATTTGATTAACATCTGTGTAATTTCTTTGTCGCTTCCTCGCTGGTTTTGCATATTGCTATGATAGCAGTATCTTCGGCAAATGTTGCAATTGTATATTTTCTAGGACAATAATATAACACGTATACAAAAGGTAAAGACACTTCTTTGTGGCAGCCCTGCTGTAATATCTGTCAATTCCATGTATGTTTCTTCCTGTTTAATTCTGAAATATCTTTCCAAGATGGAGGAGTCAATTATTTGAGAGTATCGTTTTGGTAAATGTAGTCTTAGTTTATAGTTATGGCGTCTTTGCCATACTTTATCATATACCTGAGTCACATCCTAAATTATTGATATAAGGTTGAATGCTCGAATAAATGAACTTTAAAAAATGAAGGCAAATTTCGAGCACAAATTTAATAATCAAAACTTGCAAAAGTACTTTCGCTTTCTACAGCATCATCAGGGGCATCTGCGCTTGCTGGATAGACCAAATTTGACGAAGTAAGTCTAAAATGTTAATCACAAAAAACTTTTATCATCCATTAACTTCGAGTTTTTTTATCGAAGTTTATTAATTTTCTTCATTTAAAAAAACTTTTCTTGGCTTATTTCAGATTCCCCTGATGATGCTGTAGAAAGCGAAAGTACTTGGGCAAGATTTGATTATTAAATTTGTGCTCGATATTTGCCTCAATTTTTCAACGTACATCCTAAAATGTCAAAATGTCCATCATATTATCCTTTATGATCCATATTTCACATCCATATAAATAGTTATACAGTATATTTCATCATCATCATCATCATCATCATCAATGGCGCTACAATTCTTCGTAAGTATTTGCCGCGGTTACTATTGCCTTCCATGTTTGTCGGTCCTGTGCCAGTAATTCCCATTATCGCACTCCTATTTTCTCTAGATCTAGGAGTATATTTACATATAACAAATTAAATCCTTAGTTGTAAATTTTTGAAATAAGTACTCAGTATACATCTAAGTTTCATAAATGCTCCTCATAAATCTCATAAATCTAAACTTTTGTACTCCGTTCTTTGTTGACAATTAGTTGCATAGGGCCGACGTTTACTAACCACAAGCACCTAAGTAAATTATCTTATTTCTTTCATTTGACAATAATAATTGTCTGTTAGATTAGCACTGTAAGAAGTAAATTAGACTCTTACTGAATGATAATAAACAACACATCAAACTTATTCTGAAACTATTTCTTGTGTCATGGTATATTTTATTAGATTTTGGTGTAATAAATCACAACCTATCAAATTCAATATCAAAAATCAAAATTGGAAATGATAGCGTGACTAAATTATTCCTTCCTTCAAGAAATTTTAAAAAGAACTGATTTCTATAACTATCCAGTGCCAGGACAGTTATTTTGTTATTTATATCGAATAGAGAATACTGTTAGTTTGCGGTATGGACCCCAAAAAATATTTTATTCGAAAAGATTGATAAATATATGGAACTGTGGGAAAATATGCTACAAAAATTTCAAGATTTTTATTATAATTTTTATTTGAAACACCTTCTGAAGAAACATTAGACATAATTCTATATTTATATCGTTTCATTAAACAATTTTTATGATAGTGATACTAATCAAATTTTTATGATATATAATAATAATCTTTTTTTTTTTTAATTTTTATTTTCCGTAAACTTTAATCTACGTTAAACTTCAGACAGCCAATTTTTCCGTAAAAAAAATAACAAATAAATTATGTATGTACATTTGTTACATTGTAAATTTATGAATAGATTATATTACTTTGATCTATTATTATATTTACTCAAAATACCACTAAAGAGTTTTATGGTCTTATTGTAAGCCAAACTTGTCACTGCAGGGGTTGTCTCGGTGTATAATCGGCTCGAGTAAAAGGTAAACGCATTTTTGACCTGGGCTTGAAAGAGATCTAAACGAAGTTTAGAATATTACTTCATGAACAGATTTTGTTTTCGTAAAGAAAGAAATTTTTGAAATAGAGATAGCAAACTGAAATTTACCGTTAGAATATTCGAGGATAAGCCTTAAGGCGGATGAATTTAGACTTATAAATATACTTCCGACCATTGAGAAATTATTAGAATTGGTAGTATGGATGATCAAGTCATGTATCACATTGACAAAAATGAAATCTGAATAAATACTCAGTCAGGTTTTCGTAAAAAGTATTCCTGCAAAACTGCACTGCAACTTTCACTTTGTAAATTCACGTCTGAATTGGACAATAATTATTTAGTAGTAATATTCCTCGATTTAAAAAGAGTTTTTGAAACTATTGATCGTAATATACTTCTCACTCAATTAGAAGGCTATGGTATTGGAGGAAATGTTCTTGAATGGTTTAAAGATTACTTATTGGATAGAAAGTAACAAATGAAGATTGATGATATTACTTCTTCTGCAATTAGTGTTAATATTGGGATACCTCAGGTAGTGTCTTAGGACCCCTTTTGTTCATATTGTATTTAAATGATATAAATTTGTTTGTTAATTGTGATTTCTTTAATTTGTATGCAGATGACACCCTACTTGCATGTTTTGATTCAAATTGATAAATGTTTAATAAATATAAATGTTTAAATGTTAAAACGTACAAAAAATTTATAAATGTTAATAAATATTTAAATATCAACAAACTAAAGTTAAATGTGTTGAAGCCAAAGGCCATGATAATAACAACTAAATACAATACTCAAATATTGATATAAATACTACTAATCTTTAAATTGACAATGATAAAATAGAAATCATCAAAATTAAGTACCTTTGTTTTCAATTGGATAATTTATTGTCTTTAATGAACATTTTATTTACATATGAAAAAGATTTCTAAAAAATCATATATTTTTTTCAAGAACATCTAAAAATTTGTTGACTTAAACTAAAATTACAGTTTTTAATGCAATTATTCAACTTCATTTCAATTTTTGCTCATCGGTTATTTTTCTCAATTTAAATCAATCGGTCCAGTTGCAAAAATTACAAAATCGTGGAATGAGAATCATTCTTGGTGGAAGCAGATATATACCTATAGCAACAATGCTTCAGTGGGTTTTAGTTCATCAAAGCGTTTTTAACTTACAGTGGTGTTCATTTGAGGCCATTATTTGCAAAACTTGCTCTTTGCTCGGAAGTAATTTTTTGGGAAATCGAAAAAAACGATTAACAGCCGAGTAGTGTTTAGTTCACAACGTAAAGAATTTTATTAATGTTTTTTAGAGGTTTTAGCAATGGAAATTAGAAGTTTCTAGCGTAAAATATTTACAGATTTTTAGAAGAAAAAAAATAATGTTTGTTGCAAATAACCAGTTTTGCAAATAAATTTCTAAAATAATAATAAACTGTATTTAGTTCAATAAAAAGCATAAGGGATTTATTCATGAAAATAAAACTTTAACATTTTTAATCATATGAAGAAAGTTTTTAAACAAAAAAAATCAAAAGCAGTCTCAATCAGTCTGCTCAAACAAAAAAACAGTCGTTTTCTGCATTTTGGCAATTTTCCAAACCAGCAACGGTTTCTTCCGGTGAGGTAGAACCTGTCTTCAGGTGCTCTTTGTAAAAATTTAGTTCAGGAAGCCTTCTCCAATTTTCTCCATAGTGCTTGGAAAGGAGATTATTAATAGTTCCTTTATCCCCTTTAATTCTGTTCCCAGTGGTAATTTCTTAGGAGCCATTGAAGAAAGTGAAAAATTTTTCTTGCACACGCTTTTAGCTTTTCCAACGTCATTGCGGTAATTGGGTTCACCTTGGACTAGAACAATTTTGTCTTTTTTGTAAAAAATAAACCGCTTTGCCTTATTAAATTCAAAGTGCCATGAATTAGGGAGCTTAGTAACTCGTCTTGTTTGTGTCCTCCAATCAAACACATCCCAGTCGATACCGATTTTCCGTACAATGGAATGCTTTCTGATTAAATCGTCGTAGCCACTAATTTCCACGATAACAGGCATTTTTTTAATGTCTTTTTCTATAAGGCCGAAGATGCGATCAGGCGGAATAAAGGAATGACCTACGATCGGAAAAATTAATTCAATTTGTTTAATATGTTTTGGCGATTCTTCTAGAAGCCAATAAGCCAACATTGCCATCATATTAGAATTTTTGTTTTGTCCGTCGCAACCATCAGCGAACAACCGTACTGCTTCTATGCTGACATCAAAATCAAAATTCTTTAGAGCATGTTGCAAAGCTGACGCTATTGTATTAGAATCTTTTCGAGCGTCAATTTCTGTTCACACGTAAGAAAACACATTCCTTGGTGTTAATTTATCGGTAGAAGTTCCAGCAACAATTGTAAAATTATTATAGTTTATTTGCTGGCTGAAATATGCTGCTTGATCAGGCAGTCTAGGCAGTGCCAAGTTTTTTTGGCAGTCAAATGAAAAGTAAGTTGTGTTGGGTGTTGGATTTTTAAGTAGTTGGAAAAAAGCCTTTGCTTTTACGATATGAACACGATGCTCAGTAGCTAACTTTTGCCGAACAGCTAAAGAAGTTGTTATTTTCAACTGCTCCTTTGTTCTCAAGCAAGTGGAACAACAGTCAGTCAGCGGAGTTCAAAAAGCGATGTTGTAGTAGACATTGACATACTTTCTAAAATAACTAAGCTTCACATGCATAGGCTGAGGCACTCTCCGCAGATAATGGTCGAAAAGTTTCTTAAAATTCAAATCACATGGCAAGTAGACCCTCACGCTTGTCTTGCTTCTACAGTAATGAGACTCTGTACATGTTATGGATTCTATAAATTTTTTTATGCAGTTTCTTTTTTCATCATTTTTTGGACCCACTCTATTGCCTCCTCTACGTTCTCTGGGTAGCTCCCCAGTGACAACAAAATTTCTTACAATTCTTTGTATGCGGTCCTTGCTTAAATTTGTGATTCCTAGAAACGACTTGGCACATACTCTAATCATCTTACCCTCACTCAAACGTACATGGTATTTTATCGACACTGCAGCATGATTGGATTTCCCTCTTTTCGGTTTTTCTCCCTTACAACACGACAAAAACAAAAGATCTTGCTTCCTTTTACCTTTTGACTGATAAAGGTAGGTATGAAAATCTGCCACTTGCTTCATCGTGAGTGTAGTACAACAATACGGCAATCCGGGTCGCCCGTTATGACCGCAAGTTGGAAAGGCCGGCAGTGCTTTTGGTGTATTTCTGTAACAATGCAACTCTTTTAATAAACTTTTTGTCTATTCCTACTCAACGTTATAACGCGAAAAACAAGCTAAACTGCGTAAAAAGTCAAACTATTGTCGCACAAGTCTAAAATCATAAATTTTAATAACTTACCTAGCAAGTTTATCGACATTCCTTTTATGTGTTTCTGACTGAAGAACTTTTTTGCGTCCTTTTCCCTGTGGACTAGGTTTAACAAAACAAACATTTTCACTTTCTAACTCCATAAAAATAAAAAACTGTTACTAATTCGCCAAAATACAACTCTTTAGTAGCTTGAATAATTATAAACTACTGAAAATCCGTTTCTTCAACACAGCTGTTGTAATAGCGTGTTGGTCACGTGAACCAACCAGCGAATTTCATTGGCGGTAGAGCAACGGCGAGTTTTGCAAGTAAACATTCAAAGCAAAGAGCGAGTTCTGCAAATAACTGTAATTTTCTCTACATCATTTGTATGCTAAAGAACGAGTTTTGTGAAATTTTAATTGTATCAGTCGATTTCTATTTAGAATTGAAATATACTTAACCAAAAAAACATGTTTCTAAAATTTTGTCGATTAGCGAGTTTTGCAAATAATGGCCTCATTTATAAAATTTTAAATAATTTGGCCCCTGCTTACTTTTGTGAGTTTATTACGCGGAATTGTGATATTCACAATTACCCTACTCGAGGTAAATGCAATTTACACATTGTGAAAACAAAAAGGAGAGCTTCAAGAAACTCTGTTGTTTAAGGGTTTTGATCTTTTTAATAAGCTTTCTCAAACAGTTAAAAGTTGTTCATTTGTACAAATGTTTAAAAGCAAATTAATGGACCATATTAAAATCACCAATAGTTAGGTAGTCGTTTTGTGGTCATGTTATATATTATTGTTTAATATTTTTCATAAGTGTAGGTACTATATTTTAAGTAGCCAAGAAATTGTTATTTTTATCTTGTTATGTATTAACGTTATAAATTAATTACTTTTGATTGTATTATGGCTTTCCCTATTTTTGAATAAAGAAACTTTTTCTTCTTCTTCCTATTCAGTTAACATGTGTTCTTCATTGCACCACAAGGTGAAACAGTATCTCATAAATGAAAAATTCTTGATTTACTTATAAAATTTATTTATAACTTTAAAGAAAGGAAGAGAACATTCATAGAAAATCTAAGGAATAAAAGTATTGAAACCAAAGTTTACTAAATTAAACTAAAATTAACCTAACATATTCCAGAACTCATTTACCCCAACTTGTCTTAACCAAGCAACACCAATGCCGTTCAGCATTTAATTTGAATATCTGGACTGTTTTGGTGCTAGATGGTGTAAGTGATGGAATAAACCATTTGGATGCAAAATGGTTCACTATATTTCTCAACTTTCAGAAAATTTATTTTGACATAATAATTTATTTCTCTAATGTCTCCAATATTTTAGTGACACAGACCATTTCTTGATAAAGTATTTTCAAATGTTTACAACTAGTTTAAAAGTTTAGGTAAATGTTTTCTGTAGTTTCAATATGGGTATTACAAGTTTTTAAGAGTTAATAGTATATTTTTTAAATAAAAAAAAATTAAATTCAAGACTGGCTTATAACAAAAAATACAACTGCCGAAGTTGATGTATTAAATTAATGGCAAATGATATCAATAAAATACACTTTACTTTTGATATACAGATAAATTTTAAATATTAACTCCTGGTGAAGAATAAAAGTGGATCCCAAAAAGGACCTGAAATTAATCACTGTCAGCATTAATGTCTTTCAATTTGTCCCAGTGGAGTTCAACCCTAAGGTTCTGATTGTTATGCTGAATCACATCAACAGTCACAGGCGCATACAGATCTTTGTCCATTGGTGACCACCCAGTGTACTGTAAAAGATAAATAATTGCAATATATTATGAATTATATTACAATATTTAACT
Source organism: Diabrotica balteata (assembly GCA_918026665.1). NCBI lineage: Eukaryota > Metazoa > Arthropoda > Insecta > Coleoptera > Chrysomelidae > Diabrotica > Diabrotica balteata. The sequence goes on along the minus strand of OU898276.1, from coordinate 54,599,316 downwards.
ATATACTAAGTTTCTTTGAGGAAAATGCCAGTCATATAACCTACTAGAAGTGATAATAAAAAAAATGTATACCCAGTGAATAGACCCACAGAATATCATGGATGGACCGCGTCACTAACACGCAAGTACTCCAAACTTTAGACAAAAGATGCGAAATTCTAAATGATATAAAAACTAGAAAGATGGAATACTTGGGGCACATTGTGAGAGGTGAAAAGTACAAACTTTTAAGAAACATCATGCAGGGCAAAATTAAGGGCAAAAAAAGTGTGGGAAGAAGAAAAATATCGTGGCTTCGTAATCTACGTGAATGGTTCGGGTGTAGTTCGATTGAACTTTTTAGGCGCGTTGCTAACAAAGTCGCAGTGGCCATGATGATTTCCAATCTCCGCTAGGAGTGGCACAAGAAGAAGATACCCAGTGAAAAGAGCCAGCAAAAAATAAATAAAAATAGAAAAATATCAAATAGTTACGGTTTGAATGATCTGAAAATAGCCTAGATTTATCTGTTTTTGCAATAAAAAAGTTATAAAAACACAAAACTAACTTGTTTATGTAATATGGCAAAGACTTTTGATTTCAGCATCAAATCATTAACCACAATCTCAAACTATATATTATTATTACTTGGAAGATTGGGATTTACTGGATATTTCACAAAAACCAATAACTGAACCGAGAAGTAACAATAAAACACAACCCAGTAATTACTTACATTAGTCTGAAATTTTAGCAGTGGATTGCAGTTTACTTTTTATTCACTTTAACACAATTTATATATTTTTTTCCTGCTGAGCTATAGTTTTTCAGTATTTCTTATTTTCAAACTGCATCTGCTGTCAATTATATGCATATGCATCATGCATACTTACTGAACCAATGTTGCCACACTTTTTAAATATATTTTTTATTGCGAAATTATATACTGTGGAAACTGCTTAATTTGACCTTCCCTAATTCGAAATCTTTAATTCGAATTCTGGTCCCTACCATTTCCTATATAAGCAATGTAAACAGTGGTGAATAATTCGAATTATATTTTAGATAATTCAAACTTTTTTACAAGCTAAAATGCTAATTTCATGCTGGAAATTTTGCGAAGAGGTAGTATTCTTTCCTGTCCTAATGCGTCACTTGTTTCATGGAACTCAACGTCATTGTAGATTGTACCTGTATCTAGCATTGCAAGAAATGCGTTGGCGTTGCAATCACGTCAGTATGTCACTGCGTTTTGAGTGAAGATGTCGTCACATGATAAACTTCGAACATAGAAAACTTTGATGTTATTGGAAAAAATAGCGGCAATTAAAGAAGTAGAAAAGGGAATGAAGAAAAAATCTGAGATTGCCAGGGATTTTGGAATTCCTCCTAATGCATTATCCACCTACTTAAAAAAAATGGGAAATTCTCAAGAGTAAAAGTGAGTATGGTAAAGAACGAAAAAGGTTAAGGGAGCCAAAAAATCCAAATTTAGACAGTCGTGATATAAAATGGTTGAAACAAGCCAGGAATATGATTATTACCGTGAGTGTTCCCCTTATAAGAAGCAAATTTGAACAATTTGCTATTGAATTGAAAAAAAAAAATTTTATTTTATTTTAAGTTCATTCATGGAGAAAGTGGGGCAGTTAACCAGCAAGAAGCCAACCAAAGGAAAAAAAATTGGACGAGATGATTTAGGATACAGATAAAAGCAAAAGCTTTTTTTTTAATGCAATGCTGACAAAACACTGGCATTTAAAAACGAAAAATGTCAGGGAGGAAAACTAAGCAAAAACAGACTCACTCTTCTAATTGATGCAAACATCGACAGATTCTTATCCGCTAATCCTTGTTATTTTAAGAATGTCAAGTCATAACCAGTGGAGTATGTGAATAGCAGAAGTGCTTGTATGACTTGTATTTTTTTCCAGAAATGGTTGATGAATTTATGTGATGATATTTTGTTTATTGACAACTGTATGGCACACAACACTGATAAAAAATGTAAAAGTTATTTTTTTTCCTGCCAACATGACTTCAGTTCTCCAGTCTATAGACCAAGGCATCATAATAAATCTTAAACACTTTTACAAACATTTTTGATTAAAACTTATTCACAGAAGATTGAGACTTCCTTAAAATAAAGTTTTGGACTCCAAAAAAGCAGTCCAAAAAAGCTGGTTTCGTAAAAAAGGAGGAGAAAGCGAAAAACGCTAACGAAACAACAGAAGAGCTGCTATCAGTTGACAGCTGGGATGACATCATTTTTTATCATGCCATCTCTTAAGATTTTGTGAACATAGTTGAAGACATTGCAGTATGTGCTGAGATAACCGATGCAGAATTGATTGCTGAAATGCTTAAAAACAATGATGAAAAACAATAAACTGATGAAGACTACATGTCATTTGTTGCGGGAAAAATACATGTTCCAAGTGTGGCTGAAGCAACTATCCATATTACGCACCTTAGACGGGACTTTGACAGTTAAAATGACGTAAGTCACTCCATTTTTAGTTCAATTCATGATTTTTTTGTCATTACCAAGAAGCTAAATTCTAAAAATCAGCTAAAAATTTCGAATTTCTTAGAAAAAAATTAAAGTCTGTCTTTTTTCATTAAAATCAACAATAATTGACCTTTTTTTTTATAGCTTGCAAATGTTTTAATTGGTATTCTTGGCTTAATTTTGATCACCCAGTTTTTTTTATTGACAACATTCGGGCAAGAAGAATAGGAATGAAAACATCTGCAAGCAAAAAAAAATGATGACCTATTGTTGATTTTTATCGTTTTATTTGTAATTCGAATTATCCAGGTTACACTGTATATAATTATATAGTATTATTTTCAGTGTTAAGGAGCACTCCCAGATATACAAATTCGTTCACTGCTTCGATGACGTTGTTTTCTATAACAAGTGGTCATAGTATTTGTGGTTGTGTGTTTATTTTCATATACTTCGTTTTATTTATACGCCAGAATTTCCACCGATTTATTATGTATTGAATCAGTGGTTGTGATTTGTGACATACATATTACTTTTTCCAGAGCCAGAACAGTATATAGAAGAAAGGGTCTCCCTGGCACATCCCATTATTTGTTTTAAAAGATTCAGACATGGTTACCCCTGAATTCATACACTACATTCAACATTTTCAAGAGTTAGTTTTGTTAAATTTGCCAAATGATTTGGTATCCATGTGCTGAGTATAAATGCCATATTCCAGTGTTTTTTTCCAAAATTTGTTTCAGGGTTGCAATCTCATGAATTGTTGATTTACCAACTCTGAAACCAGCCAGGTATTTTCCTACTACCTGTTCTGCAACTAGTGCCATACAATATGCTGCATTTAGAAGCGTAATTCCTCTGTGGTTAGAGCATTCACAGATATCTCCTTTTTTTGTGTATGGTGCAAAGTATTCCAATATACCAATCATTGGGGAGGGATTTCTGATTTCTGTGTTCATATTTCTTTTATAAGCTGTTGTAATGCCATTATGGTATCATGGCCACCTTTTTTTATATAGTTCAACTGCGAGATTATCTATTCAGGTGAATAGTTTCTGGCTAGTTTTTACCTGCATCTTTAACTTCAAGAATCGTTGGTGGTTCCTCCTCCCTCTCATCTGTTCCCCTTAACTCATATCTTTCGTCTTCCAGGTTTTCTTCTTCTGCCTCTATATTGCCTGGTTAAAATATTCCACCAATACATTCAATACATATTTCCTTGTTGTTAATAGGTCGCCATTCTGACTTCTGCATTGTCTTGTGGTTGCCTTGAATTCTTTTCTGTTAATGTTTACTTTCTTATAGAATGCTCTGAATTTGTTCTCTCTGCTGAGTTTTTCTATATATCCTCATTTAGCTGGTTTTGTTTTTTTTTCCTTTGTATATCCTCTTTTCTTCTCTTCTGTTTGTCTGGTAATTCTCTACAGTTCTTCTAGTTCGTCAACTAAGCATCTTTCTGTAGGTTTCATTTTTTTCATTTGTTGCATTCTTGAATTCATCGCCAACCAATGATTTCTATGAGCACAAATTTCCTCTTTCGCTGCTGCTTCAATGTCTTCCTTTATTCTGGACCACAACCCTAATATCTTTATTGGCTTAAAGTATAGAGAATGTTCCAATTAAGTTAGCTACAAATGAAACTTCAATAAATCACAAATATGAATTTGCAGTATTGCCATGTTCTTATTATGTATATGTTTTATGCCTAAAATATCCTTTGAAATAGTACATTTTTGATATATTATTTTATGGAATCTGGTACTTTTTCTTTTAAATTTACATAACACATGAACAAATGAATATATTATGTTTATTTCAATATTAGTTGTAATTATTAGAAAAAAAAGTGTGGTTGTCATTTGGTAAATTTGCTGATAAATTTGGCACGTATCAAAAACCATCTAAACACTAGTTGCCAGATTAAAAGATATTAAAAATTAAAAATATATATTAAAATCATTACGGCAGAATTTAGCTTGATACTCACTTTCTAACTTTCGTATTTATAGTGATTTATTTTTTTCATTATTTTACTATTTTGTTTTCCATGTTTAATTAAATAAATTAATATTATATTACATGCTCTTTCACGATTTATTAAAAAGACATGGCAACTTTGCCAAATACAAAAATTTCCTAGCTAACTTACTTGGAATGTTCTCTATACTTTAATCCTTTAATGTTTAATAGCAGCAATCTAAGATTTGGCAATTGTTTTTAAAACTATCCACCAAATCTATCAAACATTTAATGTTAAAGAATGTAATAATACTTACTATGGATGTATTTTTATGTCTAACTTTACCATCTTCGTCATATGCCTCATATTTTTGCAAAAGAGCTTTCCCATCAATTCTCCATATGCATGGATGTTTGGAAGCATCACCCTCAGCATCTTTTTTAAGAATGACAAATGAGCCTGTCTGTAAGAAAATAATATTAGTATAAAATGGTGGTAATACTAAGGGTAATAGTACCAGAATAATAATAAACATTATTTTCAACTAGTTTAGAAAAAACTTTAATTGTTTATAATTATGTCAATATACATTATATAATTATGTAAATAGATGACAATCACTTACTGTGTAGTCTTCTGAATACAAAGTTTTTGGTATAAACTTGCGATTTCCCAATGGCCTCACAGACTGTATTTGACTATTAGTAGTAGCTGAAGTTGCTTTTGTTTCAGAATTTTCAACTTTTTCTGGTTTTTCTTTGAATGCCTCTTCTTCCTCGTCGTCATCAACTGAATAATCGTCGTCGTCCTCTTCATCTTTAGCTTTACTTTTTGCCTTTTTAGCCACACCGTTTTTGGACTTTTTTCTTGCAGGTTCACTATCAGAATCATCATCACTACTACCATATTCAACCACTGTCATTCGGGGCTTTTTACTTAAACGTTGAGACGATCTTCTACTGTTTTTCTTCACCTGCAGAGATAATTTAAAAAGTACTAAAATATTTATATCTACCATACCAAAAAATAATCATGTATCAAATGAACAAAAATATACAAATATCTTGTACAGAACGCAAAATACTACAACCAAAAATACCGGTTATAGAGTTTTAAAAATAACAGCTTCAAAAATGAGTATTTCTTACCTCCTCTTCCTCTTTCCATTCATCACCCGAGCTTTCGTAAATATCTGGATCATCTTCGTTTTCAGAAAATTTGCTCATTTTTTCTAAAAAAATACGTGAACAATATTAAATTAAAATAAAGCCACTATACAAACATGTTTTTTGCAACTGTTAGTAGGCGCCATCTGTACCATTCTAGCTCGGGCTTATTACTTCTAGATTAAAATTAGTAAGGATAGATACTCTTAACTCTTACTTACTTCTTAAACGTAAATAAACCCGTAAAGTTTGTTACTTAGGTTTTTACTTTTGTATATATGTATGTGAATATTTCAACAAGTAAAACTGGTCGGATTTTTATCTATAGAATGTGAAACCAATTCCGGCTCCGGCTTCGGCTAAAACAACAACGACAATAATCGACAAGCAGGAACGCCACAGTGCTGGCAACTTGACAAACTTGTACGTAAAAACAAAAAATGTCAAAAATCAATTTTGTAAATGTTGAGAATTGAATTCACATATAAATCACATTAAAATTGGAAGATTTTATGCAAAAAGGTTCTGAAACTATTTTCTTGTGGAATGCCTAAGTTAAATATTATGTTATATATGGGATTGAGCCACAATTAATTGTAATACACACTACACTTCATCTAATTTATATAACGATGCACGTCATCGGCGTCATAGCCTGTGACGTTACATGATACCAACACAAAATATTTAGGGTGTAGGTGTGTTCTTTTTTAGAATCACTTTACCGAGTACACTGGCATTACAGCCACTAGACATATTTTATTATATACGCGTAGAAATAATATTTAAAAATTTCTATTAATGTTAACTTAAAGAAATACACAATAATATGTTTCATTTAATTTGTATAAATGCATTATAAAGCGTTTTTATCAAGAACATTTGTTCGGAACACACTGTAACTGTAATCGAACAAAGCAAAAATTTTGGCATAAATTGGTAACGCTTATTTGACAGTTGCGGTGTTGACACTTTTTGTACTTCATTATTTTGAATTTTAAAGTGAATATCTCTTGTTTTATATTTTTAACTATTTAATAAAATCTGTTCTTTTTAGAACAAAATTAGTGTGTTTTATTTCAAAAATGTCACGTGAGAATTTAAACAGTCGTTGTAAAGAGATGGTAATACTTTTGCAATAATTATGTAATCTATTTGATTTAAAATGGAGTCAGGATTTTTTATACTTTGGCAACTATGTCAACTCCGATCTTTGACGTAGATAATGACGTAAGTCGTTATCTAAATTAGATGAAGTATACATTTTATTATTGTAGTTTGACGTTTCGATTTCCTCTCTGGAAATCGTTAAATGGATTTCCATTCTAATTGTTTAATTTCAAATCCGGAAAACTCATTATTGCCTACCACGAATATAAAAATAAGCAACCGCTGAGTTCATTAAGCGGAAATAAAGTAGGCTTTTTAAAGGCCGTATGACACTATGCATTTTCTTGTATCATTTCTTATATCGTTTCTGATATAGAAAGTTATTTATGTTTTCTTGTATCGTTTCTTGTACGTACATTTTTGCCCTGTATGACACTATGCAAGTTCTTTTACCAGAAACTGTATGTGATTTGGCACATGATTGGTCGAAATTTTGACACCTATAAAAATAGAACTGCAGTACCTGAGGCACCGAACAAGGGCCTGAGGACCCCAAGCTACTGGGGACTGAGAACATATGGTACTGATTATTTTTAAAAATACTGTGGTGCAAAAATGAAAGAAATAAAATGTCCCAATATGAAAACTAAATTGGAAACCACAATTTTTGAAGATATTCAACAGGTTGTAATGAAAGACAGAAATAATAAATAATTTGGTTGTAATAATTTATTTGTTTTTTTTTTAATTATGTGTTTGAATGGCACGCTCTTGAAGTTCTACTCTCTTATTTGGAGATATAAAATAATCTTTAAACTCATCACGAATTTTTAGTGCGGTTATGTATTGTTTTTAGTAAAACATCTCCTCCTACTTTCTGATTTATTGTTTTTCAATATAGCTACTGATGTTCTAATCTTGGTTATTGTTGGTGGGCACTTTTCTCTGATGTCTGCTTGGCCTAATTGTATGTATACATCAGAGATACTTACATATCTCTGGTATATATCAAAGTTCTCCTCCAGCCATAGAGAAATAAAAATAATAATTATTTTTATTTCTCTATGCCTCCATCCGCTAATATGACATGAAAGAAGTTTTACGTTTTAGCGGCTTTACGCACAAATTGGCGCATTTCTTGTACAAGAAAATGCAGCGGACACAAATTCTTGTATCGTTTCTGATATAAGAAACTATACGCCTGTATGACACTATCCATTTTTTTGTTATATCAGAAACGATATAAGAAATGATACAAGAAAATGCATAGTGTCATACGGCCTTAAGAGCGGCTGACTTCCAGCGGCTTGCGCTGGAGGCAGTATACGTCATACAAATATATAAATATATAATATAAATGTATATTACTAATATATTATACGTAATATGTTAACATATTATCTTTACATATTCTTCGGTTTGACCGCCACCACTTTAATCAGTTGTCCCGCCGCGCTGAGGTCGTCTGAACGCACCCAATGTGTTTATGCTTCATAAATCGCAGTACCATAAAACACAACAAGACTTTTTATCAAAAAATGGTGTCAGCCATTTTTTCGAACAGACATTCTGTAAATAAACAGGTTAGGTTAGTAATATAAATATTATAAATAATTAATATAAAAAGTACCAAAAAAGTCTGGTTGTTGAAAAAAATCAAGTGCCACAAGTGCTAATTTTTTAATCGATTATTATTATAATGTCTGTGCGAAAAGTAAGAACAATGCGGTGTTGTTATGGACTATGTATTCTTTATTTAATAAAAAATATTTATTTAATAAATATTTCTTTATAAATTTATAAACCAGTACTTATGACGTAAAATATATATCAAACGTCATTGTAAAATCTGTCTGTACGAATAAAATGGCGGCTGATGAAAAGTCTGAACACAAGTTTAATTTATCTGTGCTCTTGTACTGTCACCTCATCTATGATCTGCGAATGCGACCGCGACTGCGCCATGCCATGATACTATGAACACATGAATAACAAGATAAGATCTTCCCGTAGCCCAAAATCGGTCGTGTTCGCGCATGCCGTCATTGGAGAGTAGAATTTGAATTCTTATTAAAGTTAAATGGGATTTGTATGCTTGAGATGAAATTACTGGACAAAAATAAGTTAAGAAGTTCAATAATTACAATAATTGTACACATAAGGATATCTCCAAACTATTTTTTAATGATTATTTATTGACACATACAAAAAACTGACATTTCGAACGTGCAACTCTCCAATGACATCACGACTTATGCGCAATATCTTATCTTCTTATCATAGTGTCATAGTATCATGCGCTATGCCCATCGAGCAAAAAGATAAAAGAGGGAATCTAATCGTTATGAAAAGGAGACCAAAAAAGTGGCCTCTGATGGCGGACATATCCGGAAATGCAAAGGCGCTAAATTTAAATTTTCCAACACTTATTAACAATAGCTATAAAATATTTTTCAGACGAGAAAGTTTTAATTAAATATTAACTATAATAGTCTAAAAAGTGACACAATTGGTAAAAGATTTCAATATAAATAAAATTTCATGTGACAGTTGGGACAAACAATAACATAACCTAACTAAATTTGACTTCTTAAACAAGGAAAGAGACTGTCTATCCTTGTCTAAAGTGGCCTCTCAAGATGGCACTTCCTGTCTATCAATATGTTTACCCCCACTACCCTTACATTCCTTCTTTTGTCTTATTGCTCGATGGCTATGCCATAGCGCCATAGTCAGCCATAGTTATCTGGTTATGTACTATGCATCGAGCAATAAGACAAAAGAGGGAATGTAAAGGTAGTGGGGGTAAACATATTGATAGACAGGAAGTGCTATTTTGAGAGGCCACTTTAAACAAGGAAAGAGAATCTCTTTCCTTGTTTAAGAAATCAAATTTAGTTGGGTTATGTTATTGTTGATGTTATTGTTTGTCAAAACTGTCACATGAAAGCTTTTTTAACATTTTAGACTATTATCGTTATTAATTAATTAAAACTTTATTGTGTTCTAGTGTTAAAAAAAGTATTTTAATAAATAATTTTAATAAATAAATAGATAAATATATAATATAAAATATTATGTAATATAAAATAAATAAATAGATAAATTAGAACCCCTACACCACTGTATGATTATTGTCAAGTGTCATGAAATTTAAATTTGGCGCATTTGCATTTCCGGATATGTCCGCCATCAGAGGCCACTTTTTTGGTCTCCTTTTCATAACGATTAGATTCCCTCTTTTGTCTTATTGCTCGATGGTACTATAGTTGTGTTCGGTTTTAGAAAAACGGAGCGGAGCGAGCAGATGCAGATTTGATATCACGTGATCACAGATCTAATCGAGTGAAAGTTATTTAACGAACGCTCGTTGAAATGTTATTTGTCATTGTCGACAATCCTTAAATAAATAACTTGACCTGTTTTTAAATTTTTGGCGTTCTTTTGTTTTCGGTGTGTTGGATCATCAATTATATTTTTCGATAATTTTGAATATTCAGTCTGTAAAAACAGAAGTGAAGAGATATTGGTAATTATTAATGATTCCATTAGAATTATCTGACCCATCCAAGGAATAGCTAGGATAAAAAAATTTAGGGATTATCACAGTTGATTAGTTTTAATTACAAGATTTACCAGTACGGAAATGTAAACTTAAATCAATTTTGTCGAGATTACAAACACTTCTATCTGCGATGAATTTTTGTTTGGTAATTTATCATATAAATATCGTAGAATCAAGATACAAATCGGTTTCTGAAAGTTTGAAGACTCATGTAATGTTTGTTTTAAGGTACCTATTTCTTTGAAATTTTCTTATGAACATGAACATGGCTGCTGAGGAAACCATTTTAATGTCCATTAAAATGGTTCAGGAATTAATTTTTGATGATAGTGACGATGAAACTGATGATAGTAAAGTTTTGCCAAAAGTTGATAACTTTGCAGAAGAGACTGTTCCTCGTTTTAGTGATGGGCAGTTTAAAATGCATTTTAGGATTAATCCCGATACATTTGAAGATCTTTTGCAGAAGCTTCACGATATTCAGCTTCCTCATAATGAAGAACCTAACACCAGAGGACATCCTTCCATTACTGTAGAAAAACAAACAATGGTTACTATTTGGTGTCTCTCAAATTTAGAATCCTTTAGGTATAAGATAACAAACACCATTGTTACATGTTTATTAAAATTGTATTGTGATTTTCAGATCAGTTGCTGATAGGTTTGGGATAAGCAAAAGTACATGTTGGGATGTATTGTATAGAACCTGTAGGAACTTACTTAAAGTGAATACAGCATACAAAATTATATCCTGGCCTAACAGGAATCGTGCTCGTCAAATCAGTGAACGATTTCAATATATTAATGGTTTTCCAGGTTTGCAAGAAATTCTTCAAAACAAGAATAATTTTTTTTATTAAATATACTTGTAGGAATTATTGGAGCAATAGATGGTTCCCATATAAGAATATTAAAACCAAAAAATCACCCAAACTCGTACTGTAATAGAAAAAATTATCATTCAGTACTATTACAAGGCATGTGCGATGATAAAATGTTGTTTTTGGATGTATATGCAGGAGAGGCAGGATCCATGCATGATTGGAGGCCATATACTAAATCGGATTTGAGTCTGAGAATAAATGATGGTTCAGCCGAAATTCCGACCAATATGCATATGATTGGAGATCTCGCATATAAATTGTCCTCCAAAATACTAATAGGTTTCAAAGACATTGGGGGACTGAATATTTATGAAAAAAATTACAATCTAAAACTGTCACAATGTCGTGTTGTGATTGAACATTCATTTGCGTATTTGAAAGGACGGTTTCGTCGTTTGAAATCGTTAGAGACAATAAAAGTGGATTTAATCGCACTTCTTATTGTCTCAGGTTGCATTTTGCACAATATTTGCATTTTGAGGGAGATTCACCTGAAGAACTTGTTGCCAGGCATGAATTAGAAGAGGAGAGAGAAAATGTCAATGAAGAGGCAGAAAATATTGTATACAGCTAAACAATGAGGCAGGAATACATAAACGAAATTTTATAATGCATTCATTAATTGTAGACCAGAGATTCCTTTAATAAATAAAAAATAAAATGTCTTTGTTTTATAAATTTATATTTATTCTGTCAAACAAAACCAATCTAGGAAAATAAATAACATACTACTAATAGTTAATCAGTCGGAACTCCAAAACTATAAAACAAACAGTAAATAAATAATATGTACGTTTTATTCAATCAGGAGATAAACTCCAAATATATAAACTAAAAACAGAAAATAAATTAACAATAGTTTCAGTCAAGACAAAAAAGATAAATAATATGTACTACTAATGGTTAATAAAATAAATAAACTACAAAAATATAAAATGAAAACAGAAAATAAATTAACAATACTTTTGGTCAAGAAAAAGAAATAATATGTACCTTCCATACTTAATAAGATCAACTGCAAAAAAAATATTCAAATATAAATAAATAATACTGAAATCAGTGAAAAAAAGTAGCACTACAATTACTAATTAGTTTTGCTTTTGTAAGTATTTACAAAATCCTCGAAACAATTGAGAAATCTATCCTGCCTTTGAATTTTTTCCTTATGGCGACGTTCTACTGCATTGTCTGCTAGTTTTCTTTTTTTTGAAAAAGAGGACTCAAAGATTTCACTCCCTGATGTTGATGGAGTGCTTTCACGTTTTTCCTTACTGGATGGAGGAGATTTCTGGTTTTCCTTGTCTTCATTAATCACAAGGCCAGCATTACTACTGCATGTAGCTGGTGCACAAATTTCCGGTTTATTGAATAAAATGTTGTTCATTTCATTATAAAACTCCCATTTTCTTCTATTTTTCCCCGATGTTGCGTTGTAATCTTTAATATCCTTATACGTTTTTTTTAAAGACTTCCATTTGGTGTCGCATTGTTGCCATGTTACACCCACGTTCATTTGCTTGTTCAAAGAACTGGCTATCTTTGCCCAAATATGCTTTTTAATTGATTTTTGGAAATTTTCGTCATTTTCCTCAACCAACTGAATAAATATATAAGAGTTGCTTCCCTAGTCCACACTTTTTTATCTATATTATCTAATTGTGTCGCAGAAGCAGATGAGGAAGGTGCAGTATTGGTTTCCGATACCTCTTTGACTGTATATGCAGTAACTGCTTTAAGGGCGTCACTTTCATCTACAAAATAACAAAGGCCAATAAATTTATTTGCGAATTATGGATAAAAATAAAAGAAAATCAAATACACATGGGAATGAAACTTACTTGAAAATGAATGGTTCAAGTTCATGTGATGGATCATCAACTGTGGATCCCCACAGTTATGATCGCACATATTGCATATGTACAAGATACTTCCAACTGCAACTTCGCTCATTTCTGGATTTATTTAAAAAATAACAATTACTTTGAACACTGTAAACAAATGTGACAAATGACAACTGAAAAATCCGTCTAATCTGCTTCTCAACTTCGAGGGAACAGATCGAATCTTTTCGCTCCCTCTGACAATTAACGAACGCGGAGCAGATCCATCGAGCAATAAGACAAAAGAGGGAATGTAAAGGTAGAAGGGGTAAACATATTGATAGACAGGAAGTGCCATCTTGAGAGGCCACTTTAGACAAGGATAGAGAGTCTCTCTCCTTGTTTGACATCAAATTTAGTTGGGTTATGTTATTGTTTGTCCCAAATGTCACATGAAATCTTATTTATATTGAAGTTTTTTAACAATTGTGTCGCATTTTAGACTCTTATCATTAATAATTAATTAAAACTTTCTCGTCTAAGACACATTTTGAAAAATATTATATAGCTACTGTTGATAAGTGTCGAAATATTTAAATTTGGCGCCTTTGCATTTCCGGATGTGTCCGCCATCAGAGGCCACTTTTTTGGTCTCCTTTTTATAACGATTAGATTCCCTCTTTTGTCTTATTGCTCGATGAGCAGATCAGACGGAGCAGGTAGATGTATTTATCGAACGCTTGCGGAGCCAACAGAGCTAATCGAGATATCAGATATGTATTAACCGAACGCAACTTATGCCACTTATAAACTAAACTCGTAAAAACAGCTGGTTAGCAAATAAGTAAGGTACAAAGGTTAAAGTTCAGTTGTATTTTGTTTTATAATCTATTTTGATTCTACTTCAAATTTAGTATTAACTCGAATCTTGGTGTACAGTTAGATCGCCGTAAACATTATTAAATATTTACATTTATTTAAAATGGCATGTCTTCAACAGGTTAGTTTTAATTATTTATTGCTAATTTTGCAATTCACAATGTATAATTTAAGGTTTCCAAGGAGTTTTTAAGAAAAGGAGTTCGATTAAGCCCAAGTTTAGCTAAATACAGTTCTTCTTCTGCACCAGGGGGCTACAATTTTAGTAAGTACTTATTGATCTAATAGCCAATGTTCCTATCGTTCCTATTATAAAGTTTGAATATTTCAGGGCAAATATTTAAACAAAGAATGTATAAATATAGCTTAAAAAAAGCATATTTTTAATCATGAAATTTAAGACAGTAATTTAAATATATTATAGGCAAAGTAACATGTTAATTCTTCCAATATGTATTCTCATGTTTCAGAATTTGCCCCAACTTATAGGGTTACAGTGATGAGGTAGTAGTATATTGTTATGTCTTTTGTTTTTACCAATAATTCACCATTGTGTGGAAGGCATTTTTTATCTTGTTTTTTATCTTTTTCCTAAAATCTTTTTCTCTATTTTGTTTTTTCCCTCTAATTATTTTAAGGGTTTTCTATACATTTGCTTTTCCTGTTTCTCTCTAAAACAAAGTTTTGGTTCTGTAAACCATAAACAGTCGAATTATCAGTCAATCATTGTTTTATCTTATATATTTTGTTGCATTTGATTCTCAAATATTAGGTATCCATTATGTGTTTTATCAGTTTCTTAAAATTCGAAATTATGGTTAATGTATGGTTATAAATGCAAATTTTCATGGACATTGAACTCCATCTATAATTTGAATTGATTAATTTGAAATTGTTTATCAGTTTTTTCTTACTTATTTTTAAGTTGATTAAATTATTTATTTACTGTTTTGTCTTCTGCATTAATCTTTTGGCTGATAAATGCGTGATGTTAAAGTGCATCATTACAAAATTTACCAATTTCACTAAATTTTTAACCATCTTGTTTGTGTTATTTATTTTAAAAGTTAAATGTTTAGGAAAGATTTATTGAAGATAAAATTATCCCTGTCTCTGGCATGTTTTAAAATTCTATTATTTCTTGAATATTTTCAAGAGCTTTATGTTTTTGTCTTTTTCTGTTAATTCTCAATATCATTTAAACTAATAAACTAGGGGACTGACCTTTTTTGACAACAGTATTCAACATAAGTCACTTTCCTTTTTATGTCAGAGACAATAAACATTAGTCAAATAGCAAATTATCTACAAAATGGATCAAAGTTGTTCCTAATAATAATAAGATAACACATGTTGAAATAATGTGTGAATGTTAATACTCGCTTTAGTAAAAAGTACATTTTTAATTATACAGTAAAACCTCCGTTAACTGAAATAATTGGGGGGGAGGCCGTTTCGGATAACAAGAATTTCGGTTAAAAATAACATTGTTTTTATATAGTATTCTTGGTTAAAGTATTGGTATTAAAAATGCTATGAGGTGATTTCCTAATGTTTTCTAATAAGTAAATACAGAATAAAGAAATAAAATTAAGGAAAATGAACAAGTTTAACATGCTTTTTTCAAGAAATCTTTATTTTCTTTTCCGTTATCGTTTGACAACGATGTTTTGCAGCTATATATATATATATATATATATATATATATATATATATATATATATATATATATCTCCATCGTTCATTGGCAGAACGTCGTGAGTTTGCCTAATTCCATCGTTCGACGAAATGTAAAGTAATCTGAAAAGGATAAAACTTAATACAATGACAACAAAAATTAAGAACCTGGTCGTGTCCCTAACTAATTAGGCCTACTGATAAAATTTTTATCCTTAAGGCATTGAGAATCTCGTGGGCAGTTTCATGCTGCCTGTTGTCTGTTGGGTCATTATCTTCGTCGTTTGATACGCTCAGGTTGTATGGATGAAGAACCATATCAATGATGCCCTCTTGATGAATTCACTTTATGAGTCATCGGCTGCTAACCACTCACGTATCTCTTCTTATTAATTTCGTCACATCCCGGCAAATTTCTTATTAAAGGTTTAATTTCTTCTGTCGTTTCTTAACCATTTTCTTCTTCAGGATTGTCAATTAAAATCCCATCAAAAAGTTAGTTTCAGCATTTTTCCAAAGTTGAAGATTTTATCTTGGCCCAGAACTCACTACACCGATAAACAACATGTTTCATTGTTAAAGATTTGGGAATCTCGGGAACACTTTTGGATTCATTCGTCTCCTGTAATAACAGATGTCTTAAGAATGTTCCACTATAATGTCTCTTAAATGTCTCTATTACTCCCTCGTGTAATAGCTGAATTAAGCTTGTGACATTCGGTGGCAAAAATCTGACAATTATCACTATTGTGTAGATTTTGAGGGTGAGTTGGCACATTGTCAACAAGCAACAATGCTTTGATGGGAAGGTTTTTTGATTTTAAAAAGGATTTTACACTTGGGAGGAATTTATTTTTGAAGCATTCTGAAAATAATGTGGTCGACATCATTGAGCTTTTTTGGCTTCTATAAAAAACTGGAAGTGCTTTTTTTTCAAATATCTTTTAGAGCTCTTGGTTTTTTTGATTTCCCAACACACATAGGCATCAATCGGTGAGTGAAATTAAATAATATTAAAAATTAAATAAAAATTTACTTTTTATTGACGAAATTATTGAAACTGTCTACCGTTTCAGTTAAACGATGTTTCGGCTAAAAAGTTTTCGGTTAAGGGAAGTTTTACTGTATACACAAAAAAAGTTATGTTTAAGAACGGATAAAAAATGTATTATTGACTTCAATATATCTAAAAAACTGTGATTTGCACTTGGAGAGTGTCGAGAGAAGTGAATACTTCTTATAACATGGTATCACTATAATGGGTTAATGAAATTTTATGTCCATTTATTACTAAACTGTTAATATTCTTTTTTATAATAACACCACACATTTAAGTTCTTTGGAATTTAAAAAATCTTTTTTTTTTCCTTAAAAATTTTGTTTAATGACTTAGTAATGAAGTAATTTTTAGAATTTGTCAAATTTTCTTACCTTTTAAACCTTCCTTGGACAAACAAATATTTCAAAATCAAAATTAACCAAATCAATCCAGTTGTTCTCGAGTTGTTAGAAAAAATGTAAAAAGAGACCAAAGATACAATATTGAGATTACACTATAAAACATTTGGCTGATATTATTTTATAATAATTATTGACACTTCATCTTGGCTTGAAACACATGGCTACAGTTTCTTTTTCTTTTCTTATTGATAAATTGGAATGTCACCCTGACATTGAAGTTTGTGATGGCCATAGCTCAGTGGCTGTAGAACTGACAATATGACTGGTTTATAAAAAATGTGCATACTAGGTTTAAAAATTTAACATTTGCTTTTCAGCTCTTAATGACACTCAAAAAGAATTCCAGGAATTAGCTAGGAAATTCACAAGAGAAGAAATTATTCCAGTAGCAGCTGAACATGATAGGACAGGAAAATATCCTTTTGAGATCCTTAAAAAAGCATGGTCTTTGGGGCTCACTAATAACCATATTCCTGAAAAATATGGTAAGTTGCTTATAAACATATTATTTATTAAAATAAGTGCTTTTGTTACCAACAATATTAATACAATTTTTTTTGCGCAAAAATTATTTTATTAGTGAAACATTTGAGTGCTTCTCAAGACCTTGTTGCACATTTTCGCCACAGTCTGAAAGACTTTTACTCCTTTATATAACTGTTGATTAATGTTGAGTCCATCAGAATATTCTGTAAAAACAAAAGGATAGTTCAAACAGTGGACACACAAAATTCCCCTTATCAAATTATTTAAAAATATTTCCAAATCTTGAATTTTTAATTACCAATGTCAACAACAACCTAAATATAAAAACTGTATTTTAATAAAATTGCTATTTAAATTAAGATTATACTTTTATTAATTCTTTGCAGCTAAATATCACCTGGAGCAATTTCTAAGAATTCATTAGCATATTCTCTTGATAAGTCATAAAACATTTCTAATTTTTATGACCTTGATATACCTTGAAATATAGTTATCAGGTTTTACATTAATTATTACTTTAAAAATTGAATATATGGATCAATGATTATTAGTTTTTTAAGAAATCACCAAAAAATGTAATTAAAACATTTTCAAAAAAAGAATTAGTTCTTTTTCTGGTTGCCTATTCCTAAACAGTGTATAATACTTTTCATATTCATAATTATCTAATTTTTGTAGCATAAGGTTCTTCTTATTTGCATAATTTGTAATTTAAAGTGAAGTATTATCAAATTATATTATGACACTCCATTTTCACTCATTTTTTTAAATAAATTATTACTATATTATAAGCACTACAATATACTATAGATAAAGTCACGTTCAGATGGCAGTGTACGGATATAGGATAACAGCGTTGCCAATTCTACTGCCATTGTAAGTTTTGCTACTTTTGTAAAATAAGCAGGGCCAAACTCACGGTAAACTAAGATATGTTTAGGTAAGCTAAAGTTGTTAATAGAAAATTCGTGAATGAAATAAATGGTAATAATTCCTAAAATGATTTTATACATAATACCGCAGTTAATAGGGAAAAAAATATGAAAAATATTCTACAAGTTTTTTAATGTTCTAAACGGTAGATAAGGAATAACTGATGATAATTCCTTGAAGAATTACAGCCAATTTTGCTTTGTTTATTTTTTAAAGAAAGATGAAGTTTGGAAAAAATCATTTTTTTGCCTATTTTGTTCCTCGTGCATTTTAGGGAAAAATGTTTCAAATAAATGTTGCAGATCTTAAATAGTTTTTTAATTTTTTAGTTTGTAAATTAAAATACATAAACAAATGATTTTCAAATAGATCTCCGTCCATCTCTTCATGGTAATCTTCAGCACCTTTTTTGGCATGAAAAGTGATGTCAGCACCTTCAACAAATCCGTCTTTGTTTCCTGCATGGACTAAAACAAATCTTGGTCCTTTTCCGGTCGGAGTTTTTAAACCTGTGGTAAGTCCATTTACGAAAGCCTGTCGGCTATTTTTTATTGTTGTATCTTGCCATACTTTCCCATTGGTTATTCCAGTATTAACCCATGATTCGTCCATATAAATGATATTGGCTCCTTCGTTCCTCAGTTTCTTTATTTCCCGGAGATAGTGACGCCTCCAAGTGACTATTTCTTGTTTTTCTATTAATATTGAATTTCTACCTTGTTTGCCATATATAAAACCCATGTCGTGCAATAGTCTTCTCAACGTACTCTTGGAAAAATTCGGAAGATGCTCCATTTGCTTAATTTTTTCTAGTACTACGTCATGGGTTGGAGGAATATTGTCCATAAAAAAACCGTGCACTACTTGTCTTATTCTAGACCGAGTTGCTTCATCATATTTATTCTCACGACTATTCAAATAACCGGTTCTTTTTTTTCTTATAGGAGTTACGAGTGGACCATTTTTACTTTCACTTCTATATCGGAATATCGTTCGCTCATAGACTCCAGTCATAGCAGAAACTTCCCGCACTATTGTTGATACACTTTTATCATTATTACTGTTTGATAAATAGTTAAAAACATTTAACACTATTTTTTTGCATTTACTATTTAACAAATTGCCGTTTTTGAATTTTATTACACTCGCGGCCATTTTGACACTGACACGACACAAACGTCTGATATCAACTGAAAATTCTTTTAATGACTCTCAAGTATTTACCTGAATTTATAATTGCTGGCATTAGACAATAATTTTGAATTTATAAATAGGTATATTTTTTTAATTCTAAATTATTTTTTAATGTCGTAACTGTAAATGCAGGTAGAGAAAGTGTGTCATTAAAAGGACATTAAGATCAAAAACGGATTATACAAATAATTATTTCATTTCCACGAATTGTAAACAATTTTGAACAGAAGATATAATTCCGAAAAGACCAGATTTCCGAAATATAACTTTCTATTTTTAAAATACCAACAGAAAAATTATATAATTAAAAAAATGTAGTATTTTTCCGTTTCACATTCATAAATATTTCTGAAATTATAATTCTTTTATAGGAGCCGGCCCATAACGTACGATTGTAGGTACGATTAAAAACTGACAACAATGTAGTTATTTCTGGCATATAGAAAGTACAGGCCTATCTCTGTAACGCTGCCATCTGAATGTGAATTTATCTATAGTATGTACTGAAATATTTTTAGTCTACTATAAAAGCAAACACAATTATTTGAAAGTCAAAATATTTACATACTCTTATTTAAATTGGATACTTGTATAAAAATGAATCAGTAACACCTATAGACCTTTAAAAAAATGTTTACCATGCTCTGCAAATCAGAGCACTGAGAAATCACTTTTCTGTTGGAAGATAATTTACAACATTTTAAAAACTTTTTGTCATTTTTTTCTCTTTTTCTTGCTTACGTCATGTATTTTATTTAATTTTCATTTATTTTCAGTCCTCAGTTTTTTTTTTCAATTTCTTGGAAATTTTTCTTTAATGTCCTTTTGTCTGTTGCTACTATGGTTATATCGTCTGCATATCCTATTATTTGTACTTCATTCTTGTTTATAGTTCCTGCGTTTGACAGCTTTTTTATTATCTTGTCTAGTGATCATACCATTGAGTACCATTGAGAGCGCATCTCCTTGTCTTACACCTTTTTATTTTTATTATTTCTGTTCTTTCTCTTCTGGTGTCCATTGTTGCTTGGGAATCTCGCATTGTAATTTTTATCATTCTTATATTTTTTGCTGTATACTCTTGTAAGTCTTGGATCATTTTTCTTCTGTTTAGTTTGTCAAACGCTTGTTTAAAGTCTAGGAAAAATATATGTGTTTTTCTGTCGTACTCGTATGTTCCTTCTATCACTTGTTTTAACTTATGTATAGCTTCTATCGTGGATCTTCCTTTTCTTAAATCGTACTGGTAATCTCTTATGCTTTACTCCATTTAGTACACATCTTAAAAAGAAATGAGGCATTGAAAAAATGGTCTGAGAAGAACTATAATTTTGTTTTTCTACCAGAGCTTTCTTCTTAGAGATAACTTTTGAGAAAATAGTCCATATTTTGTTCAATTCTGTTAAACACGGCCTTGATATGCTCGTTAATAAAACCGTAATCAACGTGTAATTATCGTGAAGTACCTAGTGATTAAGTCCAAAGTAAAAATGTTGTTTTGCTCAGTCAAACTAATAAATATTTTGTTATCTATGTTATTCCATCCTTTAAAAGTATTGAACTTTGATGTTATAAAAATGGGTATCAAGTACCACTATCAGATAAGTGAGTCAACGTAATCATATATAAATAATATTTTTAAAGACACAATTATTATAACTGTTTACTTATTTTTTATCATATGATTACTATTCAAATTCAAGCAAAAATTAATATTCTTATCTGCCAAAATTAACTCGATTTACCTATTTTTAGAATATATTATATCGATTTAATTACAAATTTAAAGAAATAGCAAAGCGCATAAAAATATTGTAATAATTTCTAGTGCTTTGCCAACAATTGAATGGTGGGCAGCAACAATGTTTTAAGCGACAGAATTTAGATTATGCAAGAGATAAAAAAAAACATATTGACAAGTTATTTATGAAAATAAGCACTGAAAAATAATCAATTTCACTTAAACATAAGATACAAGTTATATATGTGTAAACAAATTATGCAGGTTTACACAAAGTAAGCAGAAAAAAATTTCAAAAAAATATCCCAGCAACAATGACTGGATACTGGATATATAACAGTGTTGAACCTGATTACTATGCGATGTTTTGGCTTATTTAGGTCTTGAAAAAAAGTATCTAATATTAATAATAAACTATAATCAATTCAAAATGTTTATTAATATAGGTAAAAAGAAATAAATAAGACTTACTCACAATCAGTTTAATTTAACTACCAAGACGCCCGGTTTCGCTTTCTACAACTTGCAAAGCATCTTCAGGTCAGTTGGTACAAAGTTAAGATGCTTTGCAAATTGTAAAAAGCGAAACCGGTTGTCTTGGTAGTTAAATTAAACTGATTGTGAGTAAGTCTTATTTACTTCTTTTTACCTATTTGAAATGGACTCACACAGGCAACACATTCATGATTTGTTTATTAATATGTTTTACATGTTAAGTACACAGTTTAATGTTTCTTTAATTTAAACTTAAAAATAATGTTCTATCTTATTCTAATTTTTCATAAAACTCTCGGTATTCTGGTTTCAGGTACTGGCATATATCCAGTAGGTTTTCGAGATTTTCTTCTTTTATTTTTATAGGCCCGGTATACGCATTCGGCAACGCATCAATTTGGTAGTTGAATGCTCTGATAGCTTGTGCACCTCATTTTTTATTCACAAGTGAGAATGTTTGCCAAAGTTGCATGACGTTGTGGCCATTATTCCCCTAGGTGTCCTAGGTCTCCCTGCTGTCGAATTTGAGCAAACGGTACTCAGTGATCTTACATTTGGGATCTTTCCATAAGTAGTTCTCACATGCTGAAAAGTCTTTGAAGTCTTTTTGCTCCATGTAGTACACATGAAGGGCTTGTTGGGACGTGAGTTGGCAATCACTGCCACCCAGTCGAAGGTTATATTCACCATTGCTCTTTTGTTCTTTCTCTCTATGAGCGAAAAGTCATCGTCGCAAGGTAAGAAGCTGTTAGACCGCTAGTTAAGAACTTTTGTTCTACTTGAGTGAAATATCTATTCACAATCAGCAAGCAGAACGTCGACAGCATTCTCCAGTTATTATTCTGGCCGACGCATCGGTCAGGCCAGACTATGAGTTTTTTTTATTTCTCCTGAGTTCAATGGACGAAAGTTAAGTTTTATGTAACACAGGAAAGCTGAAGCAATGTCATTAGAACCACGATTACCAATAGATTCATGCCACAACATCATAGTGGCATCATTTGAACCTGCATTGTGAATATCATAGTTGCAAGTGGCATACTGACGTTGGTAGAACACTGAAGAATGAGTCAATGTTGGACAGTACAACAGTTGCTGAAGATCAGTGAAGAGTACGACGAGTTGTGGATTAACCTTTTCAGCATCCAACTTCAATGCTTTGTATCCAGCCTCAGCACGTGCATGGTGGAGTTCACTGTCAACAAGAATAGCATTTCTTTCTGGGTCGTCTGGAATAACCACAAGCTTGATATACATTTTATCAAAAACGTATACGAATCTTAGTGAGGGAGACCAAAGCGCAGATTAAAGTCAGATTAAAATATGGCAGTGTAAGTGCGCCCCCGGAAACATTGCATTGCGGATACTTGTCACAAAACAGTTTGTACATTTTTTTTCAAGTTTAATTCAGCAGGAAGGCAGTTCTTCGTAGATGCAGCGCGACTATAATGGTTTTCAACAAGAAAAGATACAAACGTTTATGGCAGGTAACATAATACGCACCAGTACTTTGTAAAAGGTCATATATTTAAGTTGAAAGTATTGAATCATTTACGTCGACAAAGGGGAAGGGAACTTTATTATGTATTAAACTTTTATATTATGTTCGTTGCGGTGTAAAATTAGAAGACACCAGACAAGACTGCATATTAGTGAACACATCATCATGAGACTTGTTCTAGATGAATGGGTGAAGTATTTCAGTAGGTGAAGTCAAGGTGTCCAATATTCGCTTGGCTGATAACACTTGTTTGTAGCCCAAAGTGAGGAAGAGCTTACATTCATACTCAACAAACTACAAAGAGTTAGTGAGGAACATATAAGGTTTGTTCCAACGCGCAATTTTTGTACGTTCCGGAAACCGTCACGAAACTACTTTTACCGTTTTTAATACGCATGTTCATCATTTGTATCATCTGATGACGGTAATTTGGAAACTGATGTTGGAACGAATTTCTGACAACTGACATAATTTGGTGATAATCTACCAAAATAATTCTGGTTTTTCATCCTAGGTTCGGCTAATAGTTCCAAATCATCCTCACTACTATAATAATCAGAAAAATCACTAATTCCTTCGTCGTCAGTCATGTTTATAAAGTTATAAATAACGAAACACAAATATATAAATAAATAACAAGTCTATCATAAGCGCCTGATAAAATCATTAACATAACTTCTTTTTTCTGAACAAATTTACAGTTTTAATATAAAATCTTAATCTATTCCCAACAAATTTAAAGAAGTGGAATAAAATCCTAGTGCGCAAGTCATCCCAACCAGTACATGCATTTACCAGATTACTGAAATTATCGTCACGAAACCGTTACTGGGCTATCACAATTTTTGTTGGAACGGTCGGAAGGACGACGAGATGAACGATCATATTTTTGTTGGAACATATTTTGTTTAGTGCGCAGGAGCGTAACCGTTACGTGACGGTTTTTCGTTGTGTTTCAACAAACCTTATGTATCAATTAATAAAAACAACATAAAAGTAATAATTGTCGATAAAAGGAGATGTTTGTTTTAGGTGGTATGGGAATGGGCGTATTCGACGGATGTGTCATAGCTGAAGAAATCGCGTATGGATGCACTGGAATCAAAACTGCTTTAGAAGGTAGCGGTCTGGGCGTGAGTAAATAGTTATATGTATATTATTTATACATCAATATTACAGTAAAGTGGTTAGGTAAAATAAAATTATGACACGTTATGTAAACTAAAGTTTTATTTTGAGGTTGCAGTCATTGTTAGGGCAGGATAAGTAAAACTCTTTGTTCTTTTATCAAGACTTCGCAAAATTTATTCGCTTCTTCAGGATATGCGAAAATATGGTTATAATTATTTTATCAGTAAATACAATGAAATTAGAATTAAAAAACATTGTATAAAACTAGCACAAAAACTTACAACAAGAGGTTAATCCATTAAATTTTTAAATTCACAAAACATTGAAATTAACTTATTTAAAGTATATATACAGATCACGACATTGATTTATTGACCATACAACACAATGGCAATCGCTGTGACATGTTACACGTTTCCACCTCTATATTCATTTCACAGTAGGTACGAATTGTCGTAATTGTCACATTGACATTAATAATTCCAAACGAAGTTCTGAAAGAATGAACAAATAATTAATAAAATGCCTATTACGTTATATACCGTCCAAGAAAAAGTGCAACTTGTAACATGGTACTTTGAGAGTCATTCTATACGCGAAGTAATTGATTTATTAATCGTTGCCTTCGAAAATAGACCCCCACCAAGTGTTACAACAGTTAAAAACATCATTAAACATTTTCAAACTTCGGGATGTGTTTCTTCCCTATCTCTAAAAATTATATAGAAAAACTTACATAATATGTCCTATTTGTTTACAAACTGTTTGCAAGTGAGAGATGCTACAAAACCTACAAAGATTGGTACTGGGCTATAAATTGTGGCAGAAATAAATCATTACAATTAAAGAATTATCCTTTTAAATAAAAAAATTCATAAATGTTAACCTTTTTCTAAAAACAAAACACAAATCTCAAATATGATATGATTAAATAGTTACTAGATGTCAAAAATAATAAAACTAGTTATCATAAAAACTAAATCTTAAATGGAGAACAATTAAAATGACAGCATAGCCACACCGTAAGATTTACAGTATTAATTATTACATTTTCTTTTTTTTTTAAATTATATTAAAGCAATCATTATTTGAATGTTTATATTTTCTTCAAAAGCTTAAAACAAAAAGTTACCTTGGTTTCGCAAAAAAGAAGCACTAAAACTTCAGAAACTTCTGGTTTTTCTGGGAGAACCGGAATTACTAAAATTTCCGCCACTGGAACAAAAAACCACATCTCACACTGGGATAGGACTGACCATTTGAGGTTGAAGCTGGCATCGAACCCAAACCTTGGAACCCTGCCTCTTAAAAGGACTAGAACAATGTGGGCATATTTCAAATTTGTTCGGAAGCCGTTTTGCAAATATCTCACGATAAGAGACGGCTTACAATTAAAAAAACAGTGATTACCCCTATCAGATTTGACACATTACTTTGGGTATACATCACTTTCTTCGACAAATTTGTCGGTTTTTCGTAAAACGACATATCGGCGACCATTCAATTTAACCAAATCTTTCAACCTAAACTTGAATTCCCCTCGACCTCGATCTAATACTGGCCGGGGCTACCTTTTTACTTTCCCTCAAGCAGTCGAAGGGACTAACAACCGGAATTTTTGTTAAACATATTGCAAAACTACCTTGAATCAAACAGCTTTTTAAAATCGTAGAAATACACACGTGTAAAAGAATAAAACCATATTTTTCTTTTACATCACAAATAAGCAGAGAAATATTGATACTCTGGTCAGGGACGCCTTAGAAAATTTTATTTTCTTAAATATGTTTTTCAACATGCTACAAAATAACTGGCCAGGCCATGTAGCAACAATGCACGACTCACGAGCATTCTGGACGAGCAAAATTACAAATTGGAGGCCAAGAGCAGACAAACGTAGTAGAGGAAGACCACCTACACATTGGGTTGACGACATCAGGCTTCTTCTTCTTCAGTACCTTATCCGGTCCGGATGTTGGCGATCATCAAGGCTATCATCAGCCTTCCTAGCCAATTGGACTCTTAGGACCTGGAGATCTTTTTCGTTGGTCAACTACAACAATCGCAGAAATTGTCAAATGTCACTCCCATACGCAAACCGTAAAAAGATTGGTTCTACTGTCACCGCGGGGGAACAAATAGCGGTCTGAACTCCTTCTATTGCCTCCGGGTGCTCTGTAGAGGGCTTCGGAGACGTCAACGAAAGCACCTCTACCCAAGTCCACTTTCAGGTTATGGACTTGTAAAAGTTTTCTCATCTGATGACTCGTCTTGAGAAAGACGAGTTATTTCTTACATGACATACGAAGTTGTCGAAATAGGCATCAGGTTCTCGGCTTCGGTGACTTGCCTTGACAAAGGCAAGATATTTCTTACATGACTAAATAGTAGTCGAAATAAAACACCAAATATTGTTGAAATAAAATACTCAGCCACAGAGTATAGGAAAGCTAAAAACAAGAAAAGCAGAGCCCCGAGAGCACTAAGCTCTCGGAGAGCCCGTGAAGGACTGACCTGTTGACCTGAAAATTGCCTATTTTTATACTTTCTGAAGTAGCGATTAGGGATTTCCAGGCCAGGGAGGGGCCAACGGGAAAAATAAGGGGCGGGGCGATGCGTCTCGAACGTGAACTAGTCGCGTCCGAGAACACTACTAATATATAGGATACTAAGGATTACTAATGGATACTAAGTAACCTTGAAGAGTCATCATCAAAGAGGTACTTGGGAATGACCAGGAAAAACCTACGCTTGATAGTTGGTTTTTAACTGGTCATTGTCAACTAAGCAAACACCTCCACACACTGGGGCTAGCAGACACACCTCTATGTAAAAAGTGTGAACGAGAAGACGAAACTAAAGAGCATATCCTATGTGAATGCCCGGAGTTGTCGTTAATACGAGAGTACGCGTTCGGCGAGTCCTGGCCCACACCTGCCCACATAAGAGAGAAGTCTCCTGGTGACTTGTCCACCTTCCTAGAAATGGCAGAATGGACAATGAGCTAAGGGCGACAGCTTCCTGGGAGGATGCATAATGGGCCAATTTTGGCCTAAGTGCTGTGAAACTTAACTCGCCCCCCCCCCCTAGTCTACAGATGCAGAGAATATGAAATTAATTGACGTGTCGGTCATATAAGAGTGTCTAAGACGGTATGTTCAAATTCATTTTCTTCTTAAGAACAAGTAACTGGTCGTATTAGTTCAACACAAATCTACATTTTTAGTAATATGCAGTATTATACGCAGTATAATACAGATAGTAATATACGCAACTACCATTTATTTATCTATATTTATGCTAATTAAAACTGTTTAACATCACACGGACTTTTACTCCACGTGTCTTCAACGAATTCTACATTAATATACATATATATTTTTTTAGCAAACACCGGTTTTGTTAACTGGCAATGACGAACAAAAGAAAAAATATCTGGGAAGATTAATAGAAGAGCCTTTAGTGGCGGCGTATGCCGTTACTGAACCAGGAGCGGGTTCTGATGTGAATGGAGTTAAGACACGCGCTGAGAAGAAAGGAGACGAATGGATACTTAATGGACAAAAGATGTGGATTACTAATGGCGGAGTTGCTAACTGGTAGGTATGAATTAGGTTTTCAAGGAATATGTGTAAAGGAAGATTTGATATATTCACTATATTTGTCACTGCAACAGTTTATCAATTAAAGAGTGTTTATTTTAAGTGTTAAAAATATAATGAGAAAAGGCAGCAAATATTTGATTTCACGCAAACAAATCCTATGTATCTCTTGATACGTATTTCGACCTAATAGGTCTCGTCAGAAGAGCTATTCATAGGGCTTCTCAACGTGAAAAATCAATATTTTCTGCCTTTTAAGAAGCAACAATAACATGGCTTCAATACGGACGCAATAGCGACATCTAATTACAACAATCGTAAAATAGTTTCGAAACACAATTCAGATTTCTGCTTTATAATCTGAGCCTTCTAAAAATTGCAAGGCAAACAGACGTTGATAAAAGATGTTAAAAATATGTTGTCCAAAAAGTTTCGCTTGCTTTGATGATAGGTCTTTAAGATAGATAGGCTTTTGTCATTTTACGGAACTTAAGGAAAGAAGTTGAAGATTTAAGTTGCAAAGAGAGATGGTTCTATAATTTTTTTGTCGAATATATTATAGATTTCTTTATTCGCTGAGTAGACGGGATCGGTAAATAAACATCAAAGGATGAATTTCTGGTGGAGTAGTCATGATTACATCTTGCTGGAAAAACATGTAGGTGTTTACGAATTAAGCTAACTGTTTCTAGAATATATAGAGAGGAAAGAGTTAAAATTCCGTGATTTTTAAAGTAGCTTCTGCAATGTGTTATTCTACTGAGGCCAAAAAGATACCGTATTGCCATTTTTTGTAATTTAA
Source organism: Diabrotica balteata (assembly GCA_918026665.1). Lineage (NCBI taxonomy): Eukaryota > Metazoa > Arthropoda > Insecta > Coleoptera > Chrysomelidae > Diabrotica > Diabrotica balteata. The sequence continues at coordinate 54,570,415 of OU898276.1, read as the reverse complement.
AAATAACATCAGATTGTGCAGCTGTACTAGAACCCCAAAAAGGAAGACCATATCGGATATAAGACTCGAACCAAGAAAAATATGTTATTTTGGAAGATGTTAAATTTATTTCTTTCGAAACAGATCTTATTGCATAGCAGGCTGAGTCTAGTTTCTTACTTAACAAATCGATATGAAGGGACAGTTTAAGGTTGCTGTCTATAAAAATACCAAGAAATTTTACAGAATCAACGATACTGATCTGGCTGCTATTAAGAAGCAAGGGGTGAAGAGCTCCTTTATAGGATAATGCTACTGTCTTATCCACGTTAAAAGAGAGTAAATTAGAGTCTGACCAAGTTTTATTTTTAAGTAGATCAGAAGAGATAGTTGCATGAAGAGTTACAATATAGATAGATGGTTTATTGGTAGTAAATTAAAACATAAGTATTTTTTACAAGTCAAATAAAATAAAGTAAATGTCAATATAGTTAATATGCACACATAAATATAAACACAAAACATAGATACATTATTTTAAATTATACTGTTAACAATTACAACAAATTAAAATTGGAAGTAAAATACTCCTCATATGTAAAAAAAGCATTCACTATAAGGTAACCCTTAATTTTTGCCTTAAACTGATGAAAATTAAGAGCCTTTATTCTAGCTGGCACTAAGTTATAGAATTTTATGGCTAAATACCTTGAACCATTTCTGGATCTCTCAAGACGGCTAAATTCTGGTATAATATTATTGTTAAATCTGGTGGGATAATTGTGAAAATCTACATGCGCATTGTATTGGCTCAGATTTTGTTTAATGTGCAACAGACACTGCATAATGTATACACAAGGTAAAGTTAAAATTTTTTAAATTCTAAAGGAGTTTCTACAGTCTGCTCGATAAGAGAGCCCAGAGATAATACGAACACACTTTCTTTGTTGTGCAAACACTTTATCGATATGACAAGAGTGACCCCAGGAGAGGATAGCATATGTCAGATGAGAATGAAAATTACTATGATAAGCTTTTAAAATAGTTTTCCTGGAAGTCACTTGTACAAGGTTCCTGAAGAGAAAAAGTTGTCGGGAAAGCTTTTTCGATAGATTAACTATATGTTGTTCCCAGGTTAATCCTGCATCAAAATATATCCCCAGAAACTTCGCTCCGGTTACACATTGTGGTAGAGCAACGTTTTCGACACAAGTGTTATTTCTTAGAGTAAAATTAACATTTTGTGATTTAGAGTTGTTCAAAGAGAGACGGTTAGGTAAAATCAATTGAATAAGTTTTTTTCAGATGTTTGGTAATCAAGGGTGTCGAATTTAGAAGGATGATAGCTTGCATAGAAAGTAGTGTCATCAGCAAATAAAACAGTGTTGACTGTTTCATTTTGAGAGTACACTAGATCATTAATATAGATAAGAAATAATACTGGACCCAAAACCGAGCCTTGAGGGACACCAAACAACAAAGATTGTTTTTGAGATTCACACTGGTTGAAGTGAACATATTGATCACGATTTGATAGATATGAATCAATTAGTTGAATAGCATCACTACGAAAATTATAATAAGGAAGTTTTCTAAGCAGAATACTATGTGTGACACAATCTAAAGCCTTAGTAAGATCTAAAAACGATGCAAGAGTATCAAGATATTTCTCAAATCCTTCCAAAACATTGCTAGTGAAATTATCAATAGCTAAAGTTGTTGTTTTATTTTTTCGGAATCCGTACTGGTTTATGGCAAACAGTTTATTAGATCCAAAATATAGATTAATTTGATTTTTTAAAATTCGTTCATAAACTTTTGATAAGATGGGCAGCAAAGAAATGGGTCGATAATTGTTATAATCATCAATAGAGCCTTTATTCTTAAACAGAGGTACTACCTTTGCAGTTTTGAAAACTTGAGGATAAGTATTACAAAATATTGATTGATTTATTAAAGTTTTTAGAGGTTGAACAATTATATCTTTAATTGTTTTAATAATTTTTGTGTTAAACCCATCAGGATCTTTGCTGTTACTATTTTTTATTTCTGTAATAGCTAAGTCCACTTCACTAAAGTTCACTGGCTGAAAACTAAAACACGGAATATTTTTTTGTATTAGAGTTCCTCCAATATTAGAGTTCCTCCAGGTGATATTGGTATCATCAGCGAAAAGAAAAATGTTTCCATCGATTTTTAAGTTATTGATGTCATTTATAAAGACAAGGAAAAGTAGGGGGCCCAACTACTTTGTTGTTCTACTAGTTGTTCCCTATTCCTCAAGTAAGATTGGAACCAATTGAAAGAAATACCTCGAATTTCCTAGAAATTTAGTTTTTTATCAAAATGTCGTGATACATCATAACATTTTGATCTCGTGATGTACACAATCAAAAGCTTTGGCATAGTCACAAAAAACAGTGGCAGTGTAAAGATTGTTTAGTGCGTGATAGACTTTATATTATATAGTACAGAAAACATAGCATTACTGGTACATTTATTAGATAAAAAGCCGAACTGACTTTGTTTGTGATAAAATGTTGTTTTTAATGAGAAAGGACATAAATCGGGCTTTTAAAAGTCTTTCAATCATTTTGGATAGGGCCAGTAGTAAGGTCTATAGAACTATTGCCTTACAATATTGCAGACATTCGATTTTTCACCGCCCTTGTGAAGAGGAATAATAATGGCTGTTTTAAGGCACTCTTTACCATTTTCAAAGGAATCATTAATTATTGAAACCAGGACTTTCAATAATTATGGAAAATTAATTTTTATGGATATAGTCCATCAGTACTACAGAAAGATTTGCTTTTGATACTATTGATTGTTTAGATTAGAAATAGGATCTTGTGGCAAAATAGTTGATGTTATATTTTTACTCCCATTAACGAAGTATTCATTTAGATTTTCCGGGTTTGGAAGAGAAAATATTTAAGTTGTGTTAGTTTTATTTCTAAGATTGTTTATTATGGAGTAAGTTTCTTTTGCAACAATTTTATAGCTTCCCAGACGATTTTGATAGTACATTTTTTTAGCTGTTTTGATAAGTTTTAGATAGGTTCATCTGTACTTGGTGATATATTCAGTGACAAAGACGTTGGTAGTAAATTTCTTGATGTACAGTAGTGAACGCATATAAAAAATCACTGAAATTATAGCCCACTTTCACAGAAGAAAAGTGCCACCCAGAAGTCAATCACAAATTTTGGATTTACGAAAGTTCTGAGCGAAAAAAAATCCTATCTAAACGTTGGTTTTTCGAGGATGGTTTGTTAAGAGTGTTAGTCTAAGTATAATAATGTTGTTTATAAGTCTGGCATTGGTTTTAAATGGTAGTTTGCTTCTTCTGCCGATTATTATTTCCTCTGGCCTTGGTTTGGATATGTTATGTCTTGCAGTAGCAACGTTTTAGTCTTCTGTCTAGCGAGCTCCAGGATATTTAGCTTCATTGTAACTTGCCTAATTTTAACTGTAAATTTACCTGCCTCTTTTTTAAATTATAGCCTGGATTTGTCAGGATTTACTACAATTTTCCTCTGTGTGTTCCTCGTTAAAGCATGCTGTAAAGATCTAACCGTTGTGTTTGGTTAGGTGCTTTTGACTGCTATTGCTATGGAAATAACATTTTAAACCTATTCGAACAATCTGCGAATTGTCTTATTAAACTTGATAAAATGAAAGGCAGATATTGAGCACTGTTTTATTAATTAAATCTTGCCCAAGTACTTCCGCTCCCTAGAGCAACTTCAACGGTATTTCGTCAATTTTGGGCTATCCAACAATCTCAGAATGTCATAAACTTATAATTAAACATAATATTGAACACTACACTACACTAAACAAGGACAAACAGTTTAAAATTATTTAAAAAATAGTGGAAGCTACATTCTGGTCGGCAACAGCAGAGAGAATCTCTCCTGTGTTGTGATCAATTTCTGCGATTGTTGGATGGCCAAACATTGACGAAATGCCTCTGAAGATGCTCTAGGAAGCGAAAGTACTTGGGCAATATTTAATTAATAAAACAGTGCTCGATATCTGCCTTTCATTTTATCAAAGTTCATTTATTCGAGCATTCAACCTTATATCAAATTGTCTTATTAATATGATCTTATAGTTACTAGCTGGTTAACTGGACATCAACAGCGTCTTTGACACCAAACTTCCTGTCATCCTCTTCCATATGCCTCCATTAAATTTTATTTTGCTTAAGTTGCATCCACTTAAGGTTTATTCTCCGTAGATCGTCTGTCCATCGTGTTGGTTGTCTTTCCTGGCTCCTGTTATTTTCACGAGGTATTAATTCCAACAATCTCTTAGTTCATCAATCATCGCTGAGCAGTGCTACATGTCTTACAAATCCTCATTTTAGACTTGATATTTTTTCTACGATGTCTGGTATTCCCGTTCTTGTCTGTATCTTTTCGTTTTTAACGTGGCCTGTAATCTTTCCATTTTTCTTTGTGCGATTCTCAGTTTATTAGCTTTTTTTAGTGAATGTTAGTGTTTCTAATCCATATGTTCATATTGTAGATCAATTCTTTGGATTACATCGCGTCAGCTTGTCAACACCTCTCTCTAGTGGGACTCACTAGTTTTTTCATTGAGTTGCACACTTGCTATTGATTTTTTACAGATTTTATAAATTAAGCCGGTATAAATGTAGTCCTAGACGTTGTTTTACTTTTTATGTTTTCCAGCTTTATAGATTCTTTTCTTTTATATTTATTTATGTTTTGTTTTGCTCTTAAATTTTTTAAATTGTAAATTATAGGCCATGATACTGTTCATTTTATACATTCTAGCATTTTTTTTCTTTCATTTTCAGGTACTTTGTATTAGCCCGCACAAATCCTGACCCGAAAGCACCAGCAAGTAAATCTTTTACTGGATTCATTGTAGAAAGAGAATGGCCAGGTGTAACACCTGGAAGGAAGGTGAGTACAGATTAATTGATTTATTTGTTTTGAGAAAATTAAATTTTGGTAGGATATTATCATATTAATAAGTTAGTTCAATGAATAAGATCTTGTTTTTCATGCATCAGCCATATTTAGACTTAGAGCTGAAAATTTTTACTGTTCTCTTGTTCTACTGTTACCTCATCTGTGTCTTTCACAACTATTGATGCCTCTCACGGATTCGTGGCTTCAAATGTTCAAACTTTTTAAATACTAATGAAAATGCTGATATGTTTTTGTACACACTTATGACAAATCAAAGAATGGAAAAAAATTGTTAAAGTGTGTAAACATTTACTTCCTAGCATCCTAGCTGAGCCCTTTCGGCTTACAAAGCCATCTTTAGAGCTATGGTCAAGTTTTTAAAAGTATCATTTCTAAGAGAGATCTCATTTTGTAGAAAAATACAGAAATTTTCCTTTAAATTGTTTCTATGTTAAAATAGTCCATTGAAAAAACACAAAAAAGACTACACTGGACTCCGCAAAAAACACAAAATTTTCTATCTCCAATAGTTATCTGCTGCTTCAACTCCAACAAATGGTCGGGTTTTGACACCAGCACCACAACCAAAATTTTTTTAATGTGTTTTTAATGAGTCCAGTGTACAGTCTTTTTTGTGTTTTTTCAATGGAATATTTTAACATAGAAACAACTTAAAGGAAAATTTTTCTATTTTTCTACCAAATGAGACCTCTCTTAGTAGTGATACTTTTAAAAACTTGACCATAACTCTGAAAATGGCTTTGTAAGCCGAAAGCGCTTAGCTAGGAATTAAAATTTTTACACACTTCAAAAATAAAACATAATGACCGTACTAGATTTTGGTTCGATACAGAGCAGCGACAAGCCGATTATACGTATTTCGACTTCTTTAGGTCTCCTCAGAACGGTATAGCCACTACTTCGTATCGAAACAAAATCTATTCCCGTCATAGACAATAGTTATCAAAATAACTATATACAGACTTAACTACGCCATCTAAGAACAAAAAGAGAAATCATACGATTTCTGCCTGGCGAAATCGAATTCAAATCTTGACCACTGTGCTTTCTAAAACTTGCAAAGCAAACAGCTTGATAAATAACTAAGGGAATCTAAGATTGCATTCCAAATGCCGTTCATTGTCAAAATTCGTAGTGAATTCAATTTCTGGTACTCCAAACGGAGTAAAGAAATAAAACATAATGACGGTACTAGATTTTGGTCCGATACAGAGCAGCGACAAGCCGATTATAAGTATTTCGACCTCTTTAGGTCTCCTCAGAACGGTATAGCCACTACTCCGTATCGAAAAATACTTTCAAAAACACTTACATCAAAAATACTTTTCTTTTCCATTTTTTGATTGGCGAAAACGGATCTTTACAACTCCATATCAAACGAGAAAAGTCAATAGCCTAGAGAGAAAGGGGGTAGGCCCCTTTTTATATAAAAACCGATCTTTAACGGAATTTTTTCGGCAGTAATAAAACGCTATTTGAGAATTATATTATGGCAGCCGTAACTTTTAAAAAGGTTCATCGAAGTTTTATCATATCTATCGGTTGTTTTGTACAGAAGATTCACAATACAATAATAAACTTAAGAGATGCAGAATATTTAGGTACATTTTCGATGGAGCCTCTAAGATATTATAAAAGGATATTACAGTAAGGCCGGCTCCACACATGGAATCCAACGTTGGATCAAATGTGCTCCCAAGTTCAGTGAAGCATTAACACATTGAGTTGAGTATTGGGGCGATATCAGTCTGTTTCCTCTAGAGCCAACGTCAACATGTCCGACATGGAAATTGCAGCGGCTACGACTGTCGTGATAATGAGTGCATATAGATTATATTTTGCTACTAAAAAAAAACGTTTTTTACGTCATTTTGTCTACAGCGTAACTTAATCTTTAGTGATGCCGTATTTAGCAACTGCAGGCTAAATGTATGAGTGTAAACCTGACGTCGAGGCTCTGAATACCATTTATTCTTTTATTAACTCAATTCCCAAATTTTTTAACCTTCTATTTTGACTATAAAGTCAAAATCGTTTATAACGAACTTTAGGGGACTGGTGCTTTTTGTACGTTGTAGCCAGTGTTCTCTGTAAGCAGTTCTATCGGTTATAATGAACAGGTTGCTATAAACGATATTACACTAATAGGGACAGTTAGTTCGTTGTACCCAGGGTTATGACGCAAAAACGTGTTACTTTAACTATACTTATAATATGTTATAATAACATATACATAACATTTAACATATGTGTTTATTGTACTTAAGCAAATCTAAATATGTACATACATATATGTATAATATGTATTGAAATAAGAAATTGAAATAATATATTTATTTTAAAAAGACAAAAAAAAATACATACATATGTATTACAAAATATGTAAACACATTTTACCTGAATATTTAATGAAAAAAGTCTGTAATTTTTGTTTGTCGCCTTCCTTGAACTTCTGAAAAAAACATTTTTTTCAATTGATGTGGAAACAATCGATAATGATTCTTTTACACTCTGGGAAGTTTCAGCAGTCTGAATAAATGCTCGTATGGTGGAACAAGCAGCATACGCTTCAGCAACAGTAGGGATTTTGCCGAAATCTTCCAATTCTTCATCAGCGTCATCAGTACTTTGTTTGTCACTAGTTTGGTGACTCAGTACGATGTCAATATCTGAGAGTTCTTCGCTCGTACTTATTTCGTCATCCACTCGTACATAGTCATCTGCAGAGCAGTCAGAACTGAAAAGGGAAATGGCATCCTGCAAATGCGTTTGTGCAATATCGTTGTATGCGATTCCTGATGGTAGTAAGTCTTTAGTTAGGCCGGAAAAACGAAAACAGTTGATGATCGTTTCCTTCCGCACAGATTCCCATGCCTTTGATATCATTAGTACAGCGTCAAGAATACTGACTTTCGTATCGTCGTTATTCTCTCTCTTTTCGATGATTTTGTACACCAATTCTTTCCGAAAGCATGCTTTAAGACTTCTTATAACTCCTTGGTCCATGGGCTGCAGTACAGACGTACAATTTGGAGGCAGAAAAACGAGTTTAATTTGTTTTAACCTGTCAACTGGGGGGTGGGACGGACAGTTGTCGACAATTAAAATTATGTGTTTCTTTTGTTGTAAAAGTTCACTGTCCCATTTTAGTAAAGTCTTTTCAAAAATAGCTGACGTCATCCAGGCTTTTTTATTGAAATCATAATCAACAGGGAGATTTTTCACGTTTTTAAAACAGCGCGGCATTTTACTTTTTCCTATCAACAAAAGCTTCCTTTTTATGGAACCGGACATGTTGGCTGCAACAAGAACTGTAACACGCTCTTTTGAGAGTTTACCACCGAAACATTTCTCGCCTTTAAACTTTAACGTGTGATCAGGTGTCAGTCTAAAAAATAACCCCATCTCGTCAGCATTAAAAATTTCATCATCGCTATAGTCGGACCTGAGTGTAGGCCACACATTTTCAACCCAGTCATTTATAATTGATCTCTCAACAACTGTTGACTCACCTGAAATTTTTCCATGGACAACATTGTGGCGAGCTCGAAAACGTCGAACCCAGGAAGCATTACACTTAAAATTCTTCTTCAAAATCACAGCGAAAGCATCAGCCTTTACCTGAAGCATCGGCCCACTCACGGGTACATTGTTTGCGCGTTGTTGTTTAAACCAATCGAGCAAAGCACTTTCAATGTCACTGTAATTTGATGACCGAACGCGTTGTCCTTTTTCACACTTATTAAATTGCTTAATAATTTTCTCTCGCCTTTTTATTATTCCAGCAATTGTCGAGCGTGACGTTTTAAATTCCCGGGCAATCGAACTCGCGGAATCACCGGAATCGACTCGGCAAATTATTCCAAACTGTTCCTCAGTAGTAAATTGTTTCCGTGACATTTTTTCAATGAAGACTAGACACAACTCAATTCAAATTCAGAAACTCTTGGCTTAGGCCAAATGGTGAAATATTTATAAACAAAATTTTGTAATACAATGGACCCGTCTTGGGAGGTCTAACTGTCTAAAGGACAGTAGATGCCTGTCCAGATGTACTATAACCATAAATTAATAAATCCTTACTTCTCATTTCGTGGTATTAAATATCGGTAATACCTGTGATGAATACAACACTACAATGTCGATTTTCATAACTTTACAGGATAGCACTTTTAAACTTATTTATTAAGATGTACGCTGTAACCAATATTTTAACTACTATACTACATTCCACGTTTAGAAAATAACATTGCGAAGATAGGCCCATGTATATCTTATGGACGATAGCAACGCGGCGTTGCCACGACACACACAAGCACAATTTAGGGTTGTATAATTTGTATTTTCGTTTCCACAAACATGAATTAAATTAATGTTTTTTAACGTAATTGACCAAAAGTGCCCATTCGAAACAAGAGATGCAAAGTAGGGAAAATGATTTTAATTACAAAAGATAATTTTATTTTATCTTATTTTAATTATACTAACGACAGTTTATTTGTTTTTCGGTGAGAATACGATATGCCATGAATCATATAAATCAGTAGAAAATATTGTCCGCTTGGAATGTGTATATCTAATTACTAATTGCAACTTAAAATAATACGATGTGCGTATGTCAGCTATTTTATGTCGTCTCTGACTACATAATGATAATAAAGCTTTTATTTAGTAGTTATTCTGACTTTTACAGTTAAATGTTAATTGAAAATGAAAATTTAAAAATTAAGCAAAGGGAATATCTTGGACATCCGTGCAAAAGAGAGTGTTTGAGAGTTTTGGCAACACTGATCTCCATAAGCATAATGTTATTTTCTTAACTTGAAACAAAGAATAGTGTCCCAAGAAATACGTTTGCTCTAACCGATCGATTTTAACATGCTGTAAATTTTTTTTAATGCCGTCATGGGACGGAAATTTTCTTCGATAAAGTTATTTTTATTTTCTAAAAAAAAAATGCTGTGTAAAATGGCAGCACAAGTGTTTTAAAAGAAAAAAGAAGACGAGGACTCTTTTTATAAACTGTGGCTTGTCATTGGTTTATTTTCTTTTCATCAAAGGGGCAATCCCTTTGATGTGTACGCAAAAACCGACAGTCATCGGAAACCGATAGTCATCATAAAAACGTTTGCGCCAACATAGGTCCCAACACAGTTTTGTCGGTACACACATTGGACGAACGTTGTTGGGGCCAACATTGGCCCCCATAGCGGTATCTTTTTAAATATATTTAACAATTGTTTTATTATGGATCATTACCGGCCTAGAATAATTTCTTGGTTACAGACATTTAACTCATATACTGGGCGTTTTTAAAAAAAGTTTAATAAACAAAACTTAAACAAAATGAAACTACCAGATTTTTGATAAGTTCTTCTTCTGCTAGTGCCTATCCTATATGGATGTTGGCTACCACAATGGCCCATCATATTTTATTAGCAGCTATTCGAAATAGGTCTGTAGTGGTCATACCTGTCCACTGTATCAAATTCTTAAGCCGGGATATTCGGCGGCGTCCTGGTCCTCTATTTTCCCTTCTAATATCAATAGTAGGATTCTGTATTTATTTTCATTTCTCACTATATGTTCGAAGTATGCTATCTCTCTTTAATGGATTTCAAAACTTTCTTTTTGTAAACGTTGCATTACTGCGTCGTTAGTTATATGATGTACATATGATATTCTGAGCATGCGACGATAGCACCGCATCTCGAAAGACTTCAACCGTCTGCAAGACGCAGCAGTGAGTGTCCATGCCTCTGCTCCATACATAAAAACAAAAAAACACATAATAATTAAGGATTTTGAGTCGGAAATGTAAGTTTAAGGTTAAATTGGAGAAAATTTTCTTCATCTGTAAGGCACTGCTTGCTTTTTCGTTCCTATATTTAATCTCGTATGAGTGATCCCAGGTGTCTGTGATGTTGCTAGGTATGTTATTTTTTCTGTTCTATCCAATACCTCATTGTCTGCCATAAACTTTGCATCTGTATCTTGGTTTTTGCTTATGATCATAATTTTCGTCTTCTTATTATTCAATTTCATTCCATATTTTCTACCGATGTTAACTACTTGATCTATCAGTCTTTGTAATCCTTCAGCACCATCCGTAACAAGGACAGTGTAGTCTGCATATCTTAGATTATTTATTACTTCACCGTTAACAATCACGCCATCAGTCGTTTCTCCCAAAGTTTCTCGAAATAGATGTTCAGATTATGCATGAAACAGCAAAGGCGAGAGAGATAAGTTACAAAGTTATAATTTCAAAAAATAGACCTGTGAGGTTTCCTTAAATATTTTCTCAGTAGTATTTATACAGATAATAAAATTGTAAATACATTAATTTATATTTTATCATGAAAACATTTTTGTAGGAAATGAATATGGGACAGAGAGCTTCAGACACAAGGGGAATCACATTTGAGGATGTTCGCATACCCAAAGAAAACGTTTTGATTGGCGAAGGAGCTGGATTTAAGATTGCTATGGGAACTTTTGACATGACAAGACCACCTGTAAGTATTAATCACTGAATATTTTATTAGAACCATTTTGGGTATTACATGTATTAAAAAGTAGGAATAATAAAATAAATGAAAGATGTGCTTACTATTATAAAGCGGTTAATGCTGTGCTGTTTATTTTCTCCACTCCTACATAGTTTTCGATCGATTAGGTCACTTCTTTCTCTTTCCTTTTTCTATTTCAATACCAAAAGTATTTTATATAAACTTTTGGATTTCATCAAATTTCTTGGGTTTTTTGCTACCATCGCTGTTCATTGTTATTTATTCCTTTTACCTATATCTGAAAATATAGTGTTGTTTTGTTTATAGTCTAGATATTTAATGGATAGTAGAACAAGCGAGGTTTTAGACCACTTTATTAACCATGCCATCAGGGTCTCCGATAATATATTGTCATCAAAGTTTTCTTTGACCGTAAGCTGCAAAAAGTGTCAAAAAGTGATCAACAACACCTCTTATTTTCTACAGAAGGAGTGATCGACAATGACCAGAGGCTAAATGAACAAGGGCTGAACCACACGCCATCCTGTATTGTGTGAAAAAAAAAAAGAAGAAATCAAAAGATAAGCGTTAGTTTTGCACTCGGCATATTGAGTGGCTCCTAAGAAGAATATATGTAGAGATAAGCGACCTCTTACAATCATCGCATCATCAAAGTTCATCGAAGACCATGATGCCATGGATACCAAAGCAGTCTAGAACCCCGCTTGTTCTACTTCTGTAATGTTTATAATCTTTTTTCTTGTAATTATACCTGACGTTAATTATTAAACTTGATGGCATAAGCTTTAGATTTGAAAAAGGATTGATTCCGTAGTTTTATGTAAGTATCCTATCAGTGTATTTGGTTTCTTACTTTTTTTGAGTGTATCATTGTGATGGAGTGTTTAAAAAAGCTGGAAAATGTTTAGGAAGATCTTTTCAGTGGACACAGTAAGATTTATTGACATTAATGTCCGTCTAAAGAGATAAAGATCTTAAAGTTAGTATTTTCATCTTCTTCTTATGGTGCCCTATCCATTTAGTGGATGTTGGCGACAACTCTGGCATACTCCTCTCGATCTTGTGTGGCTCTAAAGAGTGCATGGGCATCGAGGTTTGTCCAATCCCTTATGTTTTTAAGCCATGAGTATTTCTTTCTTCCGATGCCCCGTTTTACTTCTATCTTCCCTTCCGTAATAAGTTTTAAGAACTGGTAGTTAGAATTTCGAAATATATGACCCAGATAAGTTTTTCTTCTTTTTATTATTGACAGCAATTCTAGTTCTCTGCCCATTCGATTTAATACTTCGACATTTGTTGTGTGATCTGTCCAAGGAATTTTAAATATTCTTCTAAATACCCACATTTCAAAGGCCTCCAATCGGTTCATCACATTAACCCTTATGGTCCAGGTTTCTACACCATATAGCAGTATGGAGTAAATGTAACATTTTACAAAGCGATATCGAAGCTTTAAGTTAAGGCTGCTGTTGCTTAGCAAGGCTCTCATATTAGTAAATGCTGTTCTGGCTTGCTCAATCCTGCTACGTATCTCTATGTCTGGATCTAGATCTTCAGTTATCCAACTACCGAGATATCTGAACTTGGGGCATTTTGGATGTTCTTATTGTTTACTCTTATATTTAATTGCATATTTTGTATTGTACTAACCACCATTACCTTTGTCTTGTCTATATTAATCTTCAAGACCAGTCGTTCTCCTTCAGTGTTTATTCGATCTATTACTCGTTGTAGTGCTTCTTAGCTATCAGCTATTATGGCTGTATCATATACATCTTATTTTTATAACTGGTTAGAAAGGCGAGATGCGTCAGGCGAGGGACTGGCGAGGGGAGTCAGGCAAGGATGCGTCTTGTATCCGACGCTTTTCAACGTGTACTGACAGGTCATATTCAGAAAAGCCTTATGGGAAAGAAAAGAGAGAATAAGAATGGGTGGAGAAATCGGAAACACCATGAGATTTGCAGATGACACGGTAATTATGGCTGAGAATATAGAAGAACTACGAACTTTACTAGATGCAATAAATAGTGAGTGCATTCAAATGGGACTTGACATTAACACAGATAAGACCAAATTTATGGTAGTACCAACGACCAAGTGCTATTCACAAGATACTTAAATGGGGAAGAAATCCCGAATAGTTGGAAAGAAGCATGGATTACTCCAATTCGCAAAAAAGGTCCAAAAGATATTTGCGGAAACTACAGATGTATCTCTGTCACCAATAACTTTAGCAGGCTGTTTGATAAAATCTTAAAAAACATGATTGAGAAAGATTACGAACCTCATGAAATTGAACAGCAAGCAGAATTTGAAGATGGAAGATCTTGAGTAGACCACATATTTACCCTAACACAACTGAATGAAAAGAAAGTTGCAAGAAACCAGGAAATACATCTTTTATTTGTGGATCTCACAAAAGCATATGACACGATTCCTGTGAGAAAGCTGTGGCAGTCTCTTGAACGATCTCCATTAAATAGCACGATCATCGCCGCAGTCAAACAATTATACAATAAAGCATCATCAAAAATCAAACTAAACAACACCTTATCAGAAGAATTTCCAGTAACAAAAGGCTTACGACAAGGATGCTGCCTCTCTAGAATACTATTTAAGATCTATTTAAATGAAGCACTAAAACACTGGAGAAGATCCTGTTCAGGAATGGGGATCCAACTTGACGACGATACAACATTATATATTCTACATTTTGCGGACGACCAAGTAGTAGTGGCAGCAGACAAGGAAGATTTAGAATTCATGACGAGACGAGTGTGTAAAACATATGAAGAGCCTTTCTGTAAATAGAAACAAAACTCAATACTTCTGCATCGGAAATGAAGTGGAAGATCAGCTAGAAAATCAAGGCTTGATAGAATACAAAATGACCATATCAGAAATATAATGGGAGTCAAGTCAACCATCATTGACGAAATTCAAAGGAGGCAACTGATCTGGTATGGTCATGTGAAAAGAATGGACGACGACAGGCTGCCAAACCAAATTTTAAAATGGACGCCAAGGGAAAGAAGGAAGAGAGGAAGGCCAAAACAATCCTGGCTGGGCGGCATTCAGAAGGCAATGTCGGAAAGAAACCTTCACCCTGGCGAATGGAATGACCGTCGTAGCTGGAAATTTATTTTTCACTCAAAGTGCGTTTAATACATTTGAGATATTTCCTTACTTTACTGGATTACTGTCAAGTAAAGAATCCGATAGGTAACAAAAGTATATTTTATACTGTATGAATGTAGGACTTATTGAACTAATACATCTTTAGAAAATAATAAAAAGTGTTATTACTAAAAATGATTTTGTTCGAGAGAAATTTTAATGAAGTTTATTTTGAAAATGATCATGAGTTAATATTTTTTTAATTATTAGGTTGCTGCGGGAGCAGTGGGGCTGGCCCAACGTGCGCTGGACGAAGCGACCAAATACTCCATGGAAAGAAAAGCTTTCGGTGTCCCAATTGCTCATCACCAAGCTGTAGCCTTCATGTTGGCTGACATGGCCATCGGGGTGGAAACAGCTCGTCTGGCTTGGATGAAATCTGCATGGGAAGTAGACCAAGGAGTTAGAAATACCCTAGCAGCTTCCGTAGCTAAATGTTATGCTGCTGATATAGCGAATAAGTGTGCAACCGACGCAGTCCAGATTTTCGGAGGAAACGGATTCAACAGCGACTACCCTGTAGAAAAATTGATGAGAGATGCTAAGATTTATCAAATATATGAAGGAACAGCTCAGATTCAAAGGTTGATCATTTCTAGAGCAATTTTCGAAAATGCTAAGCAAAAGTTATAAAAACTTTTTTTAACTATAATTTAAGATTAAATTTTAATAACATCATGATCTATGATTACCCGCATACAAAAAACTCCATTATTCTATTACGTAATAGCAACTAAAGATTCTGTTGTTAGGTTTTATTGTTGTTTATTTATTTCTTTCAATTACTGTTTAGCTGTTTGACGCTACATTTAAATTAAATCTGGGCCTTATATAAAACATCACAGGCAGAAAAAAGTACAAATTTTTTCATCGACTTCAATAGAAAAAAGAGTTAGAAGGTAATATGTATTGATTGACATTATTTTTGTACCCAGTTTACAATTTTTATGACAAACCAACTTGTTAAATGTAATTTTGAAAGCAATATATATTTTTATATTTATAAGAAACGTTATAATTTGTTTTATTTCAACAACAGTTACCCATTTTACGATTTATGAAGTACAACACGATTGGATCGACTTATATATGAAACAAAAGATGACAAAAAAATCAAATACGGAATTCATAGCAATTTACAGTGAAGTGGAAATCACGAAACCGTTTAAATTCAAGAATGCAGGTGGGAGTACAGTCCTTTTTTCCATAGAGGTCTTTATACAAAGATGTATGAGATGTATTGTTTCTTGGATTATAAGAAAACCTTCGATAAAATTAAACATAACCTCCTCATACAATTGTTCGAAAAGAAAAACTTAAGATATATCCGAATTATCAGCAGCTTTAAATATAACCTTGTAACAAAAACGTATGAAAGGGGGGATTGGACGCCTATTTAACAAAAATGTGTGAATGTGTAATGTAACAAAAGTATTTGGGATAATGTAACAAATTGCAACAAAGCGCCAATGTACCAAAAAACAAATAAATTAAAGCTGGCTAGCAGAATATGCCGGAGAGTGACTACTTAACACTCAAAAGAGGATTCCGCCAATTTGCATGCCCTACAGAGACCGTAAAATGAGAAAATGAATGGCAAGGTAATAAAATAATATAGAAATAATGTAACTAAAAGTGATAAACTATGGAAGTTGCTCTAAGATGTGATTGAGCGCCAGGAAAGTATTAACATAATACTTTCCAAGGTATCTTGTAAAGCTGGTGGTAATTGAAATATTTAGTCTTCACAACAAATTTAATATCTAGCCAAATATCTATAATATAATTTATTATATGCTACCCACCACCATTTATGTACAGTCAACCTAGTTACCTATATACTAAAAAAAAGGAAAATTAAAAATACATATGATTTTATATCATTACTATATTTAAATCCAGAATGTTTCTTAATGAAATGATGTGAGGAAAATTGACAATATTTTAGAAATCAAAATGGCTGATGGTTTTTAATTTTTTTTTAATGATAATTGGATACACTTACTGGCTCAGAGTGGCTACAAACCAAACGGGACACTCAAAAAAACAAACCAAAACTTCTTCCCACAAAAAAACTTTAATATTCTAACAAACTTCTAAACCATCCCTGGTCTCCTACTTTTTAAACTTAAGTGTCTTTACCCAAAGTCAGAGCAGAAGTGCGCGGTGACCACTCGTTTCTAGTCAGCTAAGCATGTTTTCTCTCTCTCTCTTCAGTCTTAATCCCCGGGATGGAGTGTAGTGGTCCGTCTCCAAAGATCTATGTTTTAAGTCATTTTCATTATCTCTTGTATAGGTCTTTTGCATATTCCTGTAATTTTGTCGATCAATCTTGTTGGCGATCTTCCTTGTGATTTTCGGTCTTCTACCTTGCCTTGTATTAAAAGTTTTTCCATGTTTTTTTTGTGTGTGCTCTATAACAGATCTAAAGTATTACAATTGTTGGAGATGGATGTTACAGGAGAGTCGCTTGGTGACCTTTAGCTCATTTAAAATTAAATTATTTGTCCTGTGGTTGGTTAACATAATTCGTAACATTTTTCTTCAACGGGACATTTCAGTAGCATATTTTTTTTTCTTTCCATATTGACAATATTAAGCAATTGATCAACCTCATTTTTAGGGTTTTTGAAATTTGAGAGTCCTTCCATATTTTGGTCATCTTTCCTACGACGACTTTTGCTAGATCACATCTACGTTTTATTTCTTCTTGTAGTGACCCAGTTTGTTATTATCTTATAGTGTGTTGTTTGTCTTGGATATGATTATCTGTAGACCAAATATTTGACTTTCGTTTTTAACCATACAAGATCAATTAACTCTCGTTCACTATTTGCAAATAAGGTTTCAACCGCACAAGGTAGGTTGTTTATTTTTCGGCCATTTATTGAGATGCCCTTTTCCCAATCCTTTCTATAAAGATTTCATCTCTTATCCAGTGGTTTTGTTTCACAGGATTATTTTGCTTTGGCCGATTAACTGGTGTTGTTACTCAATGTTTAATAATAGTCTCCCATATTTTTGTGATGTACCCAGGGCATACCTTTTTGTACCTCTTGGAAAGGTTTTTTCTTAGTTCTACCCTCTTTGTCTTTCTCCGTTTGTTGTCTTTATTTCTTACAACCATCTGTATTTATTATACCTAACCAGAAAACTGCAATAAAAGAAGAAATAGTTGATTAAAACGTATATTAGACAGGGCTGTGTATTATTCCCTATCCCTTCCTAAACATCTATTTAGAAGGATACAGATGACCCTTTCCTTGGAAGATTTACAACAAATTATTGACAGAGTAGCCAATATCAGTGAGGAAAACGGCTTATCTTTGATCATAAAAAACATGACAAACTTAACAGTACATAAAGAACAAATAAAAAAATATATAAATATCTGGGAATAATCATTAAAGAAGATAATGTTGAACTTAGGCCTCTCCTAATTTCTTCGAGTTCTGTCTTCATGTTAAATTCTCTATGACATCTGGGTCGCCTGTTCTTTATATTTCCTCGTTTCTAACCGTGCCTCTAAAAGTCAGTCCAAGTAACAGGGGTTTCATTGTTTTTTTAGCCTACTCTCAGTTTGGTTACTGTGAGCTTGGTTCAGAAAAGTGTTTATACGCTGTAAGTCATGACTCATAAAGCAAAAGACCTAAAGATAAGAAAGAACTGCAACAAACGTAATGGACGTGAGAGCTAGGTGGGAAGCAGTAAGCGGTTCGGATTAGAGGAGGGTGGTATATAACGGGACAGTTTTCTATAATTTTTAATAACATTTTAAATTCTGGAGATATTTTATTCAATTTAGGTACATAAGTAGGGGGTAAATATTCGTTTAAAATCTATTTTTTTTTAATTTTTGCTTTGATATTTTACCCAAAATCTGACTGTCCCATTATGTACCCCATGTCCCATTGTATACCATCACTGGTATATATTGGGACGTTATATGGTTCATATTGGGACATAAGAAAATAATGTTTTTAAAATGGTTTATTATATTTCTAAATAATCAGAACAAAAGCAAAACCAGCATATTCGATAAAAATTTAATTAAAAAGCAAAAACTTAAAATTGGAAATAACCAGAAATAAAACATATTCGGTAAAAAAAAATTAAAAACTCAATATGAAGTACACTAAACTAACTAATAATTCATGTTATAAGAAGATAGATCATAATCAAAACTAAGCTTTTTCATAGATCTCTTCGTTCCTCCAAAAATTGCAGGTTTGGGTAACTTTTGAATTATTTGTCCTATTGTAACAGTGTCTTCGTCTCTTTCATCAGGGAAAATGAAGTTAATTGAAGTAGTCTTGCATTTTTTAAAAAAGTTTATCTAATATTCATCTGCCTCTATTTTTTCTATTTGTCCTATAAAATGCTTGTATGATTTCTTGGTAGTATATTCAACTATCACAAAATCTTTGATCCTTAAAGTTCCATGTTCCATCCTGAGGAATATTTTGTAAATCTTCGAAATCATCATCCAGATCATTGTCATAGTCATCAACTACTGCCTCTGCAATATCATTTTCGGAAGATGTTTCATCAAAAACCTTCCTTTTTGCATTGTGAGCAACTTTCTTCCGTGCTTGTTTTTCCTTTTCTTTCTGAATTCTCTCCTCCTCACTTCTCTTTTTCTCATCCATAAAAGGTGAACTATGTATGTTAGCTTCTAATGGTCTATCTGTAACATAAGAGCTGAGAAAGTCCTACTCTGAAATTTTCAGAATCTACAGGTGATATTCCAGTTTTTCTAAATGACAACAAAATATTAGTAGGGGTAAAAACTTTTTTTAATATTTTATCCACAATACCGGCAACATCATAAATAGTAACAGGAACACCTGGATGATTAATCATCCAATTATCAGTCTCTTTGTTATAAAAAGTCTTGAATGGACCTAGACATCCCACGTCAAGAGGCTGAAGTTTATGGCTGCAGTGAGGTGGTATTGTTAGTTATACTATACCATTGTCTTCGGAGTATTTCATAATTTTATAATCACAGTGAGCTTCGTGATTGTCCATGAGTATGGTCTGTTTTTTAACCAGGAGGAGTAATTCAAATTTTCCGCGCCGTAATGCTTGTTTGCAATTGGTCCAACAGCAGGCAAGTTTACTCCATTAAATTATGACCTATTGACACTAATGACATTTGTGAAATTTATTTATTATTATTATTTTCCTCTAATATATAAATCGATTTCTGACTCTTTAAGTTGTTTGTAATAACTTGGACTTGATATTTTTCTAGATAATATTTATACTAAATATTGTTTAAAGTGTTTATAAATTTATAAATGTATGTTATTTATATCTAATTATCATAAGAAAACCGGCAACTATCCTTTAAATTTAGTGTATACTTGTTAAGAAGCATTTCCATTTTGTTTTCATCACAATAAAAGAACATTAGTAAAGTAATGTTGTGTTTTAGTTTGATTGTATTGATACAGTTAATTTTGTTCTTCCTGGTTGTAGATCATCACAAGAAAACTGCAAAATTATGCAATAATGCAACATAATAGATTTGATTTGTTGATTATCTTACAGAAATCCAGTATTTTTTAGTAAATTTTATTTGTTGATAACAAATGGGACAAACTCACTGTCAAAATTAAACAAGAATCCAGCATTAAAGAAATTGTAAGTACCTACACACTTATTTATACAAAGTATCTGGTAAGAAAAAAAAAACTAAATTCAAGAAATTGATCATACCAGAATAAGAATATGGTCTACTATTAAAAGACAAATTTCTGAGAAAAACCATACTTAGATCTGTAACATTATTGACTCTCTCGATCAAAATATTCTCTAAATTATAATTAAATAAAAAGAGGTTAATCTTTGTAAATGGGTATATTTATTTAAAAAACCCTTAAAAGGGCCACATCAATAAAACAAACGTTTTCGGACCACACAGTCCATCATCAGGTTTTTAAAATCGAAAAATGCTAGGTCACAATGCCTGAGCCACCAAAATACTAGGGTAAAAACCCTTTAAATTACATTTAGTTATGAAAGATTGTACATCTTTCATAACTAAATGTAATTTAAAGGGTTTTTACCCTAGTATTTTGGTGGCTCAGGCATTGTGACCTAGCATTTTTCGATTTTAAAAACCTGATGATGGACTGTGTGGTCCGAAAACGTTTGTTTTATTGATGTGGCCCTTTTAAGGGTTTTTTAAATAAATATACCCATTTACAAAGATTAACCTCTTTTTGTTATACGTGGTATACAGCCAGCTACAGGAATTTTTCCTTGTGGATAATTAAATACCATAGACTCAAGAGATCTATAAAACTGGATCCCCCGATATTCAAATATATATACATGGGACCAAACCGACCAAATGTGAAAAAAGTCCTTTTTTTTATTGTAATAATTGTAATATCTATTGGAAGTGAATTGAAAAAAATGATTTTATTATTCAAATATAAATAAAATTAGGTTAAAATTGACGTGTGAGGTTGTCCGATATTGATCACTCGATTATCGCAAGGCCGAGATAATCAACAAAAAAAGAAGATGTATTTGGTGACTTTTCTAGTAACTTTCTTGGGTGTGAATCTGTCTTTTTGGTTTACTCCTCCTGGTTAAAAAACAGAGTATAGTAATATATTTTTTTCTTTATTACATCTTGTAACATCTACTAAATGTTTAAGAAAATTAAGAAAACTATTGGTCGTCATTAAACCAGTTTTGAATGCGGCCCCTTGAGATCCAACAGGTGCTCCATTTCACATATGGGATTTAAAATTTTGACGAGGAAATATAAAATAAGGAGGACAGTAATTGTAATAAACTATAAAGGATAATCATTTTTTAATTAAACATATGTTAACAAATGTTTTTCCTCCAAGAACGAATTTTCGCTAGAACAAGCAATTTTAGCTCTATCGTATAAGGATTTAATGATTTCCTTTTTAATATTTAAATATTTAAAAAAGAAATTTAAATATCTGTTGATGTATGTTGGTTTTTTATACACCTGAGTCTCATATCCAGTATCGTTCTTATGTAACATAAATAATATTGTAAATTTCCTTAAAGAAACTTAACTTTTTCATCTATTGTAAATTAATTAAGTATGGTACCTCAATGTAACAAGTCGCTAATAGCCTTTAGTAGTTGATGCGACTGATATTAAATAAAAAAAAATATGCAACACAATTTTATTTTTCTGAATTCTGAAACAAAGGAAAGCAGAGGAGCAAATAAAATCGGATTTGAACTCATCCATCACTTAAGACGCCAAGATCTTTCGACTTTTTTGCAGTATTGTTATTTTGTGATGGTTGCGCTAGCCAAAATAAAAATGCTCATATCGGTCATGTTTTGTGCCATTGGCTTAAAAATGAGGCTCCAGAGAATGTCGAGCTGATCGAGCTTTTGGCCGTGTGGAGAAGCGCTTGAAAAAAACTGATACCACCATCTCGAGCGAAGACTATGCTTCTATTTACGAGGAGATTGGCTCTGTACAGAAACTGGGACAAGACTGGGTAATATACGAATTCAAAAGCCTTGAAATGATTTAACAAAAAATAAAAGAAATCAGCCAAACCAAAAGCCTCATTATTAAGAAAATCAAAACAAGGGACCAGCATACTTCAACCAAAATAAAATGCTGCGCCAACTATAGGTTCAATAGTGGAACAGAAACTTTTAGAAGCATTGTAAAAAAATTAAAAATGATTTTCTTCAGGCTCTTCCCCAAATCCCACTATCACATTCCGTAACTAAAGAGAAAAAAAAAAGATGTCCTTTATTTATTGCAAACCCACTTTGGACAAAATTGAAAAGAGATCCCTGATCTCCATGGGTATATTAATGCTCTTCAATACAAAGTTACTATTGATCCAGATCCAGAAACCCACAACTACCATGATGGCGAGTGTGATTGCTTGGAGGATGAGCCAAAAAATGTCCACAGCTAAATTTTTTGTACTCCTCATTTTTTTTTGTTTTAGTGGGTAACGTTTAATATTTTTTATTTCTAAGAGATTGTTAGTTTGACAAAAGCTAATATCTCCCATCTCTTTTTTACAAAACCCGATATCTCACATGGCCACACATGGTTATATTTTGTTAATGCAAATCAATAAAAATAATGTTAATTAACGTTTTATTTCTCTAAATCCAACCTCAATTGATTACGTTCTCTGAAATTTCGAAAAATTTAGTATAACAGCTGCATCACGTTTTTACATCTCCTGAAAATTATTTGAAAAGTGGATTTATGCAGTTTTGTAAAAAAACTCCTCATATGTATTCGAATTGTATAAAATTACCGTTTTTTTATTAATTAAGTAAGAACTAATTAAATAATTTATAATGTAAATATATATCAAATGAATAACAAAAACAATAGTTGCTGTCGTTTATACGCTAATGTGTATTTCTGGATGGGTCAATGATTCATGATTACCTTGAATTTGTAGCTTCTGATAAAATACTTTTAATTGATCATTAATTTGGTAGATTGGATTGGACTGCTAGTTTAAAAAATGTCGTGTTTTCAACAGGTTGGTATATTTATCTATAAATGTACAAGTTTTATTAAAAATATTTTTTTAAGATTTCCAAACAATTATTAAGAAGAAATGTTAATGCAAATTTAATAAAATACAAATACAGTTCAACATCACGGGGTTTCAATTTTAGTAAGTATACCTTTATTTCAGAGTTGGTTTTGATTGAAAAACAAATCGAATATACTTCTTCTAGTTCCATGACCGTTACCGATTGTTGGATATCATGTTGGTTACCATATTCGCTATCGTGACTTTATCAACAGCAGCTGTAAATAATAATGTAGTCGATTCTCCGTACCATTGTCTTAGATTTTTCGGCCATGAGGTTTTTCTTCTACCAGAACCTTGATATTGTCCAGTTGTATTGTTTGGCTCATGCATCTAAAGGCCTCCTCATTTCTAGCTTTATAGACTCAGCTTATTCATAGAAGTCGTCTGTATAATCTCATCTCAAAAGCTTTCAAGTGTTTAAACATCACCCCACTTAGTGTCCATGCTTGTACTCCATACAGTAGCACTGGAAAAATATAGCAATATGTCATTCGAACGCAAAGGTCAATATTAAGATTGTTTCTGCAAAGCAGCTTCCTCATTTTTACAAAAGTGCCTTGGGCTTATTCTATACGGCTTTTAATTTCTACGGTTGAATCCCAGCTGACATGATATTACTGCCGAGATAACACGAGTTACTGTACTCTATCCAATACGGCATCTTCGACTTTAAACCGTCATCCTGTATATATTCGGGGCGGGGTATTCACTCCCCGCCTCTCGACGCGTTAGTGTTCTAAGCTGTTGGACGTGAATCCCAGTCCTGGCATTTGGTTTTCACCTCTGGCTGCGTTAAGTAGTTGAGTTACTGTGACCAAATGCCCATCTTGGTAGTTAGTATTCGCCTCTGGTTGCGTTGAGTAACTGAGTTTCCGTTGCTAACTACCCATCTTCCTGTCTTTTGATTTCTTTCTTTTTCTTTCTTTTTTCTTTGTTCTCCTGAAGAAGCTACATACAATTGTAGCGAAACGTCGAGATGAACCCACTTTTGGGTCACTCACAAATGACACGGTCCAAACCCGGAAGACGAATAAACTATAATCCTGTATATAGTTTTGTTTACCAATTATCATACATTTAGTTTTCTTAACGTTAAGTTTTAATCCATACTGATCACAGGTTTGTTTTATTTTGTTTGTTAGATTTTGGAGGTCTTCTCCGCCATTAGCCAAGACTAATGTATCGTCGGCATATCTAATATTTTTTAAAATTACACCATTAACAATAATACCTTCTGTTATACTTTCTTAAATATTTCTTCTAAATACAAGTTAAACAGTAAAGGCAATATTAAATAGCCTTATCTCACTCCTCTTTTTAGATTTATTTCACCCGAGAATTCTTGTTCAACCTTTATTCTTTGCCACTTGATGCCAGTATAGATTTGTAATTATTCGTAAATCTTTATCGTCCAATCCAGCTGTTTTCAATAATTTTAGCATTTTGTTATGTCGAACCTTGTCAAAAGCTTTTGCAAAATCGATTGCACATATGTGTACATTTTGATTTACATCTCTGCATCTCTGGATCAGAATTTGGATACTGAACAAGGCTTCTTTTGTACCCAAGCCACTCATTAATCCGAATTGATTATTGATAATTCTCTCCTCTAATATCACGTCAAATCTTCAAAACCTTCCTTAAATGAAATCACTGCATGTATTTGCACGATGTTTCTTTGATATCTATTGTGACAAATAATAATAGTAATAAGTAATATCCCAGTGTCATAAATTCTGTTCTTCTGTAAAAGTCTTAATTCCATTTTCTCAAAAACATTATTACTTCAGCACTTACTTCATCGGAGCCAAGTGCTTTTTCAAGTGTCGTAAAATTTAAATTTGGCGCCTTCGCATTTCCGGATATGTCCGCCATCAGAGGCCACTTTTTTGGTCTTATTTTCATAACGATTAGATTCCCTCTTTTGTCTTTTTG
The DNA here is from genome assembly GCA_918026665.1 of Diabrotica balteata. Lineage (NCBI taxonomy): Eukaryota > Metazoa > Arthropoda > Insecta > Coleoptera > Chrysomelidae > Diabrotica > Diabrotica balteata. Next base: position 54,545,224 of record OU898276.1, on the reverse strand, counting down.
CTCGATGATGTCACTGTAGACATTGTTTAAAAATAGTGGTTAAGCTTTCAAATTAAGTTTAAAAATCATGTGTAGTTATATTTTGATAAAAAACAATTTGAGACAAAGATTTAATTAAAATCAGAATATTTAATGAAATAATCACTACATGGTTCATTAAGGTAATTATAAACAACAACAAAAAACATTAAAAAATAAGCAAATTACGTGGATTTTTGTTTTATAATCCATTCGCTTAACTCGGGCATATTTTGACAGATTCATTGTCGGAAACCTACAAGACAACAATTCCTACTTCTTAGTATTAATAGCTCAAATATGCTACTATTGCAGACTTCTTTCTTTGAAAAAAGAAGAATTATTCTAAATAGTGGAAGTGTTAAAATATATATCAACTCTACGTTAAAATCTTTATTAGAGAGTAGGTATATTATACAGACACTAATTATATATAAAAAAGAAGAAGATTTAGTTTGTAAGATAGATATAGGTTAAGTAGAAAGTAGAACGTGGTAGAATACTGGTGAAGGGATATTTCAACATTGTACAATTTACTTTAAAGAATAAAGCTTGGAAGAAGATAAATGGTGTATTATTAAATGTAGAAATACAGACAACAAATCTAAAAGGTTATGTGCCCAGTATCCCAGAAGTAAGGAGGTGCAGAATATCAGTTATAGATAAAAATATTTATAGGTTATAAGATGTCACAAACCAGTAAAAATTATATTATAACACCTTTAAATGGTTCCAACTATCATAATTGGAAGTTCAGGATGGAGTTAATTTTAGCGGAAAATGGTGTGCAAGATTTTACAGAAAAAGAACCAGATTCTACCAAAACCGATGAAGTAAAAGGTGATAAAAAAGCCATGTGTTTGATAGTACAATGTGTAAATGATAATCAGCTTGAAAGTTTAAGAACATGCGAAACAGCGAGAAAAATGTGGAATGTACTGAAAAGTAAATATGAAAAAGTTGGTCTTCCGGGACAGTTATATCTTAAAAAGAAATTAATGGGTATGAAATTGAAAGAAGATGATGATTTACTTAAATTTATAGATGAATTTGAAGAAGTAGTACGACAATTAAAGGCAGCTAAAGCAGAAGTAAAAGATGAAGATTTAATTTGTATGTTACTATTGAGTTTACCTAGCACATATGAAACTGTTGTGACAGTAATTGAAAATATTAAAGATGTAACTTATGAAACTGTAAAATCAAAACTATTAGCTGAATATGATAAACGCCAGTTGAGCAGTGCCAGTTCAAATATAAAAAGTAGAACTCCAACAGCTTTTGCAGTACAAGGTAGCTGTTTTAGATGTGGTCAAGCAGGACATTTCAAAAGGGACTGTAAAATGAAGAATTCAAGTCAAGAAGTTTCCAAGCAATACAGAGGTGGCTTTCAAGGGAGTAACAACGTTAAATGGCAAGTCGAAGGAAGTTCAAGACCTTACAGAGGAGGTTTTCAACTGAATAACCCTGGTAGAGGATTTAGAAGTTTTAATAGAGGTTATGGTAATTACAGAGGTAGATTTGAAGGTAGGGGTAGATATGTAAACAATAATGTTAATCATGCAGAGGTTACAGATGATAGGCGAGATAATGTAGATACTTGTAATAATGATAATGCTGATGAAAAATATAAGAGTGTATGTTATATGGGTGATAAATCTTTAGAAGAAACAGAAAATATTGTTGATATACATGATTTAATATTTTATATTGACTCGGGGTGTACTGATCACATGGTTAATAAAAAACATTATTTTAAAGATTTAGTAATGCTTAAAGAACCTATAAAAATTGCAGTTGCAAAGGATGACAGTTATTTATTAGCCATGGGAGTTGGTAATATTGAAGCCATGAGTATAGTGAATGACTGTAAAATCAGAAATCATATTAAAAATGTTTTTTTTGTGCCTGATCTAAGAAAGAATTTGTTATCAGTTAAGAAATTGGAAGCTTCAAATATTAAAGTATTATTTGATAAAGGTATGGTTAAATTGTTGGATGTAAACAATGATATAATTGGTTTAGGAAAAAGAAATAATCTGTATGAAATATATTTTAAAATAAATACGCCAGAGAGTTTAAATGTTCAATCAATTAATAATGATTTCATGAAGTGGCATAAACGATATGGTCATATAGGTTTTTCAGGTTTAAAAGAAATTATAAAGTCCACAATGGTTAAAGGCATAGAAAATGTAGAAGTTCAAGAGGTAGAGTTTTGCGAACCTTGCATAAAAGGTAAAATGTCTAGAATTCCTTTTAGCACTAGGAGAAAGAGTACTAGAATTTTAGAAATTATTCACACAGATATTTGTGGTCCTATAACTCCAGAATCAATTAGTGGTAATAAATATTTCATAACTTTTATAGATGATTTTTCTAATTTCACTGTAGTTTATTTGTTAAAAAAGAAAGCTGAAGTTTTTGAATATTTTAAAGAATTTGTTAACATGGTTGAGTCAAAATTTAATAATAAAATTTCTAAGTTGCGTTGTGATAATGGGGGTGAATATATATCTAAGGATATAACTAGGTTATGTAAAGATAAGGGAATCATCTTAGACTATACTGTACCATATACGCCAGAACAAAATGGTAAGGCTGAAAGGAAAAACCGTAGTTTAGTTGAGAGGAGTAGAGCAATGTTAGAAGATGCAAATATGCCCAAAGAATTTTGGGATGAAGCTATATTAACAGCAAATTATTTGATAAACAGAGGTATTACAGCAAATTTGAAAGGAGTTACACCAGCCCAAGAATGGTATGGTACCAAGCCTGATGTAAGTAATTTAAGAATTTTTGGATGTAGGGCATATAGTCTTATACCGAAACAGTTTCGAGGAAAATTTGATTCTAAAACTGAAGACTGTATAATGATAGGTTATGCTCCTACAGGATACAGATTGTGGAATACAGAAAAGCAAAAGATTATAATATCTAGAGATGTCAAGTTTGATGAGAATACCAGTTATTTTAAAACAGAAATTGTTAACACTACAAGCAATGAATGTATTCCAGAAATAAATGAAGATGAAGAGATGGAGGATAATTCAGGAAATCAATATGAAATTGGAGAAGAAATAGGTGATGACCAGGTAACAGGAAATATTACAAATGAAAGGAAAAGAGTTGTAAAAATTCCAAGTAAATTTAATGATTATGAATTATATATGGCATTTAGTGCTATGAGTTTTATTAATAATGTTCCTGAAAATTTTTCGGATTTAGAGAACAGGTTAGATGGAAGATATTGGTTAAATGCTGTTGATAGAGAACTGAACTCCATAAGAGAAAATAACACTTGGATACAAGTAAAAAAACCTGAAAATGTCCAGATATTAGATACAAAATGGGTATTTACCTATAAGAATTTTGAGGAAAATGAAACTGACAAATATAAGGCAAGATTGGTTGTTCGAGGTTTTGCACAAAATAATGAATTATATAATGTTTACTCGCCAGTTGCAAAGATGACTACCATCAGAATACTTTTGATTATAGGAAATCAATATAAATTTTTTTTTCATCAATTAGATGTAAAAACAGCCTTTTTGAATGGTAAGCTAGAGGATGATGTCTATATCTTTCCACCACAGGGTGTAAAATGCATGAATGATAATGTTTTTAAACTTGAAAAGTCTCTTTATGGCTTAAAGCAATCCTCGAGATGCTGGAATAATGAGATTAATGATAACTTGTTAAAATTAGGTTTTAAACGCTCTGAAAATGATGTTTGTTTGTACACATTGAAATTGGAAAACAAAATATTATATTTACTGATTTATGTTGATGATATTATATTGGCTGGTCCAAATTTTGAACTGATAACAGAAATAAAAAGGGTATTAATGGAAAAATTTAAAATGAAAGATAAAGGTGAATTAAAATATTTTTTAGGACTTGAAATTTGTTATGATCGTGAAAGTGGTATTTTAGAGATAAATCAAAATAAATTTATTGAAACTTTAATCAAACGATTTGGAATGGAAAACTGTAAAACATCATTAATACCTATAGATCCAAAATTAAAATTTGATTTATATATTGATAGGAAAGTAACTGAGAAACCTTTTCGTGAATTAGTAGGATGCTTGATGTATTTAGTTTTAGGTACTAGACCTGACATTTGCTATGCAGTGAATTATTTTAGCCGATATCAAGATAAGGCATCAGACATAGCTTGGACTTATATTAAAAGAGTTCTCAGGTACTTGAATGGTACAAAAGATATATTTCTGAAATTTAAACGTTGTGATAATTTTGAAACAAACTTTCTTTGTTATGTTGATGCTGATTGGGCAGGAGATTGTTATGACAGAAAGTCAGTCACAGGTTTTTTATTCAAGATCTTTGATTGTACTTTTATGTGGGTGACTAAAAAGCAAAACTGTGTTTCTTTGTCAACAACAGAGGCGGAATTAGTTGCTCTTTGTGCAGCAGTGAGTGAAGGATTATGGTGTAAAAAATTGTTGAATGATTTTGATTTAAATGTTAGGAAGTTAACAATTTTTGAAGATAATCAGGGTTGTATTGCTTTAATCAGAAATCCTTTAAATAATAAAAGAGTCAAACATATAGATTTGAAATTTAAGTTTATAGTTGAGCAGTTACAAAAGGGATTTCTTGATTTATGTTATATTGAATCCTGTAACAATCAGGCAGACGTTTTAACAAAAGGTCTACTTACGAGTGCATTTTTGAAACATTGTAATTTGTTAGGATTAGTTTAAGTTTTTGTTTATATTGTTGTGAGGATTTTAACGAGGAGGGGTGTTAAAATATATATCAACTCTACGTTAAAATCTTTATTAGAGAGTAGGTATATTATACAGACACTAATTATATATAAAAAAGAAGAAGATTTAGTTTGTAAGATAGATATAGGTTAAGTAGAAAGTAGAACGTGGTAGAATACTGGTGAAGGGATATTTCAACATTGTACAATTTACTTTAAAGAATAAAGCTTGGAAGAAGATAAATGGTGTATTATTAAATGTAGAAATACAGACAACAAATCTAAAATAATAAACCTATCAAATTTTGGGTGATATATATTTAAAAAATATATTTTAGTTGTTATAATTTATTATAACTATTTATTATATGGTGCAGATAAATAAATATTGATTATCAGTAATTCGCAAAGTTCTATTTTATTTACTATTTAGTTTGTTTACTATTAATATTGGCTATTAGTACGTGTGCTTGGTTGTATAGTAATTTCCAGCCATTTTTAGTCTGTCAAAATGTAGGTAACTAACTTCGCAAAAAAATAATTACTAAATTCACTAGACAGTTCGGACTGGGAATACCGAACCGAGTATATTTACTTTACCGGTGGCAGTAAATATATTGAATTTTTAATTGAAATAGAAATAAAGAGATTCTTTGGAAGTTCTGATTAGACGTTTTAGAGAAACATCACATGATTAATATCTGATTTTGATAAACAGTGTCAAATTTGTTACCTTGTATATTTATAAATATTAAAATTGCAACATTTTGTGGGTGATTCACTATTGAACATACAAGGTGATTCAAAACGTGGACTTGAAAATTTCTCAACTCTCTTAATAATAATATATATCTCAACTTATATATTATGACTTTATTACAAAGAGCTTTTGTTATTCTATTATAGAATTATTGTTCTTTAAGTTTTGTTAACTATTTTCTATACCTAAATCTCACAAACAGTTATTGAGATATTTAGCTTTAAATGTTTGTACTATAATTTTGAATACTATTGTATAGCGTGCCATGGAAATTTAGTTGACAGTTCTCACGTAAATTATAAACAGATTAACAGACTTACACTTTTGAGAACTGAGAACCGTCAACTAAAAATTCCATGGCATGGTATACAATATTTAAAGCATAACTGAGGTTGAATGGACTACCTAGCAGTTGATATACACCTATCTAACAACACCGAAATGACGATAATTTGCTACCATAAGCATCCAAATACACCCCTTTTCTTACTTATTCTCGAGTACTTTTCCACATTCAACAAAGCGGTGCAATTGAACGATCTGAAAAGCAGACACACTTAATTTGGTGATACCTTCATTAACATTCCCGGCAGACAGCTCTCAGACCTTCTTCTAGAGCTGCCCATTTATAGAATTACTAATAATGAGGTCACGTTTTTTAATTACCATGGAATGTCCATTGTCGACCATATCTTATGCATGAACAGCTTGATAGATAGGTTCAATGATGAATGCTTCATTGGAGATTCAATAACTTCTGACCACCTCCCACTACTAGTCAAAACTGACTTAAACTCTCCTCCACCGATAAGATCTGCTATCTTCAGGATAAATTATCGTAAAGCAAATTGGGAACTTTTCCAAGAGTATATCAATCAAAATCTCCCAGAGTTAGGCAATATGTCAACACACAATCAAGTTGACATAGGGATTTCCAAGATTGAGAAGCTTCTCCAAGAAATCTCATCCCTGGCAATCCCAAAAACCAGATATAATCCATATACTCAAACTTTACTACCCAAAATCATCGCACTAATTACATAAATCCAAACGCAAAATGATCAAAGAGTATTAAAAATTCAGAGATCCCCTCATCAAAACAGAGTATAACAGGCTCTCGGCGGTTATAAGGTTAAAAGTGAACAGGCTGAAATAATTACCCAACGTAAAGTTTTCCCCTAATAACCCCAACTTCAGCGAAAGCCGAATATAAGCGTTGATCACCAACATAGTCAATGCATATCTAACGCTGAGCTATTTTCCAATTCCATGGAAAGTGGCCAAAACAGTCATGTTTCCCAAACAAGGGAAAACCCTCACCAATCCTGAATCTTACAGACCTATTTCTTTACTGATCACCCTAGGTAAAGTCTAAGAGAGGATCCTTAAGGATAGACTCGTAGAATTACTAGAAGCTCACCTTGCCATTCCAGACTACCAATTCGGATTCAGGGCTGAACACTCCACGCAAAATATATTGGTTGAAGCAACAACTTTCATTTCACAATTACTTAACGAAAGGAATCACCTAATAGGCATATTGCTAGACGTCCAGAAGGCAGTCGATCAGGTCTGGCACACAGGCCTGATCGAAAAACTCCACCTTGCTGGATTGCCCACACCTTTCGTTAAACTAATCAATCTCTCTCATAGGACGATCTGGATCAAAATAGCCGACTACTTATCCACACCCCTCACTCCACAAGCTGGAGTACTCCAGGGCTCAATACTTGCACCAGTATTATACACAGTCTACAACAGTAACATCTCCCGCCCACAGTATAGATCGGAGTCCCTTCTACTTTACGCTGATGACACTGCTCTCCTCACGTCAGGATCACATAAAGAGCATGGACGATTGTCTGTATTCGAAAGAGCACAAAACTATCTTGATAGAGTCATTAGGTGGTGTAATAAAAGGAGCGTGACCATAAATCCCTTCAAAACACAGCTAATTTTATCCAAAACTTTAAATTGTCGCGATGTCCGGGGCCGAATAACTTTGTTAGGAGAAGACCTTATTCTTAGAAACCCTGTTTCCTATTTGGGAGTTAATTTTACCAGGACTCTCAACTGGAAAACCGACATTCAAGATACCCTAGACAGGGTGAGAAGGAGGTTTAAACTCCTGATAGTGTTGTCCGGTAAACTGGGCAAGACCCCATCCAACACTATAGTGCATACTCACAAAACATTCATCAGACCCATCATCGAATACACGGCATGCATCTATACTTCTCTTAAGACCTACTAAATCAATACCATCATGGCAACCGAAAGAAAAATCCTTAGATTCTGCATGAGGCGAAGCAAGCTATATTCATCAGCACACATACTTCTTCTTCGCCATCATGGCAATTCGCATTTTCGACGCCGCTACTCTAAAAAGGTCACACATACAGTGGGTGATCAAATTATTATGATCACTTCAAAAAACTTTATATTTTACTGTTTAATAAAGAATAAAACTACATATGAGTGTCTAATAATGTGAATATAATATAAAAATAGATCATAAACACGTTCTTTTACAAAATTTTAAAATATTTTTTTCTTTGACCTTAAATAACATTTTTTTTTTAATATTTTGTGTGACCTCCTTTAGCTTCGATGACAGCTTTGATCCTCCTTGGCATGCTTTGAATGTTTCTCAGGCAGTTTTTCTCATTTTATCGTTTCTGTGCCAGGTGGCAATGAGTCTCTCAATTAACTGCTGCTTATTTGTGACAATTTCCTGGGCAACCCTCCTCTTCATAAGCTCCCATAGATTTTCGATCGGATTGAGGTCTGGGGAATTACCTGGCCACTTCAGTACTTTAATTTTCTTTTTTTCCATGTACGATGTTACTCTTTTTGCCTTATGGCACGGTGCTAAATCGTGCATAAAGGTAAAATCCTCCGATTCGCCAAACCAGTCTTTGATTTGTGGCATGAGTTTTTTTCCAGAACTTCAATATACTGATGTTGATTGATCATTCCATTTACAATGTACAGCCTCCCTGTGCCCTTACTACTGATCACAGACCATACCATAATCTTGAGAGGATGCTTTTCTCGCTCCACTATGCAATCCTTATGATATTTTTCACCCACTCGCCTTCGGATGAAGGCCGACTTATCCATGAGTATCTCCACTGTAGACTCATCGGAGAAACAAACCTGTGAATAAAAAAAACTATAAGATATTTTTTTTAGGATAAAAACAGTGGTTATAGTGATTTAAACTTTAGTAGTGACGTAATTTACCTTATTCCAATCCTCAATTGTCCAATTTTGGTGTTCTTTGGTCCATTCCAGTCTCTTTTTCATCATTACGATGGTCAACTTTGGTTTTTTGGCAGGGCGACATGATTTGAAACCTTGCTCAGTAAGCCTTCTGCGGACTGTCATGTCAGAAACTGGCATACCAGCTTCACGAATAAGTCCCGTGAGGATTCTTCTTGGCTTCTTTCTATTGTTTACGAATATATCCCTCATTTTTCTTTCGTCTCTGGGTGTAGTGACACGCTTTCGACCACATTTTTGGGCACGCTGGTGATTCAGGGGTTTGTTGGTTTCAATTTTTTTCTTGATATTGCTCACTGTTGCTTGCGCTACTTGGCATTGTTGAGCTATCTGACGTTGGGAAAGCTTTGTATTCAATAAAAATGTCTTTATTTCCACCATTTTAGACACAGGGGCGTCTTTAGCCTTACCCATTATGATTTTCTTCTCAAAAATCGAAATGTTTTGAAAATGTCTTTAAAATTAAAACTGATATTCTTTTTTCACTCACAATCACCACTAATAAATTAATAAAACATACTACAAAGATAAAACGATACTAATCTTTCAAAAACAATACAAAAACATACAAATTCAGTTGTAAACTCCAAGCGTAAATTCACCACGATGTGTATGTTGTCACGTAATTTGACACAAATGACAGTTCTAGAGCGGTAAACGTCAAAAAAGTAAGGTTATCAGTGACAAAATATATTGGCATACTTTAATCGTATATCAGCATATAATTTTATTATAAAATTTCTGAAGAAATATGAAAAACTTAAATTTTTGTGACTGATCATAATAATTTGATCACCCACTGTCATCGAGCAATAAGACAAAAGAGGGAATGTAAAGGTAGAAGGGGTAAACATATTGATAGACAGGAAGTGCCATCTTGAGAGGCCACTTTAGACAAGGATAGACAGTCTCTTTCCTTGTTTAAGAAGTCAAATTTAGTTTGGTTATGTTATTGTTTGTCCCAACTGTCACATGAAATTTTATTTATATTGAAGTTTTTTACCAATTATGTCACTTTTTAGACTATTATCGTTAATATTTAATTAAAACTTTCTAGTCTGAAAAATATTTTATAGCTATTGTTAACAAATGTTGGAAAATTTAAATTTAGCGCCTTTGCATTTCCGGATGTGTCCGCCATCAGAGGCCACTTTTTTGGTCTCCTTTTTATAACGATTAGATTCCCTCTTTTGTCTTATTGCTCGATGCCCACTGTACATACACTGGCAAATATTACACCAATTAAGGACACAGTCCTATCCCTCAGCAGGAGGTATGCCTTAGAACCATTGCAGGTTCGAACAACCGAGCCCAACGAATATTAAAGACTCCTTGCAATAGCCAAGGGCAAATACTCACCAGGCTTCCTAAAAAAAAGTTCCGTTCCCTTCTTCACAACACTGAAACTTGTGACATGAACTCCCTGATGAGTATTTTGAAATTTTATAATCAATCTCTATTAAATTAAGAGCCGATCCTATTGTATGGCTGGTAACCCCTGAAGTACCTCGTCTGACATGCTTTTCAAAGTTTACCCAAATTCCTCTTGTGCGCTTCTTATACATCGTTCACACAGACACTCTATCTTCTGAACACCAGCTCCTTAGTAGTCCACTACTTCTCCACCAAAACATTATTCATCACATTTGTTACACCTCCAATACTCCGAAAAAAAAGGAGTACTCTTTCCATTAAGCCTAAACAAGGTTAAAACTCTGGAACCTTCAAATTGTTAGAGTTTTATTTGCGAAACGAAATATTTGCAATTTTATTATTTAATATAAAGATACAGGAGCTTAAATTGAACACTGTTCATATATTAAGAGATTTCTCAAGAACTGTTCTACCGAAATCCGTAATAATATACAGGGCAGTGTATTTAAAATAAGGGAGGTTTAGTCAACTTCTGGTATAACTGGAAGTGATAGGAGGTTATATATATATATATATATATATATATATATATATATATATATATATATATATATATATATATATTAGAATAATTGGTTACATCCAAAAACCCCATATCCAAAAATTTTCAGATAGTATGTCAAATTTTTCTAAAACGTCTAATTAAAACTTTCAAAGAATCACCCGGTATTTATAAAGACATTTTCTCGTAAAAAGCTCCATTAAACTATATTTTAATCGTCTATATTTATAATTTCTTATTTTTTTTATTTTTTAAATGTAAATGTGAAATGAAAACAATATTAAAAATAATCCACGAACATATTATTTAGAAATTTAGTTTGTTCTTACCTAAAACCAATTATTTCCTATTTTAGGTTTTTTGTATTAGCCCGAACCAATCCTGATCCAAAGGCCTCAGCAGGTAAAGCCTTTACCGCTTTCATTGTTGAAAGAGAATGGCCAGGTGTAACTCCCGGAAGGAAGGTATATATATATACATAGTTGTTATCAATACTACTGGTAGGGGAACTTGGGTCACAGTGAACCATGTTACACAGTGAACCAGCAGCCTCCACCCTTTGTCTATACTCTTTATCCCACAACTCTGATCTTCAAATCTATGCTGGTTTCACGTAAACTTGCGTCTCAGGATAACCAATGTAGAGCCATAACTACAAGCGCTTATATTCGATGGTAACCGGAGTTTTGAATACGAGTTCAATGTTTTGAATATTTCGACTTAGGCAACAATATTTAGTCATTATCCTGTCTTAAAATTATGAAAATATAAATACAACCGAATATTATATAATGTAATATATATTATATTATATAAAAAACTATTATAATTATAACAGATTCATCATTTTGGCTTTACAACCCTTTGTGAGTCCTAGCCTCCCCAAGAATTCTCTTCCAGTCGCCCCTTTCCATCGCCTTTCACCGCCAAGCTCGTATTTACATATTTCTCATATCTTATATATGTCTATGTTATCTAGTAATCTTGTTCTGGGTCTTCCTCTTCTTCTTTGACCAATAGGTCTATCAAGGAGCGTCTTTATAGCTGGGTCGGTTTGCTCCATCCGCATTACATGGCCTACCCTCCTCAGACGTCCTATCTTAATGTGTTTTACGATATCTGGTTCCTGGTATATTCTATAGAGTTCGAAGTTGTATGGTCTTCTCCAGACACCATTTTCATTTACCGCTCCATAGATTCGCCTTAGTATTTTTCTTTCGAAACATCCTAATATGTTTTTATTGCTTTTTGTTAAAGTCCAGGTTTCTGAACCATATGTTAGGGCTGGGCGTATTATTGTTTTTGTAGAGTTTTACTTTTGTATTTCTTGATATAACTGTAGATTTAAAAAGGAGATTAAACCCAAAATAGTATCTATTAGCCCTGAAAATTCTGCACTTCTACATTTCAGTATTGACGAGCGTTCCCAGGTATACAAATTCGTTAACTGCTTCGATGACGTCGTTTTCTATAACAAGTGGCCGTAGTATTTGTGGTTGCGTACCTATTTGCATGTATTTCGTTTTATTAATGTTTATTATTAAACCCATTTTTGCAGCCGCTTCCTTAGTGCTACATACGCCTCTCGTGCTGCGTTTATATATAGTCTTGACGAAACTAGTCCCCTGGCCGTGCAAAAATCTAAAGGTGCTCGCCGGGAAAGAGCAAAAACAGGTCAGCAACGTTACTAGTAGTGAACAGGAAAAGTTAGTAACTACATGTTGTATCATCAATGCTTCCGGCAATATTTTACCACCAGTCATGATTTTTCCTCGTGTCCATTTTAAGCATTACCACAACAGTACACTATTTGTAGATATGATGAAACACTGTATTAAATTCTCAAACCTTAGTAAAGAAAACCCTTGCTTACTGATATAATGTACAACTTTGAAGCTCATATTTCCATACAAGCTATTGAATTGGTGTGACAATATTAACAGTTCCTCCTCATTCTAACGGAGAGATACAACGTGACTACTTGCGTTGGGGATGCACATATGAAGGCAATGACTCCGTCAAATATTTGTAGTTGCGTTAAAAAGACCGGCATCTACCGTACGATAGAAATGTTTTTACCGACATAGACTTCTTGCCAAGTGAAGTTACTACAGGCCCATTACTGAAAATGATGGAAATACTCCAGATGGGCAAATCTTCTGGCATCAGTGGCAGTCGGAGCAGAACGTAGTAGCAGTAGAACTCCTGACTCTGAGGCTGAAATAGCTTTGGAATTTATAACTCTTAATCAATTCCGATGGCTGCCAAAGGCTGGACCGAGGAAAAATAACAGGCAACCAAAACGAAAAGGCAAATCTATGATAGCCACGCACACCCCAGAAAAAATGGAAATTGAGGAGCTCGGAGCAGAAAAGTAGAGAAAAAGGAAAGCGCAACTCATAAAAAAAGTGTTTACCAGAAGATACATCAGATTAAGAAGAAACGTTCAGTGTTCATTCTGAGGAAGAAGACTATTATGAATGTGGTAATGAGGAGACTCAGACTCTTTTAAGCTATTATAAAAGTTATCCAGTGAAGAAGACTATTTATTAGTTAAATTCAACTTAAGAAACCTGCTGATACTCTGTACCCCCATTTGCTTCATTTTTACTCATAACCTGTTTCACTGTTCACAAGGACAGCGGCACACTGAAGATCATACCTTATAGCATTTTATCATCCGAATTTTAGACATATATGTATATTCTTTCCTGAATTATACCACATCAAATAAAAACTGGTTCACTGTAACCCAAGCTCTCCTACCCGGCATCTTTTTTTTTTAGAAAGAATTTACTTACTTGCTTGTTCTTCAGATTTCCTTTTATTTCTCTGATTAATTGTTCCTGATACTCCTTCTTTATTCTTTTCATTGTGTAATAAAAACGATTAGGCAAAAATAAATTTTTTGTTTGTGTTTTGTTTTTTGAATGTTTTTAACTTTTGTTTGTTGATTCGTGATTCCTTTGGTAAATTTTTACTTTGTTTGTGTAGGTTTACTTTTGTTTATTTGCTTGTTAGTCAGTTCACTATGATATATTGCTTTTTATTTCCTTGTTTGTAGTTTATTTTTTATTACTGATCAATTTAGGAAATCAACATGGGACAGAGAGCTTCTGATACCAGAGGAATAACATTTGAAGATGTCCGTATACCAAAAGAAAATGTACTTGGTGTTCCAGGAGCTGGATTTAAAATAGCTATGTCAACTTTTGACTTTACTAGACCTATTGTGAGTATATTGTTCATAAACTATATATCTATCTAAACTAACTACTAAAGATCTTATTATTCTGAATAAAGATCTTATATATTTCTCAAGGGCTTAGGTCTTCCTCGAAACGAGACATCATTATTTTATTAAATTGGTACTTCAACATTTCTGATAAATTCTTACATACCAACAGTCATTTTATCAATTTGGGATTTTTATGAACAAGAACAAATATTATAAGTACAAACTACAACTACTGAGTCATTATTAATTTTACTTTATTACAAAACATTTTTTATTCACTAATATTTTAGGTGGCTGCAGGAGCTATCGGTTTAGCCCAACGTGCGTTAGACGAAGCTACCAAATACTCCATGGAAAGAAAAACTTTCGGTGCCCCAATTGCCAAACACCAAGCTATAGCTTTCATTTTGGCAGACATGGCCATCGGGATAGAAACATCCCGTTTAGCTTGTATTAAATCCGCCTGGGAAATCGACAACGGAATAAAAAATACCCTCACAGCTTCAATAGCTAAAGCTTACGCCTCTGATGTAGCAAACAAGTGTGCAAGTGACGCAGTTCAAATATTCGGGGGCAATGGATTCAACAGCGAATACCCGGTAGAAAAATTAATGAGGGATGCAAAAATTTTTCAGATTTATGAAGGAACTTCCCAGATTCAGAGAATTATTATTTCAAGGGCGCTTTTTGAAAATGCTAAGCAAACTATGTAGTTTCCTAATTTGTAGTTTTAAACAAATAGTTAATTCTCAGCCAAAAGCGTTCACTAAATCATAGTAAAATCTTAGCATTTTATTTTCTACTTCCCTTAAATAAGTTGAAAAACATTTTTTAATGTTTGTGAATAACTTCTGACTGACCTAAATTAATAAAAAAAGAGTGATTGACATGTTTGCTACCTGGAATGTAGGCAATACTTTATACACGACATATTTTGTCAGTATAATTTATATTTTTTTATTTAAATAAATGTTTACAATTTTGTTGTTTTATTTATAAATCGCAATATAATATGGAAGTAGATAATATAAATAAGAAATCGATATTTTTTGGTAGTCAGGTAAGGAAAGAAATGCCTGAATAAAACATACATCAGGCGTTTAGGTATGTATAAGTAGGAGAAATTCGAATTAAAATAATGACAAAAAGATTGATTAGATCAATAACGATATCAACATTTATTAGAAAGAGAGGAGACCCTGAGAGATGTTTTGGATAAATCGAAAATAATTCTGTAGCTATGCCGTTTATTTGATTGACTGGTAACTTATATTTTTGAGATTTCAAAATCATTTGCTTTCTGTATAACGTATAACAGCTGTTTATATTTATTTTTACCATAATGTATCTTAACCTTTAATGCTTAACAACAAATATGTATTTCTACTGTTTGTAAGGTAGGATAACTCCCGTATTAATTACAAATTAAAACCTTTATTTTAAAATCCGATATCGTAAAATATCCTAATTTGTGTTTATAAATAATAAATACACATAAATAATTGCTTATCTTGCACAAGTAATTTTGTGTAATAATACCTCATGGTTGGCGCCGAAATTTAAATTTTGAGAACGCTTGCGCGATGATTCTCCTCGTGCTATATGGAATGCAAAGTATTTTTCCAAATTGTAGCATTAAAGCGAATAGTAAATGAATAAAACATACATCTTTAGGCATTATAAATACAACCTGAATTCGAATACCAGTTATGTAATACGAATAGACGCAACAGAATGAATAAACAACTTTGACCTACTTAATATCGAGAAAGTCTACCGAGCATTGTATTTAATCAAAAAGTAAATTAAAAGCCATTTGAGCCAGATAAATTTTTATTAAAAATCGTAAAAGGATTTATTTGACATATTAGATACGTTTAGAGGATGAAAATGCGAATGAACAATTTCAGGTTATGTAAGCAGCAGCACGCTTGACCAGTGCAGTCATGTCTGTCTGTCTGAATGCAAAGTGTAAGCGAAGTGGCCTAGAGACCTACATTTATACACGGTTCGATTTTACATCATTGTGAGAAATAGATATTTGTGAAACCTTGGCGCGAATTTGAAGGTCGAGATTTCTTTGGACCTTGAGGCGTGGTGAATTAGTTTATCATTTCGGGATAAGTGCGTAATTGAATAAACAATGCATGAAGAAACGTCGGGTATGAGCGTTCCCAGCTCTGTTGCCGTATCTACCGTCGTACAAAATGAAAACGGCACGTCTACTACGGTTTCTGTGGTCAATGCCGATGCCGAGGTGGAATTGGAAGTTGTAACAGACAATGACAATGTAGAATTGCAAGTGCCTTTCTCCACTAATTCAGGAGGTAATTTCCCGTGCATGCCATTTACTATTTTGCAGGTTATATAATTAAAATATCATGTTTATTAAACCTGTTTTTGGTGTAAATTCTCTCAGTGTAGAAAACTCACTTTTGTTTGTTCATTTCCATGCCGTGATTATGCGAAAGTGATATTGAAAGCGAAATTAACGACTACCATGTCTGTCTGCAAGTCTGCATGTAAGTAGGATACGGCAACGGTGTTTCTTGTTCTCTTAACTTGTCCTAGGTTACGCCGAGGAAAAGGACATCCTATCTCAAACTCTAAATTATTAGCTACACACCACTCTAAATCTAACAAAAAAATAAATCAACTATCATTGCAATAGTGCATTATTATGCTAATTATTCTATGCATTCCTTGACCTAGTCTTGCACCTAAATTGGCTATTATCTAGGCTACCCCTGGAATCTGTGTGCCTTGCTTTCACAGGACAGGTCAGGTTCAAGTGCAGGTGCAAGTAGATTCTTCTGGGCTGATTGAGGTTCGCGCTTGCGTTGACTGTTTCTTAAACTTTGTTATGGTTTTTTAGATGTTATTTTATTGACATATAAAAGCTTACACTTTTGTTTATACATTGGTGTCTCTTATTTAGCGGTTGCATGAATGTTTTCTATCTAAAATCATTATTAAATTAACAGAAAATTGTCTGTCAGTATTTCTTTCTATTGTTTTGACAGCCCGGCCATGTGCATTTCTAAACATACGAGGGTCATACAAAATGTGTATTTATTTACATTTAGATAAGAGTAACTATTTTCATTTTGTTGATTACTTTGAAACTTATACTTTAGGTTATCACCTGATTTCTTTTTGTTATATACTTGGAACACATAATTCAATAAAAAAAATCTCATTCCTTTTTACATCTCAACTATTTTGATAGTTTGACATTGTGTATCATACAAGAGTCATATCAACTTTACATTGTATTTAATTATACCAATTTGTAATGCTATGTTCTTTCCGCATAAAGTATTGTTCTCTTTTTTATTTAAGCTGTTAAATTAACTAAACTTACAAACCCATGTTATCTTCCCCAGCTGCTGCCAGGTTTATGCAAAAATATCTCAATATTTATTAATAATCAAAGAAGTTTACATTTTTTTTATAATAGAGAATAGTTTCAATGAATGTTTGTAGGTTAATGAAAGTTTTCTATGTAGTATTTCTGATTTTCAATTTAGTGAAACTTTTCGTTAGTCTTATTTATTCCTGTTACTTTTATCAGCATCTTTCGAACACTTACACACAAGCCTTCATTGCACAATCAAGTTTGATGCCACCTACTGGATCTTTAATATACAAAAGTATCGAACAAATCATTCAGGTTCACTTTTAATGTGTAATAAATATCAATGGAAAATCACATGATTAACAATACTACAAAACTTTTGAAAATTAAACTAATTGTAAATCTTTAATTTAATTCTTCAAGGCATATATTACTGATACTTATACACATTCATAATAAAACTTCAGGATTAAATTAATAATTGAGAATGTCACTTGAAAATAAAATCGTGCATCACATTAAAAGATAATAATACACATACATGCATAAAAAGTGATGTTCTTAAAATGTTAACAAATTTTGACCTTAAATCACTTTTTTATTTATAAAATAGAAGAAAAATCATCCCAGATTAATTCACACTAATTCACATAAGGCCAGATTTATGCATATTATATGAGAAAAATAATTTGTTTCTATCTTCTATGTTAAAGACAATCCTCGGCTGAAACATTTCAGCATAGACTATTTCCTATAATATTACTTTTTCATTGATTTTGATACATCAATTTGCTTTAAACTTATGGCTTATTCTCTGGTTCTTTAAACTTATAATGCTTATTAAAGCATTGCATTTTCTTTACATATTCTTAACTTTGACAATATTTGTCGAACAATTAATAGCTGAAAGATAACTACCACATAACGTTCGGTAGGTATACAGTATATTAAATAATCTTAATTGTGTTTTGATAAGATGAAAACCTGACCTATGAGGTCATGAGCTACTTGAATGAATATTTTAGGTAAATCCTAAATAATTTCTGGATTCACTGAATGCATCATACTATCTTATTTTATATCAACTAAATTTGTAATCAAAGAAAAATCAAACAAGTAGCCCTCATCCTACTCAACGAAGAAAAATATGTAGCAAACCCATCAGCAGAATGTAGCTGGCTTTGGTTGCCAATGTTAAAAGAAGTCAAGTCAACAACAAGAATATACGAATAATAGCCGAGTAATAGGAGGTCAAACACATTGTCTTCAATCTAACACACAGCGAATATGCAACACACTATACACACATAAATAAATCAATTTTTTGCTCAATTAATGTTAAACAACCGTAACATGATATCATTTTTTTTACACAAACATATAACATGGAACACACAAAAACAGTCAGAATTTGTTATTCCTAGAGGTAAAAACATCACCCCTTAAAATGTGTTGTAGCCACTATCCTATGGGCTGTTGGACTTCAAGGTATAGGTCAAGCAAGTTCACTTTGAAATTATTTAACCAGTAACAAAATCTTTGGTTTTATCATTATTACATAATTTATACAAAAAACCTTTTATGAGAATGATTTTTGGAGTGGAAATCAAAATGTCCAATATTAGTTAATTAAAAATGTGATTTTGATCACCATCACAACCTCAGTGTGGCTTAATCACATAAAAACATAAAATTTAACTAAATTTGTCTTTGAGAATTGTTGGATTTGGAGTTGTGTACATTTAAGAAGCAAAAAAGTGTTTAGATGGATTCTTATTTTCATATCAACTAAATTTGTCACTGAGAATCATTGGATTTGGAGTTGTGTACATCTAAATAATAATAAAAAAAAGTACTTAGATGAATGCGGACTTATTCACTACTTGATTTAAGAGTTTGTACCCTTGGTTTCCAGGTTTTTTGTAAAGGAATGAACTTTCAATCAAAGCAGTAGTAGATATTAGTGGAGAGCTCACCTTTATGTCTTGGTGAAAATCTTGTGGGCGAAATTAATGTTACCAACATGAATCAAACCATTCTGAAATTATTTTACCTGGATATTTCTGCTGTTCAAGAATCCTACTCAAAAGTTTTGATGATACTGAAGGAAAATATTTCATTGAGTAAATTTGCTTTTAAATCAAAAGACCAGCACAAAATGCTTTCTTTCTTTTACTAGCAATACAAAGAAAGGGAAAAATTGTTTGAAAATGAAACACTTAGAAGTTGTAAAAATGCCACAAAAAATATGTTACCTAGTTATATTAACCGATTTTAAAGAATTCTGTATTGAAAAAATAGCAGGTATTTTGGACTGCCGAGGAAGTTGATGACGATAATGGCATAGAGCAACGTGTATGATAAATAACTTATCACTCATCAAGAAGATTTCACTAATTTGGAAAAGTATTGCTTTGTGTTAAACAAGAATCAGAAGTAACTCACCTAACAGCAAAAATGAGATCAAATATGAAGCAAATATGTATCAAAAGAATTTTGTAGTGGAAAATATCTACAATGTTTCAGAAAGATAGATACACATTTATTGTTTTTAAAAACAAGTTTTGTAACAATGAGTTTAGAAAGTGTACACAAACTAGTACTAGTATTACTAATCTAGTATATAAGTATTATTAAATGTAAATAAATATCTGCAATGTTCCTCTTATATCACTTTTATTATTCGATAATTTGTATGATGTGTATTTCGTAAGTTATTTTGGATAATCGGAATTCTACTCTATATACCCGTATTTATCTACAATTATTATTGATAATAACACCGACACAATTATACAATATTTTTTACCTAAATTTTGACATTTGTTTGTTACACTCTGTATAAAAAAAATCTACCAATAAGAGGATTGTAATTCGTAAATTTGAACTTTTAAAGTTACAGAGATTAAATTTGATGATAGGAAGAGAGGGGAAAATCAAATGCTTGAATGGCAATTTAAAAATCAATAATTTTAAATACAATCAAGTATTTTTCTCCAGTATAAGCTCCAGCATAAATATACATTTGAAAACTCCAGAGGGCACAAATCTATGATTGATTTTATAGTCACTAATACAAAAATCCACCCAAAACAGATTATAGACATTCGAACTTTAAACTCAGCAGACGCAGGTCGTGAACACAAACTAGTAGAGTGCGCGCAAGCACTCTTGACCACGACGCAGTAGATGAAATTTGGTTTAGTCACCACTTCCGTGTGAAACGCATTGTACTATGCACTGTATAATTCCATTTACAATAGAACTTTTCTGCCTTTACGTGAATTTGACTCCGCCTTCGCGCAGCTCCATGGTCAAGAGTGCTTGCGCGCACTATACTAGCAAACATAAGAATGAAAATAACACCAAAACTACAGGTAATCACCGAATTAAAATTCAGTGTAGAATCATTGTGGAACGACTATACAAGAGAAATGTATCAAAGAAGGCTAGCACAGAAGACACAACCGAAAGAAATAGACGACATCGAAGATATAAACGCGAGCTGGGAGAAAATTAAAATCAACATTGAAGAAGCAACAGAAACTCTAGGAAAACGCGGAAAAAGTCACACGGAACAAAAGAAACAACAACAATACACCATGGTTCAGAACAGAAATAAAAGAGAAATGTGAAGAGAAACGAGAGACAAAACATCAAATACTCCAGAATCCCGACACACCTATAGAAGAATACGAAATTAAACAAAGCAGTTGGTAAGAACAAAAAATGAACACTGAGAACAGTTTACAAAAAGGATGGAAAGCCACTTCTACGGTACACAAAAACAAATATGGAGATTCATAAGAAACTAACGGAAAGAAATGGCAGAATTGAAGGAATACAATAACATACCAGCAAATGAACGGGACAGATATCTGACGGAACTGTTTAAAGGAAAGGAAAATAATTATTAACACAATGATGTACCTGAATTTAGACACGAAATAGAAATCAGTTTTCAGGAAATAGAGATAGCCATAAACTCGCTCAAAAATAGAAAGTCACCAGCACCAGATGGAATAATCAACGGGCTTCTAAAACACAGAGGAGAAAGTATAACCCTAGAGATGACAAAACTTATACAAAAACCAATATTGCACTGCAAGATACCAGACGCATGGAGAAACAACATAATGATACCAATGTTTAAGAAAGGAGATAAAGAAGACCCAACAATTATAGAGGTATAAATCTACTGAACACAGCACTTAAGCTTACCAGAATAGTCCTAACCAACAAAATCAATAAACTAACAAATTTATCAGATAAACAACAAGGATTCAGATCCGGAAGATCCTGCGTAGGCGCCATATTTGTACTAACATGATGTGTAAGACAAATCACAGAAAACAAGTACAATAAACCAGCATATCTATGTTTTATAGACCTGACAAAGGCTTTCGATCGCATCCAAGTCAAAGACGTCTTACACCTACTATATAAAAGAAATATACCAATCAATATTATACAAACCATCGAAAACATGTACTGACATAATTTAATACAGACAAAGATAAATGGAAAACTAACACAGTGTATACCAGTACATAGTGGAGTCAGACAGGGTGACTCGTTAAGCCCACTTCTCTTTAATATAATAATGGATGAAATAATACAAGCTGTACATAAAGGTCATGGTTAGATAATGGGGAACAAAGAAATTAAAATATTATGTTATGCAGGCGACGTCGCATTAATCGCCGAGACAGAAGACGAACTCCAAAGATTAATACATATTTTCAATACAACAGCCAACAAATACAATATGATAATATCAGCATAAAAACCAAATGTATGACAACATCTAAGTACCCACTACGATGTAAAATCGAAATTAATGGAAAAATAATAAAGCAGGAAGCAAGCTTTAGATATCTGGGAATATATATAACTAGTTACGGAGATGTTGAAGAAGAAGTACGACAACAAAGCTTAAAAGCCCGTAAAGCGACGGGATTTCTTAATGACACAATCCGGAAGAACAAACACCTAAGACAAGACACAAACAAGAATCTAAAAATCAGCAATTGGACCTATATTAAAATACACGACGGAGACAAGATCTGACACATCCAAGACGAGACGACTACTAGAAACAACTGAGATGAAAATACTCCGACGAATATCAGGGAAAAGTATTTTGGATAGGGAGAGAACCGAAAACATAAGAAGAGCATGCAATATAGAAGACATAAATGGATGGGTGACAAAATGGAAACAGGAGTGGAACGAACACATTAGTAGAATGGCAGAGGATATGCTAGTACGAATAGCATGAGATAAGTCACCAAATGGACGAAGAAGTATTGGCAGACCAAGAAAAAGATGGTGCGATAATTTAAACAATTTAGGAGGCAAATATTGAAGAAGAAACAGGCTTTAAAGTTTACATACAAGAAGGAAGAGGAAGAAGCATTTTTCTCTATATTTACTAATTTATTCTGAAAATGTTAGTTTTTCATAACGTACTTTTCTTATGTCACTCGGATGTTGGTTCTCTATATCTTTGTATTGTATTCGTGTTTTTTTCAATAGAGGAGGCTTGTTCAATAACTATGTGGCCTTACCTAGATAATTCCATAAGAATCCCAAAACTTTGTTTGTATTACTTGGCTCATTCTTTGATTTTATGAGTATAACACTGCATCCATCTTTTATCGACGAGTATGACATCGTAAAAAGTACATCAAACTCCAATTATGATGAGATTGTAACGGTTTACGCTCATGACACGTATTTTTACCTCAAGTTACCTGACACCTCCCGCAGCGAAACGATTGGGAGCTCGACACTCATTCACTGCTGTGCAGTGACATATCTGTAAAACTTCAAAGTTTAGAGTTTATGTTATCTGCTGTTGTGACTGACTTGCGTCCGTCACTATTTCATCTCCTATCTTAAAGTTCCATCTCCTATCGGAGGTTGGATATCATAACGGCTACGGTCACTGCCACGATTTACTTAAGCAATTGACAATTCCTTTAAAATCCCGACGATGAAACTTCACCGTAATTGGTGTGCTCCACTTCGAATTATGGCAAAAATGTGCAGAGAACAAAGAGCTTATCTTAGGCAACCAAGTTTTTAATGATTGAAAATGAAAGAGTGGTTCGAATAGTCTTCAATTCAGCTCTGTTTTAGTTTCGGTTGGAGTCAGCTTTTTAAAAACAATATATGTCAAATCAAAATACAACTTGAAAAGTGTAATACTAACCGAAAGTGTGTGGTAGTAACTCACAAAAAACTCGACAACCTCCAGATGGTCTTTGGTGCTATAGACAAAAGCACGTTTAGATCGGCTGTCCAAATTCATAACAAGTTTTTTCACAACACCGACCTGTCTTTCTAAAAGTGGGTCTCGAAATACCAATTATTACAATGTGCCGAGGCTTCAATGGATCTTTAATAAAGGTAATTGGAGTAAGTAGGCCAGTAGGGACCAGGAAGAGAGGCAGGCCAAGATCTAGATTTAAAACTCAAGTCGAAGATGACTTGAGGAATCTAGGGGCCAGAAATTGGAAAGCCAGGGCGAAAGATAGGGGGGAATGGAGACTAATTCTTGAACAGGCCAAGACCCACCCAGGGTTGTAGAGCCAAAGATGATGATGATTGGAATAAGTACACTTCATGCTTAGAAAAGTTCATAAAATGGATTCCATAGAAAAGAATACACCAGGGTGGGAACACGCAGAACTTTTTTATACAGACCCAAGATCAAGAATACTCGGAAATAGCTGATAAGTTGTTAGTGCTTCTTAACGAAAAAAGAAAACAAAATATTAAGACTTCAGAGATATTTTAGTAGAAAGGCTTGGAGTCTGCTGAGAAAATTTGGTGGTGGTGCATCACTAATAACCAAAAAAAAGCTCAGTTACTCCTGATCAGATAGCTGCCAGAACAGTGAACTTATCCCGGACCTCATCCTATAAATTACATACTATTAAAATTCAGCAAAAACTTCTCAAATGGGAAACACAAAACATAAACAGTGTATCGCAGAATTTTAGGATGGAAGATGTTTAAAGAGAATTAAGAATCTAAAAATCGTTTGGGTTTGATGGACTACGTAACGAATTTTGAATTAATATGGAACCCGGAGCAAGGGAGTTGCAAATTCTTCAAAGTGGTAATCTCTCCAAGGAATTTCAAAAGACAAAGATGATCGCCATTTTAAAAGCTAGCCAATTAAATGGGTTCTCTCATAACAAGCGATAATGACCCATCTTAAGAAGTAAAACGAAGGATACTGCTAGCGAACAAATGTTATTTTTGTCTAAATAAGAAGAGAACACTGATCCTATTAATGCTGAGATATGCGCAGAAACATGAACCTGCTAAGAAGAATAAGTTGCGCTATCTGTGAGAATGGTATTTGGAGAAGGCGATATAATTTCGAATTGTAGGAGAAGTAAAAAGAAATATAATAGTAAATGGCAGAGATATAATATCTTTCATAAAAATATATAGGCTTAGTTGGCTGGACATGTGTCCATAGTTATATCTTATATAGCACAGCGCTGTGCCTATAAAGTATTACAGAAACTAATTTATAACATAATCGCTGGCAAAATCTTACAACAGAAATTATCTGTGGAGCAAGCTGGTTTTATATCCAATCAGATGTGTTGTGATCAGATAGTAGCACTATAGACATGATTTTATAGACTTCACAGCAGCTTATGATACAGCGTGGAGAGAAGGGCTCATATATAAGTTCTCACAAATAATTTCTTGCAAAAGAACTGCTCGATTAATCAATAGGATGCAGCGTGACAGAAGATTCAAAATTTTTATGGGTGAAAAAATAAGTGAATAATTTGGAACAATAGACTCGAGCCCGAGTCCATTTCTTTCAAACCAATTCTTTTAGACATGTACGTCTTGAATCTTTAAATTACCAGCTATCATC
Organism: Diabrotica balteata; assembly: GCA_918026665.1. Classification (NCBI taxonomy): domain Eukaryota; kingdom Metazoa; phylum Arthropoda; class Insecta; order Coleoptera; family Chrysomelidae; genus Diabrotica; species Diabrotica balteata. Next base: position 54,519,982 of record OU898276.1, on the reverse strand, counting down.
AATTTAGCTAGGCTGACGATAACAATTTTGACTAGACATAAATTCATAGAAAACCACAGAAGAAACTTAAACGCCGGATTTAAAAACTAGTTTAAAAAATGGAAACTGTACTAGTTTCCTAAATGCAAACCTCAAGTACGCTCCCTTTAAGAAACATCAAGAAAAAGTCTCTGCCAAATTGAAAACGAAGATAATATTATTCGAAAGCTTTGTAGAACAACTTGGAATCTCCATCTGCTACTATTCGATGTTCAGTGATGGCTATGGTGTAATCTGTAGGGGAATATTGTGCTCACTTATCGATTAATAGCCCTTTCTCACGGTATGTCGGTAATCAACTTCACAGTACTATGAGCATGGTGTCCGGATTGTTAAGACCAGGTATGGTATCGGGAATAGTCCACTTGATATCTGCAGAAAGCGCTAGTAAGAGAATATAAAATAATAATTTCCTGTCTTACCTATAAACTAAGATATTCTAGACTTGGGCTAGAAATGGGCTAAAATTCAAAAACGCGCCGATGCCAACTTCCAGGTCCCTAATATCAGACGTCTTTGAGACATTCAAATCAATCAAAGAGTGCAAAAATATATGAGAATAGAGCAGAGAACGACATATTCATATAGCTATTTCATTTTAGTCAACTGCTTCCAGGATTTAATTTGAATTGTAAGACCTGGGTGTCTTTAAATAGAATCCATGCCGGATAGAGCAGATGTGGTGACACGGGTGAGATTCAATATCCAGATTTTGCGTGCTGCTATGCGAGACAAACCATACAACCGTTATACAACACATTACATCTGAACTTCCTTGATGTAACACATGAAGCAACAAACTTAATACTTAGTCTCGATATCAATGTTCAAAAAATATATTTTAATGTTATTTGTATTATTTTCATTTTCATGCTGAGTTTTTGTAATTCAAGCATTATCCTTAATCTGTACCATACGCTAAATAAATAAGTGGGAGTTGTAACTATTGTAAATAAACTCTACAAATTAAAAATATTCGCCATGAAATATTTTAAATATAATTAAGGATTTATAATTTAATCACTGTTAAGTTTGTTGAAGACCTGAAGTGGCCCAAAACTTACCCTAGCTCAACGCTAATCATCCCTGAATTTTGCGCGAATTCACATTGGACATTGGAGCGATGTAGGTCTATTTTTTGACAGGACCAGAATGTCTTTATGGTATTAACTGAAGAGAGGAGTTGTGTAGGAGACAAAATGAGAGGTTTGCAATGTGCTGCATTCAGGAGGCAGTCTTAATAATTGTGCTTGATAATGCCAAGTCGCACTGAGCTATATTTGTCCAGGACTACATTGTATTAGTCGATTTTCAGGGTATGGTGTGGCCAGTATACAGTCCCGACCTAAACCCTATTGAGCATTTAAAGATTAAGCGGTAGAATAAATAATGCAGAATATAATATTTTATATTTTAATAAGTTTTATTTTGCGTTGTCTTATAATTTTTAAAAAATAATAAAATTCAAATTTGTAAAGTGGTTCGATTTCTGGCCAAGTAAATATGTCATTTCACGTTTATATGTCAAAAGCAGCCTAATTAATAAATCATTTGGTATTGCCATATTTAACCTATGAAACGATGATTCTACAGAATAATGAAGATTCCTCTGAATTCGCGCCATCTCTATGTTATACCACACAGTTATCGAAATATCCCCGTACGATTATCATGATTTAAAACGAAACAGTTCTGCCCAGACAGTAGATTAATGGCAATGAAGACTTCAGATGACTCTCTAATTTATAGAACAAGCATGTAGACATCGTTCTGTAGAAGTGTTAAGTTTTCTTTGTAGTACTTTCCATTAATATACCTACGCTGTCGGTGAGACATTCTTGGCCGATGCAGAATCAACCTAAACAAAGAAAAAGCAAGTTCAATGTTTTCCCTCGTTAAAATTTTCCAAAGTTTAGTAGCCCGAGCTACAAGGTAACAAATACTACTTTTAGAGTTGAACGACATATTATTCGCATCATAGTATAGTTAGTTTCCTCCCATTCGTTTGTGTATTCACCATTTTGCCTTGAGTTTAAAAATAGCGGCGATTTTAAAATGTATGAATACAAAGAGTCTGTATATTCGATATATAAGTTAATGTAAAATTCGTGTGTTTTAGATTCCGTTGCAGTTCTTTCTATTTTTCGGTCAATGTAGAAAACGCAAACATCAAATTACTTTTTTTAATAACATTATATACAGTTAATAATAAGTTTTAATCTGTTTTAAAAATTACTATTTCTAAAGAACTCCAAATTGTCAGTCACAAGTAATACTTACATAATAATATTTTGCCTCTTTATCCTATTTATAAAAAATAAGTTACCTTAAAAGCTAGAAATGAAAATCGGCTGTTAAGGTTACTCTTAATATATAGGTATATAGTGGGCTACTAAAAATAGTTCACTTTGTTTCTATAATAGTCTTAGGAACAAGTGATCTTACAATCTGACGTTAGTGAACAACTTTTCTTCTTCTTTAAGTGCCGTCTCCCAATCGGAGGTTGGATATCATCATCACTATCTTTACTCTATCTACTGCTGCTCTGAAGAGTTCTATAGAATTTCATTTAAACCAGTCCCTTAAATTCTTCAACCATGACACTCTCCTTCTTCCTGTACTTCCTTCATATCACTGTCCCCTCATGACGTGTCCCAGATATTGTTTGTTTATTATTTCGCATTCTTTGCCCATTTCTCGCAATACTTCCATGTTCTTTCTGTATCCATGATATTCTAAGCATCCTCCTGTAACACCACATTTCAAAGGACTACTCTCGTTGAAAGTAGGACATCTCTACAAGACCATGCATGTAGAGATGTTCATTCAGACCTAGTTTTTTATGTTTTCTAGGCGGTTCTTCCGAATGACTCCAGTAATAGAGATAATAATAGGTACTTTTTGCGCCTAACAATCTATTACAAAAATGCCGTGACCAAAGAAAAGACGTATTTGATGTTTCGTGGACTTCGAAAAGACATTCGATAAAGTATGTAGCGTTTTAAATTTTGTAGTATGCCCCTGAGTTGTTTATCTCGTTAGTACGCATTAAAAATTACCAGGAAATCTGCGTTTGTCTTTTAAAAGGGAATTTTGAAACGATCGATAATATAACAAGTTTTGTATTCAGTTTTCTAAGTTTTTTGGTCTTTATTTACATTCAAAATCCCTCAATCCTCTGTGTACATTGTGAGTTAAAATAATCAATAGAATACGTGTTATTCCTACCTATTTAAAAGTATTATGTTTCAAGGTTATTTGGTGCGAGGGACTATGTTTGTTTTAAGTTTGTAGTGACAACTGGTTCCAAGACGTGAGAGGAATTTGAATTGTGTTTGTTGTGAGAATTTAAATTTACTCTTTGCAAAAACTGCATTTTAGAACAGAGTAACGACCTTAAGATTTGTGATGATACCGGAAACTGATGGAATTTTTAAAGCAACATATAGGGTGTCCCCACCAGCTTTGTTTGTCGTCTGCTCGCTCCTCCACCAAACCTGATTTGCGTCTTTGATCGTCCAACCTGATTATAGAAATGGTGTTCCTTTTGTTCCTGTAGAGAATTTGTCCAGGTAACTGCAATCCCAGAGATGTAGCAAGTTTTTGTTAAGTGCAAAAAATATGTGAAAATAAGGAAAGAATTTTTTCTTTCTTCTAGCAGGAAGTTTTCTCGAAGCGGCGTCCGAATCGAAAATAGCTAGAGGTAATTCTTGTCTGCCATATTTTTTCGTTTTGTCCCAGGAGATTTATGTAAGTATCCCTTTGTTTCTTTTTGTAGTTACCCTAATCCGACCCATTTAATTCAACTTATTCACGACCCAGCTCTCCAATAAACTCCTGAGTGCCGTACTTACCAGTATCGATTATTTTGTTTGCCCTATCTCTACCCCCAGTAGTTTCTGTCTAAAAATTGGAGATAACTACACCGATGAAATTTCCATACAACGAAGAGTCAGACAAGGTTGCATTTTGTCGCCAACATTGTTCAATGTTTACTCGGACTAGTTATTTAAAAAGGCACTTAAGAGACAACCATATGCAATACAAATCAACGGGGAACTACTTAATATGATTAGATATGCAGATGATACAGTAATTCTGTCAGATAATATTGAAGGTCTCCCAATTCTGCTTGATCGTATTCACGAGGTAGGAGAGGAAATGGGCATTAAAATAAACTCAAACAAAACCAAATTTTTTAGTGTTTAATCGTGTCCCACATCCCGATGCAAAGCTTCACTTGAACGGAGTCCATGTTGAGAAAGTTCACAAAATGATATATTTCGGAACTGTGATAACGGACCAACTAGATCCAGGCATAGAAATAAAACGTAGAATAGCAATGACTAAAACTACTTTTATGAAAATGAAGTAATTTCTTTGCAATAATCATCTCAGTTTATACTTAAGATAAAGAATGGTTAAGTCTTATGTTTGGTCCGTACTTTTGTATAGTGCAGAAGTGTGGACACTAATAGTATCGATCATGAACGAAATTGAAGCACTGGAAATGTGGGTTCATAGACGAATGCTGAAGATACACTGGACAGCAAGGAAAACTAATGAAGTACCAAGGAGCGTCAACAAAGATAGCGAACTGCTAAAGACTGTTAAACATCGAAAAATGTCTTATCTGGGACATATAGTAAGAGGAAGTCGATATAAAATATTAAGTGATTCTTAAAGGCAAAATAGAGGGCCGTAGAGGTGTAGGAAGGAAACGAGTTTCTTGGTTGAGGAACATTCGTGAATGGACTCGGATATCAAATGCAGGACAATTATTTCATATTGCAGAAAATCGAGAAGCCTTCGCAATGGTGATCGCCAACGTCGGATAATTCTGATATGGCACGCGAAGAAGAAGAATAAGTATTGTCTTTGTACTTTCCATTTTCCACTGTCTTCGTATTTGAATTTCCAGAACCCTGTACTTGGCGATCTTTTCGTTCTGTGTAACACGAAGATTATTGTTGTTGGGTTTCGCCACATCAATTAGTGTTGTTTGTCTCTTAAGTTTATTAACTAATATGATATCTGGTCTATTATGTGCCACTGTTTGGTTTGTGAGCACAGGGCGGAGTTTCTTCAATTATTATTATTATCCAGATTTAGCCATACGGCTGACACTCACTCTATGGGAGAAAATTCACTCATCCCAGCTACGGTATCAAAAGGATTAAGCTCATTGGTGGGACTCATTCCGTGCTATCGAGTCCTTTTGAAACTTGGTAAATGGTTTCATATTAGTCCACAAGAACCTTAAGTCCCTTAAGAACCCTCAGGATGTGCGTCAAATTTGGGATGAAAGGTACAGTTTCTAACCAGTTTTGTCAGAACTCAGGTTAACCAAAGGGCTCTAATTAGGTGTTAGATGCTAACTGTGCCCATTTTATTTATTACAATAATCCTCAATTATGGTTAAATAGGGACTTTATAACTAAATCCCTAGATGTTAGACAGTTGGCAAAGGTGCGATAACTATTAAAGAACATATCCCAGAGTTCTAAAAATCCTAAAACTTAACGTTTCTTTCGTTTTCACTTACACCAAAGGGATCTCGATGTCTAGCTCGAGGAGAGTAGTAGCAAGATAGGTTTAAAATAAAAAACCAAGGGTATAGGTGCTACTCAACTTGTGTGAAAGCTGTTCCTGTTTATTCTGTAATATTTTTTTCTAATTTTGGTTCGAAATTTCACCATTTTGCAACTGGTACCTATACCTGTTATTAGTTTTTATCTTAATCATTTAAGATAAACAAAGAAAAAAAAATCATAAACGTAGAAGTGTCGAAAGGAACTAATCATTTCAAAACTTTCCTTGCCAGCTCAAGATATTTTCGTTATCGAACTAAATTCCAGTTTAAGGATTCTGTCAGCAGACAAGACAAAATAGTCGGAAATCAAAATACATTATCTACATTATCGTTAATAAAATCTTTAGAAACAGGACTATATCCGTAAAAACATATCCGAATGCAGACGCAGCAACTAACTACTGTGCGATGGGAAGGTGGTAGGTTCTTAAGTAGCTAAGGAAAAACGAAACACACCTTTACTGAACCTTCTCTTTTCTGTCTTTTGCTATGTGAGTGGTTTTTCTCTGGCAATTGACACTTCTCCACTTTGATTCTTTCGCTCCCATTATTTTACTTTAAATTGCCTTAACTGTTTCTTATTTCATAATTAATTTCTACTTAACTGTACACTTAACACTGTTAACAATAATTACTTAACAAAGACCGCAGGATCGCCATGTGAGGTGAGTCGTAGGTAGTGTTCTTCTTAAGTAGCTAAGGAAGAATGAAGCACATCTTTACTGAACGGAGCTCCAGTTTTTTCTAGTTCTTAAATTCGATTCCTTAATCTAATGCAGAAGTGTCACATACGAGCTACTTACTCAGCACTCGTGCCCAGAAATAAGACACTTCTCATTTTGAATTCTCGTTTATAAAAAATTATTAATTATAATTACAACTACTCGATATTATTTGATATTATTTAATATTAAATAATCTTTCTAATACATAAAAATTTGAATAATACCCCCATTACACCACACCTCAATCTTTTTTGATCTCAATGTAAACTAAAAAGCATTAAACCTCCGACTACTCAGAAACATCTAATAATAGACTACTAAGAAACCCCCATTTTAAAACCTGTCAATAACCGTATAATAAATTATTCATTATGTCTTTTATAATAATATATGTTAAACGCTATTCTGTAATTTATTTCTTTGTATGGGTTCTTGGGGTTCTTTTGTTTGTGTGGATTACAATTTTTACATTTTCGAAGTACTTTACTATATTTTCGTTTTTGTATTGTATATTGGGTCTACTTATAATCACAAATGTAGACTTTTTAAAATTTATATGTAAGTCATATAATATACCTTTTCTGGCAAAATTTACTCGATCTGTTATGATATTAACAAATGAAGCTCCAACTATATCGTTAAAATTAAGAAAATAAATAATAATTAACGCTACCAATTAAGTGAACAGTTAAGTGAAAAATTATGCTTGCCGAATCAACAAAATGTTTGTTGATATCACCCTGTTTCTTTTCAATTACTTAGACAACTATCAATGACACACATTGCAAAACAGGTTGCCTACATTAAGGAATAATCCAACCCCTATGACAGAGTTTTGAGAATTTAATGTTGTGTTATTTTTATATATTTTTAAAATAAACTGACAAATTTTTATGATTTATTTTTAAAGAATTTTTGTGACAAACAGTAATACTTTTGTCCTCATTTAGGTGTAGTGTAGACAGTTTTTTAACAAATTTATTTTCTCAAATGTTTTCCATTGTTGAACACATTGCCTGTGTATTTATATCAACGTTTTTTATCATATCCTTCACGCCAGATCTATTTGTTGAGTAGTTAATCAATTATGTATAAGTTATTGAGTTTTAATTTCCAAGTGCCATTCATAGGTGCAAAGTTGTTGATGTTGTAGAACATATATCTATTTTTGTGATCTCCGGAACTTGGCACAACTTCAGGTAACGCAAACCTTGAAATTATATTTTGCAGTCAGAAGTTTTACTACAAGATGATAGTATGCATTTATCTACTAGTTGCACGTTGTCACATGTTTGAAAAATTATAGAAATTAGGGAAAATAGAAGTCATTAAAGTAATAATTATTTATGCATAAACTATAACTGTAGCAAATATGAATATCGGCGACTGTTCTACATCTCATCTGTTGCCGAATCGCCTCTGATAGCTTTGTCACAGCCGCAGACGAAACTTCTAGAAAGAAATAGTTAGAGACCACGGCAAAGAAATATACCAATGTATATTTATAATTATTGTTTTTTATTATTACTATTTTCCGTCAACTTAAATCGATTAGTTTCCGTAAAGGACCGTTTCTTCCTTTTGAGAGAGTATTACAATTTTTATAGAATCCTCTTCAAGTTTTTTATGATTGTGTGTACTAGACTACATAGCCATGGGACATTTTAAGGTGTCATTTGACTCAGCATGAATTACATATAAATCAAAAATCAATACTACAGTATGTAAACTTTAATAACCATGCCGTCAATTTTTATCGGTACACAGGTAAGGTAACCTTACCATTCAGGGGGGGGGAGTGGATCTGCGACCTAATGCTGTACAAAAATATTGGTACCACTAGCAGGGACAATCTTTGAATTTCGCAATTTGATACAGGCATTCATACACTTATCGCCCAAACTGTTTACAGCAGGACTAGAATGTGCTTATAAAAAACTTAACTGGGAAGAGAAAGGTCTGAACATTGACGGTAGAAGATTAATAAATTTGAAATTCGCAGACGACATAGTTTTGTTCTCGGACAACCTCAAGGAGATATGTACAATGCTACATGAACTTCAGTGAGTGTATGCTAGTGTGTGTCTTAAAATAAACATCTACAAAACAAAATTGATGACAAACCTAGTACCTAGCGGAAATATCAATCTTGGAGACAACTAAGTAGAGCTGGTGGAAAAAAAACCTATACCTTGGACACGAAATAAAGATCACAAGAGGCAACCAAACATGCGAACTACGAAGAACAATAAACAAAGCACGGGCAGCCTGTGGAAAACTCAAAGACATCTTTAAAAACGATATACCAATTTCTTTAAAACGTACATTTGATCAATGTGTGTTGCCTGTGATGACATATGGTACCGAAACTTTGACATTGACAGCTACAACTTCTAAGACGCTGCAATAGCTCAGAGGAAAATGGAAAGGTCAATACTGAGTATATCGCTTCGTGACCGAGTTAGAAATTAAGACGAAGAACATGAGTTACCGATGTAATTTCCCGAATTGCAACACTGAAATGGAACTGCCTGACACGTCGCTCGAATGAGTGATGAAAGGTGGACGAAGAGATTGCTTGAGTGGAGGCCGAGGTTAGACAAAAGAAGTAGAGAAAGAAAGAAAGAAAAGTATTCAAGATAGACCACAATGGACAAAAATGAGAGAGGCCTATGTCCAGCAGTGGACGCAAAGGGCTGGGTGATGATGATGACGATTCATACACATAGTTTCGGATCGTTATTTAGATTACTTCTTTTGCAGTGCCGTACATATCGGCTGGTACGAGGGGTGAGAAATCTAGAGCCCAACTTTTGATTTTATCCACCATTCGTTGAGATCATCAAATGGTACAAATTTAAAAATTTGAAAAACAAATAAAAAAATTGAAAATTGAACATATTTTTAAAGTACCCTGTGGTGTTTAATTTTTATTCGATAATATAACTCTTTAAGAGTATCCAGCTAAAATTTTCTACCAAAAAACTTCTAAAAAATAAATTACTGAGCAAGAAATCGAAAATGAAGATATATAAAACAATAATTCGACCAACTATGATGTAAGCTGCCGAAACCCTTAGCATGACAAAAAAACAAGAGGAAGACCTTGGAATACTAGAAAGGAAAATACTAAGAGCAATATTAGGACCAATAAAAATTGATGAAAACCAATATAGACAAAGAACGAATCATGAACCACTAAACGAAATTAAAGAGGATATAGTTTGTAAAATACAACAGCAAAGGGCAAAATGGCTAGGACATATATGGAAATCAGGACCATCTACGACAATATTTTCAATATTGGAATGGACACCAGTTGGTAAAAGAAGACGTGGAAGACCAAGATCTACATGGCTACAAGAAATAACAAATTATCTCAACAGGGCGGGCGTACGGCAATGGAGAGAAAAAACCAGAGATACGAAACAGTGTAGAAAAATAACAGGAAAAATTAAATAAAGAAAATGAGGACTGATCTACCTTGTAACATAGATCTAGAGAGCTTAAGCGGCGTAACCCCGTGTGGGGTGTTTAGCCACTATATATATATATATATATATATATAATATATATATATATATATATATGGTGTTAATCACAGCTGATTAAGTTAGAAAATAAACCAAGTTAGGCTCTTTGGGTAAAAACAGCTGAAAGGATAGGCTAAGTGTACTCTTTAGTCCTTTATTGATCCAATATTTCGTTGATAGTTATCAACATCATCAGGGATAATCTACAATTAGTTTACATGAAAATTGACAATCTGTTATAAATACGTTGATCTTGCTTACGATTTTGAGAATGGTGCCGTAAAAGCTGGTCAAATTTATAAAATTTTGTGAAAAAAATTGTATAAGTTTTTTTCTCACAAAAGAAAAACAGAAAAAACATGTAATGTTAAAATTCACTAAGACTGGTACAAAGACAATGCACAATTTCAACTAATTGTGTGTAGGACCGAATGTCCTCTCTCGAGAGTTTTACATCTTATAAATTCTTATTTCTTATTAAACTGTACAGAGTGTCATGTAAAGTGAACCAACGTGGTTGATTGTAGGTTGGAAGACACTAACCTCTAAAATCTTCTTCTCTCTTAGATGGTCAAAGTAGAGGGGAGACTTTAGTGGCCCTTGCCTTATTGGTTGTCTGTACCTGTATTAGAATAGAATCTAAGGTAGGACATATTTTAAGTAAAATTTTAAATTGTTAACATGATTGAAGATCACGGTAACAAAAGTGTAATAAATAGATTTTGGTTGATTCCAAGACCTAGTTATTTTGTAAAGGTTGAAGATTAATAAAGTACTGTTATATTTGAGTTTTGATATGAAATGTTAATTATTATATATATATATATATATATATATATATATATATTATATATATATATATATCCGGTTTTTTAGGCGTTACGCCCGTCCGGTAGGGATCTACGGAGGAGTATCACCGAGCCGCAAGCTCTTATCTCATGCCGTACTGCTCCACCATAGGCCGATTAGAACCCAGCATATCCTAGTCTAAGCCGCAGATTCATCTAGAATTTTAAACTGCTGCGTTAGATTTTTTGTTTTCTGTACACCGAGCTTGGGCTCGACCCACATCCACTAAACCATTCGACAGTGAAGCGAATGAGAGGCAGCCGCACAGCCCGCTGAGCTATCTGACCGACAAATGTTAATTATTATAAATTGATAAAGTGCTGTATGATTTTTTTACTTTAAGAGTCTATTGTTAAACTATGTGATAAACTAGAGTTAAATTTATTCTAAAATGGAAACTATTGAATTATTGAATTTCATATGTTGTTTGTCTACTGTTAGAAGAAAGGAATAAATTTCACTGAGATGATACACTCAAAGTCAAACCTAATTGGTTAAAAAACTTAACCAATGTAGAGATTCCTCACGATGTTTCATGTATATTAGCGTTAGGTCCAAAATTTAGCATAGAACCTGTTTTACATTATAATATCTCTGTAAAGCGTCTTATGGCCGATATAGACTATGCCACTTCTTTTATTAAACAGAAAGAATTAAGATCAATCGCCACAGCTAGAGCAACAAACACTCTTACTAATTATGTAACAAGTAACAGTTCAACTAAACCTTCATTCTTACAACAACTAGTAAATAAAACAAAATATTTTCTTAAACAAAACCCACAACTAATAGTTACTTTATCAGATAAAGGTAACGTAACTGTAGTTATGGAAAAACATCAATATATGGCACTGTCCAATGAATTAATAACAAATAGTAATACCTATATTGAACTACGCAGTGATCCTACTTCTTCTGTTCAGACTAAAAGCAACAAACTCATAAAGTCATTAAACACAAAAGGCATGATAGACAATGCCACAAAATATCAATAAAGGACTAAAGAGTACACTTAGCCTATCCTTTCAGCTGTTTTTACCCAAAGAGTCTAACTTGGTTTATATATATATATATAATATATATATATATATATATATATATATATATATATATATACATATACGGCTGGGAACAGGAGACGGTTTATTTATACCGTCGATGATGGCGTGGCGTAGGTGGGCGTTGGCGCGAACATTTCCGACTGTGGGATTTTGAACAGAAATGGAATGTTCATAAATCCTATTTTGGATTCTACGATTTGTTTGGCCTATATAGGATCGAGGACAGTCTGCACAAGGTATTTCATAAATTCCGTGCTGTTCATTTGGAATATTGTCTTTGTTTGATCGGACAAGAAATGAAAGTTTTTGTTGGGGTGTATTGTTTATTAAAAAAATCCACAAGGAAAAATTCCTGTAGCTGGCTGTATACCACGTATAACAAAAAGAGGTTAATCTTTGTAAATGGGTATATTTATTTAAAAAACCCTTAAAAGGGCCACATCAATAAAACAAACGTTTTCGGACCACACAGTCCATCATCAGGTTTTTAAAATCGAAAAATGCTAGGTCACAATGCCTGAGCCACCAAAATACTAGGGTAAAAACCCTTTAAATTACATTTAGTTATGAAATATTGTACATTGTGTTGTAAAATAACTGTGATGTTCAGTATTAAATTAAATTTGACTATAGGTAACACATGGCTCAATTGGGTTCCAGAGCCGGTGAGAGGGAACCTCTGCACTCGGAGAGTTCCACGCTGTTCTTCTAACCTGATTGTTTATTGTTTAAATATTGTTTTTATTCCTCGAGGTTTCAGAATTCTGTCGATTTTTTCGATATGTATATATATATATATATATATATATATATATATATATATATATATATATATATATTATTTATGATTATTTTTTCTTTTTTCAATGAAAAAGTCTGCAAAAGTAAGTTTATTTGAGCTATTATTACTGAGTGGTAGGAATTTTTGTGTTGTATATGTCCGACAATATTCCCAAAAGTGTCAAAATATTCCCAAAACTGGACGATCGGACTGTATCAACATTATCCAGCTTGTATATAATCCTATATCTTTTTTTTATTACGTTTTGAAGCAATTCAACTTATTTTTACTTAAATTTTTAATAATATTCTGTGTAATTTTAGAATCATAGGTTCCATAGGTTAGTGAACTGTTTTTAAAAGGTTCGTAGAACTGAGTTCACTAACCGTATTTTCAGAAGAGAGTTATCCTTTTCTGATAACTCACAAAAAGCCTTTTGATAAATCTATCAAAATCATATTTTTTGTTGTCGTAAGAAGTTGTAACAAAGTGACAACAGTATTATATGCACTAAGATCAAGCACAATATGTTTCGAAAATGGGACGGAGTGCGAACACAGAAAGTGCATTGATCTGACTGAAAAAAAAAGTAAAAAATAAACGAGAACAGGAGATCCGCCGAAAAACGTGCGAAAAACATTCTCAGACGCTTTTTATGTCTCTCTACCAGACTTAATGACAAAAGTATTGCTCAATTTCACTTCTTGGGTTGCAGATATACAGGGCGGGAAGATATAGGGAATGTTTTAACATTTTACAAAGCAATACAGCAAATAAATTATATGTAATTACAAAGTTATCTATGGACATAAAAAAGTATTTGTAGTATTTGTTTGATCTTCTTCTTCGCGTGCCATATCAGAATTATCCGACATTGGCAATCACCGTTACGAAGGCTACACGATCTTCTGCAATATGGAATAATTGTCCTGCATTTGATATCTGAATCCATTTACGCATGTTTTTTAACCAAGAAACTTGTTTTCTTAGTATACCTCTACGGCACTCTATTTTGTCTTTAAGGATCAGTTGTATTATTTTATATCGACTTCCCCTTACTATATGTCCCAGATAAGACATTTTTCGATGTTTAACAGTCTTTGCAGTTCTCTATCTTTGTTGACGCTCCTTAGTACTTCTTCATTAGTTTTCCTTGCTGTCCAAGGTATCTTCAGCATTCGTCTATGAACCCACATTTCCAATGCTGCAATTTTGTTCATTTTCGATACTTTTAGCGTCCACACTTCTGCACTATACAAAAGTACGGACCAAACATAGCACTTAACCATTCTTTGTCCTAGTGCTAAACTGAGACGGTTATTGCAAAGAAATGACTTCATTTTCATAAAAGTAGTTTTAGTCATTGCTATTCTACGTTTTATTTCTATGCCTGGATCTAGTTGGTCCGTTATCACAGTTCCGAAATATATCATTTTGTGAACTTTCTCAACATGGACTCCGTTTAAGTGAAGCTTTGCATCGGGATGTGGGACACTACTAAACACTAAAAATTTGGTTTTTTTAGAGTTTATTTTAATGCCCATTTCCTCTCCTACCTCGTGAATACGATCAAGCAGAATTTGAAGACCTTCAATATTATCTGACAGAATTACTGTATCGTCTGCATATCTAATCACATTAAGTAGTTCCCCGTTGATTTTTATTCCATATGGTTATCTCTCAAGTGCCTTTTTAAATAACTGGTCCGAGTAAACATTGCACAGTGTTGGCGACAAAATGCAACCTTGTCTGACACCTCGTTGTATAGAGATTTTTTCGTTGTAGTTCCAATTTTTACGATAGCAGTTTGAATCCACTACAAATTTTTAATGATCCAAATATCCTTGTCATCTATTCCGATATTTTTCAGTATTTGCATTAATTTTACATGCTGTACTTTATCGACTGCCTTTTCGAAGTTCACGAAACATGCAAATACATCTTGTCTTTGGTTACGGCATTTTTGTAATAGGATGTTAAGCGCAAAAAGTGCCACCCTGGTTCCCATAGCATTTCTGAAACCAAATTGGGTATCTTCAAGATCTTCTTCGCATTTGCGTCTAATTCTGCTGTGAAGTATTCTTAGGAAAATTTTAAGAGTCTGGCTCATTAAGCTAATTAATCGATATTCTGAACATTTTCTCGCATTGTGTTTTTTAGGTATTGCGCTTTTTAGGTATTTAGATGGATTTGAGCCAATGTGTGGGAATCACTCCGGTGTTATATATTGAATTAAAAAGTCTTACTATAAAAGTATATATATATATATATATATATATATATATATATATATATATATATATATATATATATATATATATATATATATATACTATAATATAAAGTCTACTACTTTTATGTTATCATCCTCTATTAGTTTCAACAACTCAGTTGGTGTATCATCTGGACCACAAGCTTTTCAAATTTTAGCGTTATTTATAGTGTGTTCTACCTCGCATTTCATAATTTCTGGGCCATCAGTACAGTTTTGGTAGATTTCGGCAATATTATTCCCCTGTCATCTTCAAACAACACTGATATATACAACTGCCATTCTTTTCTTATTTCGTGCTCATTTACAATAATTTTGTTATTATTGTCAACGAGTACAAAGGGAACTCGTTTTTTAAATACGTTACTCATTTCTTTTAGTTTTTTGTGCACATTAAATAAGTCGTGTTTAGATATTACATCCTCCATTTTGTCGCACCTTTCTCTCATCCATTGTTCTTTGGCTAATTTGATCTCCTTTTTTTGTAGTCTTTTTTTTTATATTCCTAGAACACTTCTAAATAATTTTTGATTACAATGTTACTTATAAAAATTAAAAATGTATTGCTCTTTTTCTTTTCGCTTTAGGATTTGTAGTAAAATGTTGATTGAAATTAAAAAAAAACTATCTGGAGTGTATATTTGATATATTTTAAAAACGAACACCCATGTTGTCAGCGAAATGCAACATTTTTCTCTTTTGTTTTTTGCACTCCAAATGCACGTAGCTTCATCAGTAACTGTAACGAAGATGTCTAAAAATACAGATTTAAATTCGATGTTATAGGCCAAGAAATAACAGATAAAAAATCATAGGAATGTATATTGCACTACAATTTTCATCGCATGCTAGAAAAATTCAGTGTTAAATTTTTTACATGATAAGGGACTTGCTACGCTACATTTCAAAATATTTTTAATACTGTTTGCAATATTGTTTACCGTAGAGATGACAGTCATAACTGAAAAACGGAGGAAAAACAAAACTAAAATAAAGCAGATCAAGAAAAAGAGCGATTTACTGGACAGTGTTAAAACAAATTTAACAAAAATAGTTTAAGTGAAATTTTGAAACTTATCTATGAATCTCTCAATCGAATAATGCTTATAACTTATTAATACAGAGAAAAGTATGTAGGAAAAAGAGCTACATATTCTGGGAAAACATTCATTTTTAATTTCTTAGGATTTTTTTTCCTGTCGAAATTATTCTCACAGCTATTCTTATGTTATTAGCCGCCGGTCTAAAACGATCTAATGAGGTGTACTTGTACCATTGTTTGTGGTCTCCAGCTAGGAAATTCTTTTACCCTTAATATTTCTCTCTTCTGATAATATGATATAAATACTCTAGCTTTTTTTTTTACTTGGTTGCTTTCTATGACTTCTTCTTGCTCAGCTTTTTCCTGTTTAGGGGTCGCTGTTCCTTATTCTTCTTCGCCACTCATTTCTGTGTATCGTGTCTTCTTCACCTAAACCTTTTATTCTCAAGTCCTCTGCAACACAGTCCTTTAATCTTCTCGGTTTTCTTTTACCTCTCTTTTCATCAACTTCTAACAGCTCTATCCTTCGTCCCATATAGTTTTCATTTTTACGTCTGACGTGACCAAACCATTGCAGTCTTTGTTCTTGAAATTTTTTTGAGACTGCAGTCACTCCGGCTCTTTTCCTAATCAAGTTTTTCCTGATTCTGTTCCTTCTAGCCTTACCTTGCATTACTATGTCCCCAACACTTCCTGCTCCTCCCAACTACATATACTCTGTTTTCGACCTGCCAACTTTAATCTCTTTTCAATAACTCTTGTCCAACTCTCCACCCAACATTTCTTTGCTCTCCTTTACTAACACTATCGTCACTATCTCTTCTCTGTCTATCTACTATCTACTTCTCTGTCAGTACATCCATAACAAAATGGCTTTGTAGTTATTTCAATTCATTGAATCTTTTTTCTGTAACAATACCGTTCAACAGATCTAAGTTTCTTCATATGGTCTACCTTCAGTATTTATTTTCCATTTCTTACGATGAAGTAGAGGAAACATAGCATCTTAAGGCTTTTACCTGAGGTTCACAGAAAGATCAGGGTTAACTTCTCATTTTAAGAAGTGATTGTCGTGCTATTTCATCATGTCCTCTTTTTTTCTGGTTGGTATTTTCATTAAAGCAGAAACCCAGGTGTTTATAATATTGTTAACCCTGCCCAAATGTATTCCTGCTATCTTTAAGTTTCCTATGGTTTTTTTGTGATAATCACAAACTTAAATTTCTTTGTAGTTATTTGTAGACCATGTCTAATAGACTACTCAATCTAGTCAATGGGCTAGTTCTATTTACTGTGTGTTGAAAAATTAACATAACAAAAATAGCCAAAAACCAAAAAAGATATAAAATAATTCTAGTAGAAGTGTCGACAGCTATAACAAATATTTGTGGGTCGTCATATTCTGCTCCTATGTTGTGCTTTCTTCATACCTTCTTAGTAAATTATTTTTAGGGTCTTTTACCAATTAATTTATATGGCTCAGCTGAATATGTAATGGAGAAAATAGTATATTACTTTATGAGACGGAGAAGCATGACTTTTCTTGACGCGCCCGATATTATGCGCCGAACGAAGTGAGGCGCGTAATAGAGGGCAAGTCAAAAAAAGTCGCTTCTTTGCCGAATAAAGTATGCTATTTTTTCTTCAAACGTAGCAATTTTCAACCATAAATTGTACAATTCATACGCTATTTTTACTCGAAATTAACTGTGATAACTATCAAAGTCATCTAGATGTTAGAAATTAAAATAATTAAGTCGTCGGTGGGATTTGCGTCTCCCTGGGTACAGTTTTTTGCAATTATTAAAGTATCACCAATAATTACCAATGCGTATCAAGAGTCGGGAACATTTTTGCACGGTTTCAATTTTGAAAATGCCTCATTAACTAATTGTACTTTTAATATTACTATAAATAAAAATTATGTTTAATTGTTGTTAATGACATTTGTATTGTTGCTTTGTGACATGTTTCATATTGTTGCCATGACAACATTTTTCCCTCCGCCATAAAGAAATGGAAAAAAAACTGCTGCCGGCGGAGACATCAAACTTTGACAGGATCAAGTTAGATAAGTAATGTCATCATTATTTGACGTTTGAAAAAAAAAATTATTTCCTGCCTTATAATTTTTAACTTATTTTTTGACACATCTTCTTTTTCACCTACTTTTTCTCACCAAGTTACAAGTTTTACCTCCAGAATAATTAGGTGTAGTCGTTTTATTGCTAAAGCAACAAGTTTCAGTATCATTATTGAGTTTCCCAATTCATCCATTGATGTTCGTAGTATGTTATCTTACTCGAAGATTTGTAAAAAGAGGTAGGAAAGAAGGGAGCAGTTGAAAAGACAGGATTTCTTAAAATAAAATACCTATTGCAAAAACGTTATTTTGTGGAAATTGTGGGACGAAATGCATCTCAATTTGATGTATGTTTCATCAGTCAAATCTGGGGTTTTCTGACAATAAAATAAACCACAAAAATTATTTTTATTGGTCCTTTCACTTGCATGCCGGAAATCATTCGCAAAATTGAAATAAAGAAGTTTGTAAATAAATTTACATTAACATTTCTTAAGCGCTTGATGGTAATTTCTGCAGATTCTTGTTGAATTCTTGCACAAAGTTCGATTTCGTCTTTTGGATGGATAGTTAACATTTTTTTTACCGATCAAGTCTATAATTGTGAATCTGGAGACCTCAATCTGTTTGGAAAACTGTAGTTAAGCCATTGCCTCACAGTTCTAAGATAATGAATTCAACATCCATCTAATTCAACAAATAAATTTAATTTTTAATTAATTGTAAGGTTTTGAATAGACCAGGACCTCCTATCAAGGCAGATACGAGCTACTTCAATGCATTTTACAAGGTAAAGTTGACGGAAAAACGGCCCCAGGACGAAGAAGAATATCCTGGCTTGCTAACCTGAGAGCATGGTATAGAAAGACCTCAACACAGCTATTTCGTATAGCAACCAACAAAGTCATCATAGCCAGAATGATCGCCAATGTTCGGAACGGACAGGCACCCTAAGAAGAAGAAGAAGGACCTCCACGAGTCGGTTTTTACTGATACTAAATAAAACATTCTGTGCGTTAATAATTTCTTAAAAAACAAGACACTAATAATTCCCTCGTCAAGTGTTCCTTAGCAACTGTTTTTCTTTAATCCTGACTTTTAAAGTTTTTTATTTAATTGCTGTCGAATAGCGGTAATTTGTGGCTTTTTTCCTTCTCTGGAAGTCCTCTGCTTTACACCGGTTATACTGCAGTCAACTGACCTATTGTGCATCTTCCATTACTATTATACAAATCTTTGGTACTTGGGCAAATCTATATAAGTTCTGCGTAATACCTGCTAGAACTTTTCTATGGTAGTACTTTATATCAAGGGACTCTTATATCAATGGACTCGTATTATTAAGAGACATATTAAGACCTACGCGACCACAACCTTTCTCATAGCTACAGTAAGTTCTGCCGAAGCTGCCTTACTGTACTGTAGGACTTTAATAGGAGTGATTAGGAGCTATTTATGACAGAAACAGAGTTGGCGAACTGGATGTCCTGTCTAATTATTTCTTTTATAGGCTCCAGAATAGTCACTCATTTCTGAGTCGTCCTCTGGGCCATCTCTTTTCCTTTAGTCTCCGTTTCCATTTTATTTCCACAAATTGGGACCTAATGCTGTCAGACATGGCGAATAAGGGCTATAATCCTCCAGAGTTCGTCAACTCTTTGGGGCATCGCTTAGGCAACACTTTTCGTGCTACACCTCAAGAAGGGTGCTACCGTTGTGCTACTGAGTAGAACAGTACAAAACAAATCTTGCCGTTTTCATTAGGACGTGCCGTGTTAGAGATGAGAACTTCCTCACCTCACCCATCTGTTGTACGCGTTACTATTCAGTTTAGAACTTCCGGTCCCGGTTCCAGACCGGCACGGAAGATGTGGCATGGTTCCTAAATATTTTTTTTTATAAATTATGTATTGTTTAAGTTTTCTTCTTGGACCCATAAACAATATTCCACCAGATTCAAAAATATTCAATTACTTATTTTATTCAGCTTATACTGATATCCTCATAAATGTGATAAAAAGAATGTTAGGAATAGCAGAGATGAAAATACTTAACAAAAATCATACACCGAATATGGAACGATCATATAAGCCGAATGACAACAAATAGAGTAGTAAAGACGACAAGAGACGGTTCCCCAATAGGAAGACGATCAGTAGGAAGACCATAAAAACGATGTAACGATAACTTACTGGAGGCACATTGAAAAACAGACAGAGTCATATCTACATAAACAGAAGAAGAAGAAGAAGAAAACAGTTAATATTGCAGCTGTGGTACAACATAATTAAAAGACCATCTTTTTAAGAATCCAGTCTTGTGTTGCCATTCTCGCTCCTTTATTTTTTTTGTCGTGGTCATGTTGCCTGGTCTATGCAGAAAAGGGTAAACATACACTTCAAATTATGAAATATTTTTATACGGCGATAATGAACTGCCATTGGGTGGTCCCTCAATTCCTGCACACTTGCGCCTGCAATAAAAAACCGAACTCTTTCGATCGTAAAGGAGTGGAAAATGACGCCACTAACGTTTTAACTGTTTTTGACAGGCCTTTTCCTTAATATTAAAACTGTCATAAATTATTTAGTTTCCTGCGAGTGTAGATGATTAAGTATCGGGTTAATATATGAGGATATCTTTAAAAATGAGAGGAGCGTGCGTGTTTGCAGCATAAGATTAAATGCAATTGGCTACTTATTTATTTGTTCTGACAGAAAAAAGATGACTATATGGTTGTCAAATCTGGATCTC
Organism: Diabrotica balteata; assembly: GCA_918026665.1. Taxonomy (NCBI): domain Eukaryota; kingdom Metazoa; phylum Arthropoda; class Insecta; order Coleoptera; family Chrysomelidae; genus Diabrotica; species Diabrotica balteata. The sequence continues at coordinate 54,499,250 of OU898276.1, read as the reverse complement.
AACTCAGATAAAACGATTTTCTTACTTTCTGTTCATCTGTCATCAACTCATCAACACATTCTTCAAACATCCTTGGGAATATGTAGACATGGATTAAAGACAACGGAATATATACAACTTGAGATTCGCAGATGACATCGTTATGATAGTTAAAAATTTGTAAGAAGTAATAGACTCTATAACAATATTTACATTCTCCAGTTTGATGTTTTTTACTGGGAATTTACTGCTCATCAATAATTGTTGATCCTGGGAAGTGGTTTGCAATAAGAGATCACAAGGTTAAAATACAAACGAAGACAAAAAATGACAGAGTAACCTTTCAAGGAATGAAAAAGCTCATCAAAAACCACCTTATCTTTGCACGTTCGATTTCGATTAGTAAACACTTATTTTTTAATTTTTTATTTACTTTATTGCTTTTAATAACGGGGTAACATAGCATGAAATTTCGATTTTGAACTTTGGCAACAAATATAAGGCATTTGAAATAGCCTTAAACAATGCAGAATTTAAGCTTTTAAAGTAAAAACAATCACACGTCACGAAAAAGACCTCCATGAAGAAGCCGTTTTAAATGTTTTAGATTGTTTGTAATGTAAGTTTAAAGTCAACGTTTTTTAGACATACTTAGAATGCCTCACATTTGGTGTCAAATCTTCCGAGATTTATGATCTTACAATGGAAATTTCACAGTCAATGCAAGTAATAAAGTTTATTGATCTCATAAGAATCATAAAAAATGGCAAAAATCTCGCAATATTTATTTATTTAATAAATTTATAAAAACTGATTTATCCAACTTTAATAAACTGAAATATCCAACGTAGAATTCAAATTAACAACTATACCTTTGAGCAAATCAAAGAATTCACATATATTGGATCGCTAGTAAACGCAACAAACACGACAAGCGACAAAATAAAAGGACGCATAGCAATAGCAAACAGAACTGTTCACGGTCTTCAGAAACATTTAAAAAATAAAAAAATAAAACGTGCAGTAAAGCTCCATATATACAATACCTTAGTATGTTGTTTGTTTTGATATATGGGGCTGAAACGTGGACCTTATCTCAATATGATAAACAAAAACTTCTTGGTGTTTTTGAGAGAAACTGCAATGGAAATGCACTAGTTAATTGGGCGGAGGACGAACATCTATCAATAAAGTTTGACGCCAAAGACCGACCTACATTCATGTCAGCAGCATGGAAGAAGGAGTACAATCCTGACCTATGTTTTGTCTCTACTAATATAAATGACAACCTCTATCAGTCTCTCGAAAAGTAATGGACGACTTCCCACACAGCCAACACCACCCAGTGATCTTAGAGGCGGGAACCCAGATTCCTATAATCACATCCATCCCTCGCCCACGTTGGAATCTAAAGAAAACCATTTGGGGTAGCTTTTCTGCGGAACTGGACAAGACTCTAGGCTGGATACCCCCTGCCATCAGAAATTACAAAAGATTCGTTGGAGCTGTAATAAGCACGGCCAAAAATCATATACCAAGAGGCTACCGAAAAGAATACATTCCTGGTTGGTCTCATAACAGCGAAGAACTGTACCAAAATTTCCTTGAAAGCGGCGATCAAGAATTAGCCGATGAACTGCTCCATAGCCTAGATGCAGCGAGACAAGAAAAATGGACGGAAACTGTAGAAAGTCTTAATTTTCAATCATCACGTAGGCAAGCATGGACACTACTAAGAAAATTAGGAAGCGGAACTCCCATAAGAAGGAACAAAACAACAATTAACCCAAACACTATTGCCTCATATCTGGTATCGATATCTAGGGCCCCGAAAGACAAGCCACACACAATCAAGGTAAAACGAGAGTTCAAAACTTTAAAATTCCAATCTGCAGAAACCGAATCTTCTTCTTAACGTGCCCTATCAAGTCCCTTGACGTTGGCGATTAACATGTCTCTGTCTCGAGCTATTCTAAATAGTTGCTCAGCTTTCTTTATTCCTGTCCACTCCCTGATATTCTTCAACCAAGGGGCCTGCTTTCTACCAATTCCTCTGCGTCCTTCGATTTTCGAGATTCGAGAAACCGAATACTCTCGCCCTTTCACTTGCGAAGAAGTCACTATAGCTCTCAAGGATGTAAAGCCAGGTAAAGCCCCAGGTTTTGACAATAGTCATTCTGAATTCTTAATTAACAGCGGCAAATATGCGAGGGAATGGATGGCCCACTTTTTCACAGATATTATGAAGACCGGTACCATACCACAGGAACTTAAACACTCGAAGATCATTGCCATATTAAAACCAGCGAAACCAAATGATAGCAACCCTAAGAACTACAGGTTTCCGACCGAAAAGAAGCTCCTCAGATCAGGTTCTTTCACTTACCACATTTATTGAGGTAGGGTTCCAGAGAAAACTTAAAACTACAGCCGCATTCATAGACTTAACAGCGGCCTACGACACAGTCTGGAGAGAAGGCATGATATACAAGCTCCTCCATATAATCTCTTGCAAATCTACCGCTCGAATAATCAACAGCATGCTAGCCGACCGAACGATTCAAGTAGTCATGGGAACCGACATCAGCACCCCAAGAAAACTGAAGAATGGACTGCCTCAGGGATCTGTCCTAGCTCCTCTGCTCTTTAGCCTGTACATCCGATCCCGATGACTGGGTCCTTGCAACAAGGTGTAAATCAATTGAACAAACAGAAGAAATCCTTACAGCAGACTTACACACAGTGGGAAAGTATTTCCGTAAATGGAGGCTCCAACCAAACGCTATCAAAACAGAGGTTTCCAGTTTTCACCTAACTAACAAGCTTGCAGGAAGAACACTGAACGTCCAATTTGAAAACACCACACCGGCCTACAATAAAACACCAATGTACCTTGGGGTGACTCTTGATAGAACTCTATCTTTCAAGGAACATCTGCCAAAAACAGCGCAAAAAGTTAAATCCAGAAACAACATCATCCAGAAGCTGTACGCATGCTTCCACCTTGCGATCATCTGCCCTGGGCCTTGTTTTCTCAACCGCGGAATACTGCTCTTCAACCTGGCTTAACAGCCCACATGCACATAAAATAGATGCCCAATTGAATAACACAATGAGAATGATTGCTGGTGTTATCAAATCCACCCCTACGCAATGGCTCCCAGTCCTGAGCTACATTCCACCACCCAGACTACGGCGTATACACTCCCTCACTAGTGAGTACCAAAAGAAACTTAGCAACGAGACCCTGCCAATTCATCAAGATATAGATGCTGCCAACGGTAACCGTTTGCGCTACAGGCGACCGCCAATAAAAACAGCACAGATTGCACTGGAAAATGAGTTCAACTTAACGACCACTTGGACTCGAGAATGGATGGAACAACAAAATAGCAGCTTACCCTGCATCACACAAAAACCACCAGGTTTTGACTTATCACGCAACACATGGACTATGTTGAACCCAATCAGAACCAAACATGGCAGATGCGGTTATATGATGCACAAATGGGGTAAACGACCATCCCCACTCTGTGACTGCGGACAACCACAAACCATCTGTCACATCACAGAACAGTGTCCCACAAGATCCTATCAAGGCAGGTCCGAGGATTTCCTAATGGCGACTCCAGAGTCGATAGAATATATAAATAAGTTAGATGTCCGTTTGTAAACATATATGTATTATGTTTTATACAAAGTATGTGTAAATTTAAATGTAAATGTGTCAAGTGCCGTACGATAAATAAATAAAATAATAAGAGAAAAATTCTTAAAAAGATTTTTGGGGCCTTAAATGAAAATGGGCTATGGCGTCGAAGATACAACTTTGAACTATATCAATTATACACCGATCCAGATATTGTGAAATTCGTTAAAGTGCAGAGACTTAGATTGGCTGGACACATTGCTAGGATGTCAGATCGCGAATACACGTAGAGATTAACATTTTTAAAACCAAAGGGCACAAGAAGTAGAGAACGACCACGAAGGAGATGGATCGATGATGTGGAAAAATATCTACAAATTCAAGGGTCAGAAAATGGAGGGAAGTTGCAAGGAATCGACAGGAGTAGCTACTTCTTTGTGAGCAGGCCAAGATCCACAACGGATTGTCGAGCCACTTATGATGATGAATCTTCAAACACTTGGTTATAATAATAGCCCACTATTTTAAAATATTCTTTTTTTTTTAACCGATTTCGGACGGGAAATCTAAACGTCAAATAACAGTAATAAATTTAAGCTTAATTACAATTATTTGATTATTTATTCTATATAAACATAATATTTAACTTAGACATGCCACAAAGAAAACAGTTTCAGAACCTTTTTATGCAATAATTTGTCGAATTTGGCATACATTTATTAGAACATTGAATCATTCCAAATTATTCCTGTGTCATTCGACTGGTCTCTAAAACATCCTACAATGTTCTGCTTCGGTTCGATTTTGCTTTTCTAGGAATGAATAAAATAGCACCAAGTCAAACCAGTAATATTAGTTGGAATAATTACATGCATTTATTATACGACGTGCACAAAAAAGAGTCTAAAGGTCAAGCACTTGGTTTTGCATTTAATAAAAAGAAAATCAGTACTTCTATTTTTAATCTAACTGCTATTAAATTTAGTCAAGTACTCACATATTTAATAGGTGGGTGTGAGTTTGTAGAAAAAAAGTTGAATAAATAAATTTCTATGAATCCTTATAATATATCTATCATCTTTGTATCTAATAGTATCCAAAATACAAATAAAGCAACCGTTTATTAGAAGTAGTCCAAGAAGTTGATGCCGCTTTACACAGTTTTTAGTAAAGATACCAAAAATCCTCTGCTAAATGCAGAGCAGTAAAAATCCACAGAAGAAAACTGAATACAGCAAACAGCTTAAAATATAAACCCCTGTAAGTTCACATGTTTTCAATAGTAAACCTAACTGAAAGAGAGGAACAGAAAGGAGGAAATTGGTAGAAAAACAGAAAGAATATTCTGTCTTGTTTATTTTAAACAATTTGAGAAACATATAAATTGTAAAGAATTCAAACCCAGAACATCTCAGTTATGAAGCGAATATATACCCCTAAATGTACGACTGTTACTTAACTAAGTAGCTGTTGTTATACTGCTCAAATATTCAAATATGTTTTGACTATTACAAACGCCAACGTGACGTCTTGATAAATCTAAGTTAGAAAGTCAAAAAACGTGCTGAATTTCGGCCTTGGATGTTAATTATTAACATGCAAGTATCCAAAAAGTTTACTATTTTATCATTCATTCCACACACACAAATAAATACCGGCGATCGCATCTCAAGGACGTTCATTTGGATGCAAGCTATATAATACACAAACCGATATATCTGTTGACGCTGTTGCCAAAGTTAAATCTGTTTTCCTGAAAATTATCATTTACTGTTATATGCAATTAGAAATAAAAACAGAAATTAAAAACTCGGAAATAGGATAGAAGAACTGGAAACTCGACTAGGAGAGACATTTTTCTAGCTTAGACATGATCGATTCCGGGGCAATAATGACTAAAATTTCGGTCATTCAAATCATTCTGTGTGGCTGGTTAAGTTATGAGTTGCTCAAGGTTTTCTGAATAATCAATCAAATCAAAATTAGCTTGAAACCTTAACAAATATAAACACAAGGGGTAATCCCTTTACAGTTACAATATATATTACAAAAAAAAAAATCATCGACCTCAGCAAACAACTAATTTACTGTATAAATGACATGAAAAAAATTTTGGAAACGGTAGGTAATCACTAGGTGCATATGGCGGATATTAAACTAATTCAAAATCTACTTTAGTGATTGCAGCTGTTGCAAAGGTAGTTCTGTCACTGGATGCATTAGCCTGATGTAAGAGAACGAACACCTTTGCGTAACTGAGCCCTATGTTTTCCTTCGTTATGTATACAACTGTGTAGCATAATTTAAACTCACAACACCACATTTTTACTGTCATTGTACAGCAGGTTGCCCTTCTATATCCACCAAATCTTTATGAATAAAAAAAGAGTCATCTCTTAGTGAGAGCGCCCACCAAAGTGGCGTGGCACGTAGCAAGTGGCAAGTAGCACGCGTCTAGCATGATTCTTAAAATGTAATCAATGAAAACGAATGATTCAGCGCACACCAAAATGACAGTGACGTCATTCGATCTAATCATTCGTTCGCATTGGTTACATTTTATGTAACATGCTAGACGCGTGCTACTTGCTACGTGCCACGTGCCACGCCACTTTGGTGGGCGCTCTCCCTTAGGGCGAGCGCCCACCAAGGTGGCGTGGCAGTGGCAAGTAGCAAGTAGCACGCGTCTAGCATAATGTAACAAATGAAAACGAATGATTCAGTTTACACCAAAATGACAGTAACGTCATTCATTCTAATCATTCGTTAGGATTGGTTACATTATGCTAGACGCGTGCTACTTGCTACTTGCCACTGCCACGCCACTTTGGTGGGCGCTCGCCCTTAAACGTAAATATTTAATCATTGCACGATTTCCATATTGACTCTCAAATTCGAGCAACTGCTGTAAAAGCGGTTGCTCTTTTTAATTGCATGGCTCATAGATGCCAATGTGTTTATATAATATTTATCATATTGTATTCAGTATATACGAATTAAGTTAAACATATGCCGTCGATATGAGAATAACGGTGTATCAAAATAAACCAGAAGGCTGTCATTTTGTCAAAACTCGAAATTCCCAGTAACAATCACCGTCGTTTATAATATGGTGTGTCTGGTGAATTATCTTAAGCACAGACGTCTATCATTTGCGGCATGCAAATCTCGCCAGTGTTATTAGTGCCTGTCCAGTTCTTTATATTTCGTTGCCACGTATTACGTATTTTTCCCTTTCTGGATGATGACCCAGTTATCCAATTTTTCTTACCTTAATTAGGTTGAGTACTTCTCTCTCAGTAGTTGCCCTTCTTAAGACTTCTTCGTTTCTAACCCTATCTGTCCATGGTATGCGGGAATTCTTCGCAAGGTCCACATTTCGAAGACCTCCAACTTGTTAATCGAGGATATTTTTAAAATCCATGTCTCCATGTCGTATAGCAATATGGTCCATGCATAGCATTTCATGATCCTCTAGCCGAGATCGAAGGAAAGATTGCGGTTATGTAGTAGCAGTTTAATTAAAAAAAAACTTGTCTTGCTTGTTCGGTACCGCATTTTATTTGTTGTTGCAGATCCCATTGTCATTCACTATCATTCCCAAGTATTTGAATATTTTCACTTGCTCGATTGGAGCGTTATCTACTTGCAGATGTACTCTTAAAAGTGCATTCTTTCTTATTACCATTCATTCAGTTTTGTTCAGCATTTATATTTAAGCCAAATATTTTTCCTACGGTATTTATTTTATTTAGCATCAACTGCTAAAGTGATTATAGTGGTGTTGTCGGCTTAACGAATGGTATTTATCGGGTACCCGTTGACCTTTATATCACACTCAAAGCCTTCAACTCTGCAAAAGCATTCTACACATACAGGTTGAACAACACAGGAGACAAAATACACCCTTGTCGCACCACTCTTAAAATTTCAAATTCCTTTATGTTCATTGATTTGTTCAGCCTCACTCGTACATTTTGATTGCAGTAGAGATTCTGGATTACTGTTATATTTTTCTCGTCAATGGTAGTGTTGTCTAACATTTTTAACATAGCATCCAGTTTTACGGTGTCAAAAGCTTTTTCATAATCGAGGAATATGATGAATATATCCTTTCGTTGATCCATGCAGTTTTGTACAAGAGTATTCAATCAGAAAGCTGCTTCACGTGTACTCAGTCCGCTCTTGAACTTAAGTTCGCCGCTTAGATCTTCCAGCTTTCTGAATATTCTTGTGTGGAGGATGCGAAGAAATATTTTAAGCAAATGGCTCATTAAACTGATCAGTCTGTGGTCTTTGCATTTGATCGCTTTTTGTGATTTAGGGATCATTATAAAGGATAAATAAAGCCAAGTCGTTGGAATGTGGCCGCTGTTATATAAATATGACATTAAAATGGTTACCAGCATGTCGCTGTTGTCATCTTCCAATAAATTTATGGCTTCCGTAGTAATGCCATCCGGACCAGAGGTCTTGCCCAGTTTTGCTACTTAATAGCATACTCGCACCTCGGTCTGAATAACGGCAGGGCCGGAAAAATTTTCCGTGGTATGTACGTAGTCTCCTTGATCATTCTTCAGGTGAGTCTCATGGTGTTTCTTGTATATACTCGAAATGTCTTTAACCTTTTTATTTAGTCCAAAGCTGTCCCCCTTTTCTTGTAGTGATTCCAATTTTTCACACCGTTCCTTCATCCAGCTTTCCTATGCGATTTTAATCCTTGTTCTTATCGTACATTGGGTTTCCTTGTATTTATGATGATTATGATGTATTTTGTATTGTCTACGTTGCTCCATTAGATCACTTCCGTCATCCACTTGGTTTTGTGGTTTCTTCTTATTGTACTTGCGATTAGTCCGTTAGCATTAGCTATAGCGAGTTTTATTTTAGATATTAGCGTTATTTAATTTAATTTTCATATTTATACTTTGGAAGAGATTTCTAAATCATCACATATTAAATATTGATCTTTACGAACTAGCAGTTACAGTAAACAGTTGGAAGAGTCCATTTACTTTATTAAATTTTAAAAATACGGAAAACATAGTATAAAACTTCCACCACCCTTTTCCTCCGCCTTCTGCACCACCTATTTTTAAATTTTTACCAAAGAGCAACGCGTCTAGAAAATTGTAGTAAAAATATGTTGTTTATATACCTATTTTAGTACTGGTCTTTCTAAATGTTGATCAAATTTAAATTTAATTTCCATTTATTTTGATTTTTAAACATATTGTTCAAATACCTTAACGTATTGTTTTGTTTCAGGTATGTACGAGTTCCCAAGAGATTATATAGAATAATACAAGTAGGTAAAAATTTAACTGCAATTAATAAAGGCTTACATCAAACTTCAAGTAAACCATAAATCCAACATTATTTTGTAAACCTAGTAATTCAGACAGAAGAGTAAAGCGACTAAATCAGATGCAATTGGAATCATGTACCTTTACCTATGTGTCATCACGTAAAGAATTCGAAAAAGTGGAAATGTAACATTACCTCTTCTGAAATTACAAATACATTGTTCCCATCAGCGCTATATACTATTGGATTTAAATTAAAAGTGTTGAATATAAATTAACGTTATAATATAAAATGTATATGGTGAAAATGCAATAAAATTTTAAATTCCCGTAAATTATTATTTGTGAAATGAAATGTTTGTATAATAAAAATAACATCTCATAAAAGTTAAAGTAATAAAATGATATTTAACTTGAGCACAAGAGTACAATGTCACGTATTGTATGAAAAGATTATAGGAGTATTCAATTCTTCGAAAGCAGAGTTCTTATAATGTTATATATTTGCGTAACATATTATTGAAATTATAAATACACTAATGCAACTTTTGAACGTCAAATTCAAATATACTCCAGTCGTCAGTGACGAAAATACCACTGAACCTCTAAAAATCATAAGAACGGGCCAAATTTGGCTCAGAATGTTAATTTTGGGACTGGAGAAAAAGATGCAAGAAAACTAACTACTTTTACCTCGCCGCTTCTTCCTAAAACCCACCTCGCAGGGGGGTAAAAACACAAAAAAATCAATTTACCAAAAATCTGTACGCCGTAGAAAAAAATGTTTGAAATAAAAAATGTATCTGAGATAATTTTGAACAAAAATGTTTATTAGCACTTTTTCTGTAGAATGCACTATTTTCTTAGAAATAACGCTTGAAGCGACCCGTGATTTTCAAAACTCGACTATAAAAATTCGATATCTTCTGATCAGAGCATGGACGTATACGTCCATGGATCAGAGTGTTCTATCTACAAAAGTCAAAATGCGTTTTACAGGTAAAGAAAGCAGCTTACGTATGCAATTTTTGCATTTTGTCGCAAATAAAATCAGTTTCTTTAAAGGTGTTAAATATATAAACGTTTAGCGATTTTTGCTATTTTATGATTCTCATAAAATGAATAATATGTATTACTTCCATTAACCGGTCACTATGGAATTTTCGTTAACCCAGATATGCCTAAAACTTACTTTAAAACATGTTTTAATATTTTTCTCCGAATTTACGCATTATATAAGTTAACAAAATCATATTTATCGTTAAAACAAAATAATTATGCAAAGTAAGTAAAAAAATACTGTACAAAATATGGTACACCAGGCATATAACCTACTATTTAGTTTGGATATAGGATGATGCAAAACATTTGATATGGAAGTCTGTGGATACTCGGTCAAAGCGAATATTGACGTTTCCATTGAACGATAGACGACCTTGAAAATAGAAAAGAGGTTTCTTATTTGCGTCTTATAGATAATACCTGAATTATTTTCCCTTCATGCAAACGGTAACGTTGACAGGCATGAACAGCCATGTCAATGTATTGACTGATCAATGAAAGATATCATTTTTTCGAATAGAAATAGAAATGCGGTAGAGACTAATATTTTGGTCACCAAGGGCGACTCCACCTATATTTACACTATACACCTGTACGAGATGGGGTTGTTCTACCTGAAATAAATAATACCAGTTGCAGTCCTACAGAGTTTTAACAAAGTGTTGCTAAATCATTGCCATGTCATTGTACTACAATCATTTCTGTAATTATATGTCCCTCTTTTTTTCTTTTCTCATAATTTTCGAATATTGTAATTGCACTTGGTCTAAACCATTTTCTTTAACCGTGTCGGTGGCTAAAAACCTTTCCTTCAGTTTTTCCATAAGGAAAATCGAGGTAAAACAGTATTCTCTAACATACTAAGCGCATCCTCCAGTGAAAAACTTCTAAAAGGTATGGTATTTGCCTGGCGTACAATATTTTGTACACTTAAGTCAAATAGCTCAACACTAACTACAAAATATTGATTCAACCAATTTTTAAATCTAACTCTAAACATAATGTCTTTTTTATCCGTAAATAAAAAAATATATCAAATGTTTAGTTACTCAATAAACCGTACTCCATATTCAGCCATATATAAAACGTATAAACGTGATCGCAAAATTATCTTCAGATATTACAAAGCAAGCAATTCACAACTACACATTATGCTTGATTAAGACTTACTGAAAGTATTCAAGCTGTTACCAAGAGAAAAATCCACACATATGTACAATTCAAATCATGTTTATGGTGTACAATTTATCGTACGTCAGGCACATCTGGCAATAGATGCCAATCTTCAAAACATACAGCCTGAAATTTCGGTTTTGAGATTTGGCAACAAATGTAAGGCATTTGAAATATGAATAAAAAATGCTAAATTTGAACTTTTACATTACAAACGACCTAAAATGTTTAAAACTGCTTCTTTTTGATTACACAAAACCGAAATTTCAGGCTACATGTTTTGATGATTGGGCTCTAATAATGAGAATTTTCTAGTGATATGTCAATGGAAATGATAAATTTTATTGATCTCATGAAAATCGTAAAAAATGGTAAAAATCGCTAAACGTTTATTTATTTAACACCTTTCATTTTGATTTTTGTCGACAGGACAATCATATCAAAGGATATCGAGTTAAAACCAATTTTATTTAAAATTGATTTCGCGCGCGTACATTGCTTTGAAAATTACCGGTCGTTTCAAATGTTGTTTCTGAGAGAACCATTCATTCTACACAAAAAGTGCTAAAACATTTTTGTTCAAAATTATCTCAGCTACATTTTTTATCTGAAACATTTTTTTCTACGGCATACACGTTCTTGGTAAATCGTTTTTTTCCGGTTTCATCCGCCTAAAAGGGAGTTTTAGGGAAAAACCTTGGGGTAAAAGTGGTAAACTTTTTTGGGATCCCAAAATTGACATTCTCAGCAAAATTTATCTTTTTCGCATAATTTTTAGAGATCAAATCTCTGACGACTGAACTAATAGTGCATGATTCCATAAAATTTTAGATATCCATCATCATGAGTGTGCTACAGCCCTTAGGAGTGCTCGATTTTCTTATGTTTCTTGTGCCATACTGTTATGTTTTGTGTTATCATTTCAACATATCGGACGTTATACGACGTGTAAACTTTTCCAATTTCATTAAAATCTATAAAAAAAATAATAAATAATAAAAGTACTTTATTCAATTTTAAAAATAATATTTTAATTTTAAAAATGAAGAAATCGTCCATCGTATGAAGCTACGTGCTAGTCTACAGTACTGCCTACTGCACCACTTTTCTTGTTTCAATAAAATATGTCCTTAAACATTGCACTTGTTTGTTTAAAACTTTACCAAACTTTACTTTTACTTTAACCTAAAAAAGGCAGGTTTTTAAAAATCTGAATACATACTCGAATTGGCAGGTACAGGTTTGTAAAATTTTACTCACGAAGTTGATCAGAAGATCTACGTGTGCCGATTTCTGATTTAAACTTGGATATCGGCTAATGAAGTCAGCGAATCAAAAGTCCATTTGAGAAAAAGACATTAAATACGTAAGTATTATTAGTAAATTACGTTGCCCACTCTATCTCACCCCCTGATTATTTCTTTCTTTCTCTGTCTAATTTTTAGGACTCCCGTATTGTTTTTTTCTCTTTGTTTATTCTTTATACGGAAAAAAGTATCATGATAATTTTAACATATTTACATTGGGATTTTAATAATCCCACAGATATTTTCCACATCTTGGCAACAATGCTTGTCAACATTTTATCATTAAATATTTTTCCATGCTTCTAAAGATATTCTGCAAATCTTTTAGCGCGGGAACGCTCAAGGTGAATTCGTAGACCACGTGACGATTTCACCCTGGCCTACTTTACTTTGAAAAAAATTATATAGAAAAAATGCAGTAAACAAATATGTATATGCTAATAATTGCTTTGTTTAACGTCGAAACTCGAATAATTGAGTTGTTTGTAATGGCTACAGTTTTGTTTTAAGTGGACGGTTTTACGAGGGAGTGTGCATAAGTTTTATTGCTTATCTTACGTTGGCGTTGCTTCAAAACTTTGCTAATCGCTAAGCGAAAGTAAATAAAAAGTGTAACAGGTTTGAGGTTAATTGCTAGAAATTTTAAAAAAAAATGAATTTTTTGAAAAATTTATAACATGGGTCCATTTAAAATTGGAAGGCTATACTAAAGCAGTTTTTACTTAAAGACGATTTTTTAGCAACATCGCATTTAAAGCTACGAAAGGATATTTCCCTTATCAACTTTGCAGTGGCGTACCAAAATAAAATTTTAATTATTTATTTAAATACATACGTAATTACCTAAAAATTAAATCTAAGACCGATATAATTATTAAATTATTATATGTGTCTTGACGGATAAAGTAAAAGCCATATAAGAAGAAAGGTTAGTAATTAAGCAATGATCAATGAGCATCAAACAATTTTTAAAATTTAATTTCAATCATTTAAAAAGTAAATTATATAATTTCATATGTTTATTATTATTCTGAAGCTATTTTCTTGTGGCATTTTTAAGTAATTACTATTTAAATGAGAATAAGCCACAATTTAAGGTTAAAGTAAGTTTATTGACGTCTCAATTTCCACTTCAGGAATCATTCTCAAAATACAAACAGTAGTAAATTAAACAAATTTTATTTCTTTCTTAATAAAGAAACAAAATTTGTTTAATTTACTACTGTTTGTATTTTGAGAAGGATTTCCGAAGTGGATATTAAAACGTCAATAAACGTACTTTAACCTTTAATTGTGGCTTATTCCCATTTAAATAGTAATTACGTATATTTTATGTTCCGTAAGAAAATTTGATTTTGTTCCGTTAAAAGCAAATGAAATGAATATAATATTTATGTATAATTTATTACACACAATAAAATTTATTTTATTAATGACATTTTTAATATAGGAATCATTCAGTTTACTTTGTTATACTATAACTCTCCCTATAATATAATCTCTCTCCTATCCTCTCTCATTCAGTGAATTTATTATTTATTTTTATTCTAATAATTTTTGTTTAATTTTGTGACGGATAATGTAGGTTTACCAACTAAACAAAGTTATACACTTGCAAGAACATATTGTCATTAGAAAAATAAAGTTCCATTCACACATGTCATTTAAAAAGTGATTTATGTTATCTAAATTACTGTTATGGACAAAGAAATATGTGCTACAGCCGCGATATCTGTGAATATCGTATTACCATAAAATTCCACCATTAAAATTAGGCAATAAGTTAAACACTGAGATTGCAAAATTTTTTGGGCAAAACTTTGCAAAAACTTTAAATAACACTTTTAAGGATGATGATCTTCTTCCTTAATTACATGAGCTACGGCATTAGCCCAATCTTCTTTTCGTATCCGTTCCATTGCGAATTCCAACAAACGTTGGACATCAGAAATTTTATATGTCACGTTTTCACGATCTATGTAACCCTTTATTTGAGCCCAGATTAATTCTGTCGGGTTCAACTCGCAATGGTAAGGGGGAAGTCTCAAAATAGTAATGCCTTTAGCACGTGCCATTGTATCTACAACATGCTGGCGATATCTGTCACGATGCTGTCTAATTACATTTATAAGCTCAGTCTTAACCATGTCCTCGGAAAATGGAATTCCTTTTTGTCTTAACTAACTCTGCATATTTGCTTTTCTGGTGGCCATAGTTGGCAGATGTTTTATTAATCGACTATGATAAGAAGTGTTATCCATCACTATTATAAAATTAGGCTCGACTCGTGAAAGAAGGGATTGAAACCTTTTTTCAAAACGTTGGGCGTCCATGTCTTCATGGTAATCCCCCGTTTTTTTAGATAAAAAAATTAGTGCACTATCTTCTAAAAATCCACTCTCACTACCTATATGGGCTCAATTATTCGTTGCTCTTTACTCGTTGGTTCTCGTAACCCTGTTGATAAACCATCCACAAATGCTTGACGATAACTCGTTATAGTAGTATCTTACCAGATCTTAGATACTGTGTGACCAGCATTTAACCACGTTTCGTCCAGATAATAAATCTTTTTGTGGGCAGAATGAAGCTCTCTAATAGAACGAAGATATCTTTTGGCAAGAATTTGGAAGACAGATTTACGGGATCTTTTGGCATACATAAATTTTAAATCTTCTTTTATTATTGTCCTTAACGTCTTTTTGCTCATTTTTGGAATCAGACCATTCTCCATTACCTTTGTCCTAATGGATTCGAGGGTTGGCGCTTTATTCTCAAAAAAGAAATAATGAATAGTGGAGCGTACAAAATTTTTCTGGTACTCTTCCAATTTAATTTTTTTCTACCACGATAATGTACTTTTGGAGCTTGCACAATCCCAGTCACCTTTTTTCACGTACAATGCGTTCTATTGTCGACACGGATACTCCCGTTAAAAATGAACACTGAGCTAAAGCTTCTACTGTACGAAGTGTATTTTTTAAATTTTTATACGCTCTACAGACAATCTGCTTTTCTTCTACCG